>JARGCV010000035.1:1185000-1765000 GCA_034064705.1 Bothrops alternatus | reverse complement strand
ATTTTATCTTTAGGTTTTATTGCCCTTACTGAACGTGTATTTTTTTATTTGTTATATTGTCTCCAACTATTTTTATTCTTGTTCACTAATCAGAGTCATTACTGAATCAGACATGCTTAGCAATTTAATAAAATAAATGATAAATTCTTAAAATCAAGTCAATGTTTAATAATTAACAAAAGCAGCCATTGTAATAAGTCAAAATAAACATTATGAAGAGTTTTTATCTCGAGAACTGCAATTCAAACATGATGAAATTGGGATTTATAGAATTCATTTTAGACTTCAAAGCATTGTATGCAACATTTATTACAAAATTATTAATGTATTCTTTTTTTTAAAGAGAAAATGTTATTTACCAACTTCCAGATACAAGTTTTTTTTCTCCTTTTTTGTTTTAGAATATTTAAACACTGTATGGATGTTATTTCCTAATTCATCTTGATTCTGGCTCTATTTCTGATAACCTTGCTACAGGCAAGTTGTCATGTATGCTTTACTTATGTGACATAGAATAGAATTAGCAATTCTCAAAATACTTTTTAACATTATGTCTTAATTCCACAGCAAGTAAGAAGTATCAATTACCCTTATGCATACATGACACTCCTGTATAAAAGAATAAGATCATTTGTACTGAGAAAAGTTGAGGCTTGGTGGACAGATGAAAAATAAAGGAAAGGTAGAACTGGTAAAACAGGAAATGAAATTATTAAATTTTTATAGGATGATTACATATTTGCGCTTAAAGTCAGGTAGATAATATGACTGCATTATCTTACACACAAGGATAATAACATTATAAGCTTAATTTAATAGAGCGAATTTATACAAATAAGAGTAAGAATGGAGAAAATACTGTGGGAATACAGGATAGAACTGATACTGACTTTTTCAAGATTATCAGTTGCAACACTATATTTTACAGTGGACAATTTTGGTTCTTTTGTAGACATGTTTATGTATAGATAAACATTATGTTTTGTTGTATGGGATCCAATATATTCAGGCTAAAAGCAGTTTGGAGGCTAGGAATCAAGAGGCATGGGCAGAATAAAGTACATCCTCAAAAAGAAAATGATTTTTTTCCTAACAGCTTGGAAACAATTTTTTAATAAAAAACCAGACAAAAATATTGATCAGTTTAGGAAAGAATTGAATTATGAATTTCTTGGAAGAGAGATAGAGCAGGGGTGTCAAACTTGCAATGTCACATGACATGTCACGACATATCATGACTTTTTTGCCATTGCCGGCGATGGGGTGGGCACGTTTCGATATGATGCATCTGGCCCGCGGGCTGGCAGTTTGACATCCCTGCACTAGAGTTTCTTTTGACACATAGCCTTCCAGTCTCTGTCTAAAGCTCTTTAATGAAGGACAATTCCTCACTTCATCTGATCTTAATTTATTTTACTGACAGGCTTGTATGAACATGTAGTGCCTCCTGACATCAAGCCTGAGTCTTCCGTCTCATAATCTTAACCCTGGTCTGGTCTTCTTGGGCAAAATACAATAACCTCAAATAATCACATTCAACATGGCCACTAATTTTTATGCACTTGTGATCCATTCGTACTTCTGCATTAAAATTTAAATATGAGCAGAATGCCTATTACAGTATCTCATATATACATTTAGGTAAATTCATACAACACACTAAGCCATAGATTGTTAAATAGGACTCAAAGAGGTTTGCAATAAACTATAAATAATAGTTTACAAACTTAATAATTTAGTTCATTCTACATGCTAATTTGGAACCAACCAAACTACATTATAGTGTAGTGCAGCGGTGTCAAACTTGCAATATCATGTGACGTGTCGTGACATATCGTGACTTTTTTGCCATTGCCAGGGTGGATGGAGTTTTGCTATGATGCATCTGGCCCACGGGCCGGCAGTTTGACACCCCTGGTGTAGTGTATTATGTGAATTCAGTGATGCCTTTTTGAGATAGGCAAATACACTTTGATATTCTCATTATTTTAATTTCTGCTATAATTATTGTTCTGCTGTGATTCTGTTGTGCCATTTTTGTTGTGAATCTGACTGTTTATTCTCTAGACTTTCACAAATTGTTATAAATTCATGATTAAGGATATACTATATGTATATAGCCCTTAGAAAAATACAAATGGAAAAAAGATTAGAGGAACACCTGCCTATGATGCAAACAGATGGAAAGACAGAAGGAGTTTATGTGTAGGAAGAAGGAAAGAGGAATATAGAGCACCTCTTTGATGGCTACAGAGCAAACTAGATAATGACCATCTATTGGAAAGCTAAAGAAACTTCTGTGTAACATGGTAATAATAAATCTTTTGAGTTTCCCACTGCTTGTGACTGGTTAGTATAAAGAAAATCAAAGAAAGAAAGAAAAGATAATTTCTTTCTGAATCTTTGGAGGAAATCCAAAAGTTCATGCCACCCAGTTTACATTATAGCAGTGGTTCTCAACCTTGGGGTCGCGACCCCGGGGTCGCGAGACCATTTCGCGGGGGTCGCCGGGCACCGCCGGACGCCATTTTGTTTTTTTAATTTTTATTTTTTTAAATTTTTTTTAATTTTTTTTTAATTTTTTTTAATTTTTTTTATTTTTTGGGCGCACGCGTGCCGCGCATACTCAGATCCACCCGTCACGCCGGAAAAAGAAATTTAAAAAAAATTAAAAAAATAAAATAAAATAAAAACAAAATGGCGGACCGCAACGGGTGGATCCGTGCATGCGCGGTGTGTGCGACAGGCCGATCCGCGCAGGCGCAGATCCGTCCGTCGTGGCCGCCATTTTGTTTTTGTTTTATTATTATTTTTTAATTTTTTTAAATAAAAAATACAAAAAAACAAAATGGCGGCCTGCAACGGGCGGATGTGCACATGCGTGGCGTGTGCGACGGGCCGATCCATGCATGCGCAGATCCGCCCGTCGCGGCCGCCATTTTTTTTATTTTTTTTTTATTTTTAAAAAAATAAATAAAAAAAACAAAATGGCGGCCCGCGACGGGCGGATGCACGCATGCGTGGCGTGTGCGACGGGCCGATCCACGCATGCACAGATCCACCCGTCCCGGCCGCCATTTTGGTTTTTTTTTTTGATTTTTTAAAAAAAAATCTAAAAAATTTTTTTGCGCGCGCACACGCGCACGCCCCCGGGTCGGGGTCGCGGCGTGCATGGGTGGGGCAAGTGGGGTCTCAACCTCAGAAAGGTTGAGAACCACTGCATTATAGCATACTTCTGAAATACCTATTATATAAAAAGCTACTGTTTACATTTATTTTAGTATAAAAATGTCTATTAAAACCTAGCCTATAAAGTATGAGCATCCAGTCAGCATTAAGCAACCATGAGATGAAAGGCAATTTCTTGTAAAAGAACCTACTTCTTCTAAGTATTTATGCCTAATGAGATCTTGTTATTTTCTTACTATTATTTTAAATAAAATTCTAGACATCTTAATTTTAGTTTTTAATCAGGGTTATCTTGCTTCTTCTGATTCATATGATATTTTTAATTATGATTTGTACTAATGACAAGCATGCGATTGTCAAAATACACAGACTTTTATTGAAAACGAATATGCAAGATGAATATGTAAAAGATTGTACAATTAACTGAGCAAACATTTTTGGATAAAATGCTGGATCAGTGAGAGGATATATGAAGTTAGGGATTAAAATGCCTTTTGAGCTATAATTTGAAATAATTTTTACAAGATGATGTATCATTGGTATTTAACATGTAATAAATTGTCAAAGATATACAAAGTTGTTTATGTCAAACATCTGTTGGAAATGTAATTCCCCTTCCCTTCTATTGCTCTGAATATGAGCAATTAAAGAAAGGTGGGCTCAAGTAAAATTCTCTTTCATATCTCTGATACCTGTTTCTCCTCTCTTCATTTGACTAGGTAAGTTAGTCAAAATGATGGGAATTGTATTCCAATATATCTTGGAGAAATCTCTGTTTTAGATTACATTACTAAAATGACAAACAAGCAAAATATTTCCTAAAAATAAACTTCAAATTTTTTCTGATATACTTATCTTGCTGAAAATTAATAGGACTAATATACTCCAAAATTATAAATTATCCATTTAGTAAAACAGAACCTATGTTTTGAAACACTAAGACTAAAATACTTAAACATACTGCTTGTTAAGTAAGGGAGGCAGGGAGGGAGGAGAGAAAGAAAGAAACCAAAAAAATTACCCATATTACTGTGAGTCTATGTATACTTAATCTTACTATCCCCGGCTTAATAAGTAATTTTCTCAACAGCACATCACTGTTCTTTTGCATTTTTGTTAGTGGGTGGGCCTGTCTATCCTTTTTCCCTCTCAAAGTTAATATGTTTAGAAAAACAAGCTTTCAGAAAACATGATTAAATTAAATTCAAAACAGTCAATTATATTGTGGAGATAAATAATAATGTCTATGTTATATAAATGCATTAGGGTTGCAACACCCTGAAATTTGGAAATTGCAATCCCAATATGTCTGGAGGGTACCTTGTTAAAAAGCCTCGCTGGATAATATTGACTAAATGGACTTCTTTTTTTTAAGGAAAACCTCTGACTTATCAGCACTATGTATTTAAATAAAATCATGGGTTTTTTTCCCAGTCATCTCTTTAAAACAACTCTCTAGAGGAGATTCTGGGATTTGCTTTATGCCCTTAAAAAAAAAACTTTCAGTGTTGTTGTGAGATGGAAACATCTGACAACTCTTTGGTAACTTCTGTGGTTAAAACTGTTATCAACTAATCTACTGTTATAATGCATTCCCTGGGGGCAACATGCCATGGGATTTATTTTCTCATTCAGTGGTTGCCTCTGGAATACTAGGAAACATTCAGATTCTTGAAGGATATTTGTTTTCTGCATATTAAAAGAAAGGAAAATTGTGCTTAGCAGATTCACTTAGAATAAAAAATGAGTGATATAACATCCAGTAATTGCCAGTCTTCTCTAGAGAAAAATCAACATTAAACATCCAACAATAACTCAACTTGGGCTTAACTTGGAAGTCTTTCATTTTTTACCATCTATAGCACTTAGTTCAACATTGATATAATCAATGCATCATAATTATTTAAAAATACATAATATATAAGTGATATAAAAATAAAATATTGATATTGAGAGCATTCCAACAAACACCTAAATATAAAATAAAATTAGATAAACGGAAAACTATTATGATGAAGTGTTAAGACTAGAGTTAGATTCATCTGTCAATTTAGCTGTAATACTGGATTGCCTTAAAGATCCCTTTGTATTTGTTTAGTTGTTTTTACTGAAGGCAGTACAATATTATGTTAGAATATGTTAGATAACATGTTAACAATTGTATTTAATGTACTTATTTCATAGTTGTGAGAGTGAAGAGAAACCATAAATGCTCTTTTGAGGAACTGTAAAATAAAAATATAAAATAAAATGGCATGAAGAACTGTTTTAATAGAATCCAAAATACAACATGCTTGATAAATTGAGCATTGTAGGAAATGTCACATTCAAACAAACTCAAGTGCCAAAACAGGACATGAACTCATTATACAGGAATTTTTAATTCTCTTGCTATAGTTTTTCTTTTTGTTGACAAGTATATTTCCTTTTGTATTAAGCAACATCTTCCCTTTGCATTCTATGAAAGAATGATTGAAAGTGCTTAGGGTCATGTCCACAAATTAGGGTTAATAATAGGACATTATGTTAAAATTTCAGTGTTTGGTATTCATGGGTCAGTTCATCATGTTCTTGGCTCTTTGTCATGAATTGCTCCATACACGTGCAGAGTTCAAGCTTGTGACAAGAGGCACTTAATAAATTGCATCTGTTAGATTTAACTGATCTTCGAGCATTTTGTCTTTTGGCTCAAGAAAGTGCAAATGGGATGTACCACCCAGAATATATTTTTAGCATTGTTTTACAATGAGAACTCGAGTAAAACAAAATTTGGTGGTACCTAAACTACAATATGCTCTTTTCTCAATTATATTAACACATACATCTAGTTAATACAGATATAAAATAATTGATAGATGAATTGAAAAACTTGTAATGGACCTTTGCTGCATAGATTCTTGGCTGTTCCAGCAAGTACTAATTACATATAAATACATCCAGACCCTTGAATGAAACAGACTCATCCTTACACCCTGTTACTCAATGCAGCTGTAATCAGGATCACAGAAAACTCTTCCCTGTGGCTGCATGAATGTTCATTACTCTCATTCTTGAAATAGCAGCACACCATACTCCTGATGGCAGAAAAAGAAGAGTGGAGAGATGGCTCTTGCATACTGGGGAACAGCCTGATTTGGAAAAAAGCAGTGCCCTAAAATCAGAGAGAAGGAAGCATTACAACAGCAGATTCAAGTAGCCATTAGGGACTATGAAGAAGCCAGACCTGGATGGGAACATTTTTAATTTTGGGACATCATAGATAATTTGTACATCATGTTTTGTTCTGAGGAAGAGGAAAAACAGTATTTTAGATGGAACAGTCACATCAAAATAGATGCTGCTTCAGATGGGCTTTGTGGGTGAGTCAAATGAAATGTCAAAAGATATGACCTACAACTGAATTAATCCTGACTAGGACACAGATGTTTTAACTTCTACTCCTTTGCAAACAATCCATTGAAGAGAAGATCTGTTTCCCAAAAGCTATCAACTGGATTAGTACAACAACATTACGCCTAGAATAGAGTCTATTAAGTGGATTGCCTGAAAATTCAGAATGGGCAAGATAATGAGTTTTTGTACACTACCAGAATAGCCGCTTACTCTCTCAGTATACATGCTAGACCTTTCTTGGCAGTAGTACATGTGATCTTTATAGATCAAATACTGACTATGAGTCAACTATGTGATGCAGCCCCTTCCCCCCACCCCAAAAAAACAACTAAGTTCCCCGAAAGCAAGACAGCGTCACACTTTCTTTTTAGCCCCAAAACCCCCACTACGTGTTACCTTCGGGGCATGTCATATGTACGGTATATAACTCCTGCTTACGGTAGTCAGGAGGTCAGGAGATTACAAGATACGGTAATTACAAGATAATATAACTGTCAAAGATCTGTAAATCCTTGAGGTGTGATTTTACGGTAGGCTAATTTGGTGTCTCTTTCAGATTGTAAACTTCAGTTATCTCAAACATATACGGTAGCCTGAGGATTTGTTTGTTTTTGTGTAAGCCAACAGTTGAGCAGTCTTTTGATCTGAACAATTGTAAATCAGGCAATTACCGGTAGCACAGCCAAAAGGGTAGAAGCTTTTTGAATACACAAAATGCTTACGGCCAGTTCAAGTGGGGTGCCAAGGAATAACTGAACTTGACAAGTTAGGGTTAACAAAATCAGATGTACTTTTGTTTTATCGTAAGGAGAGTGGTGGGGAGGAAGAGGGAGAATTTGTAAGCCCACGTAAAGGCGAACCAGCCGGAGATACACTGCCTTATGATTAATTATTCGTTTATCCAGCGAACAACGTGGGTCTATTTTGGCCACTTTCCTGTCTTTTTAAAAAGTAATTTTTCAGGACTGATTAATATTTTGGTGGTTTGGGCTTGTCGTTGACTTTTGCTGTGCAAGACCTTTGCCCCTCCCGTCAATTTCTGCCCGCTTTTCACTCAGCTGGCCCCGCCTTCGGAGCGTACGTACCGGTAATCTTTCCATTCCCAGCGGGCGCCACGAAGCTTTGCCTGTGTGGCAGGGGCGGCTGGCGCTCCCCTCCCCTCCCTTCCCTTCCCCGCCCCGCCGCCGCCGCCAGCCCAGAGCAGGCCTGCGCACCGCCCCAGACCCGCCCCGGTCCCGCGCGCTCTGCTGCCCGGTGGATGGGGAGGCGACAGCGGCAGGGATTGGGTTGAGAGGCCGGCAGGACGCGGCCAGCACCCACAAATGCGGCCCGTGCCAGCGGAATGCTCCCCTCGCTCCCCCCCGCCACGCCAGCCCCATCGCTGGCGCGATGAAGGGGTGGGTGGGTGAGCGCCGGCGGGGCAGGGAGGGGAGCGGAATCCAGAGGTTTGCTCCGCTCCCCTCCCTTCCCTTCCCCGCCCCGCCGCCGCCGCCAGCCCAGAGCAGGCCTGCGCACCGCCCCAGACCCGCGCGCTCTGCTGCCCGGTGGATGGGGAGGCGACAGCGGCAGGGATTGGGTTGAGAGGCCGGCAGGACGCGGCCAGCGCCCACAAATGCAGCCCGTGCCGGCGGAATGCTCCCCTCGCTCCCCCCCCGCCACGCCAGCCCCATCGCTGGCGCGATGAAGGGGTGGGTGTGTGAGCGGCGGCGGGGCGGGGAGGGGAGGGGAGCAGAGCAAAGCTCTGGATTCCGCTCCCCCCCACCACGCCAGCCCCATCGCTGGCGCGATGAAGCGGTGTGTGTGTGAGCGGCGGCGCGGCGGGGAGGGGAGGGGAGCAGAGCAAAGCTCTGGATTCCGCTCCCCCCCCACCACGCCAGCCCCATCGCTGGCGCAATGAAGCGGTGTGTGTGTGAGCGGCGGCTGCGGGGCGGGGCGGGGAGGGGAGCAGAGCAAAGCTCTGGATTCCACTCCCCCCCACCACGCCAGCCCCATCGCCTCACTCACACGCCGCTTCACTCGCGCTGCCTTTTCCGGCGACCAACCTCAAAAAAGAAAGGGAGGTTGGTCGCCGGCGCGAGTGAAGCGGCGTGTGAGTGAGGCGATGGGGCTGGCGTGGTGGGGGGGGAGCGGAATCCAGAGCTTTGCTCTGCTCCCCTCCCCTCCCCTCCCCGCCGCCGCTCACACACACACCGCTTCATCGCGCCAGCGATGGGGCTGGCGTGGTGGGGGGGAGCGGAATCCAGAGCTTTGCTCTGCTCCCCTCCCCGCCCCGCCCCGCAGCCGCCGCTCACACACACACCGCTTCATCGCGCCAGCGATGGGGCTGGCGTGGTGGGGGGGAGCGGAATCCAGAGCTTTGCTCTGCTCCCCTCCCCGCCCCGCAGCCGCCGCTCACACACACACCGCTTCACTTGCGCCAGCGATGGGGCTGGCGTGGTGGTGGGGGAGCGGAATCCAGAGATTTGCTCTGCTCCCCTCCCCTCCCTGCCTCGCCGCCGCTCACACACACACCGCTTCATCACGCCAGCGATGGGGCTGGCGTGGTGGTGGGGGACCGGAATCCAGAGCTTTGCTCTGCTCCCCTCCCCTCCCTGCCTCGCCGCCGCTCACACACACACCGCTTCATCGCGCCAGCGATGGGGCTGGCGTGGTGGGGGGGGAGCGGAATCCAGAGCTTTGCTCTGCTCCCCTCCCCTCCCTGCCTCGCCGCCGCTCACACACACACCGCTTCATCGCGCCAGCGATGGGGCTGGCGTGGTGGGGGGGAGCGGAATCCAGAGCTTTGCTCTGCTCCCCTCCCCTCCCTGCCTCGCCGCCGCTCACACACACACCGCTTCATCGCGCCAGCGATGGGGCTGGCGTGGTGGGGGGGGAGCGGAATCCAGAGCTTTGCTCTGCTCCCCTCCCCGCCCCGCCCCGCAGCAGCCGCTCACACACACGCCGCTTCATCGCGCCAGCGATGGGGCTGGCGTGGTGGGGGGGGAGCGGAATCCAGAGCTTTGCTCTGCTCCCCGCCCCGCCCCGCCCCGCAGCAGCCGCTCACACACACGCCGCTTCACTCGCGCTGCCTTTTCCGGCGACCAACCTCAAAAAAGAAAGGGAGGTTGGTCGCCGGCGCGAGTGAAGCGGCGTGTGAGTGAGGCGATGGGGCTGGCGTGGTGGGGGTGCATAGAGGAGCTCCGAGGAGCGGCGTTTCCCAGGCGTTGGTGGCTGGACCCTGTGTGGCAGGGGCGGCCGGCGCTCCTCTCCCCTCCCTTCCCGGCCCGGGTACAAGTTCTTCCTTGTCGGAGCAGCCTTTCTCCGCTTGGCTGGGACTCCGCCACTTCTTCCCCATCTCCGTGACAGACAGAACCCGTGAGAGCTCCGCAGCCGCAGCCCCCCATGGGGGAAGTGGGCATTCCGGCAACACCAAGAGCGCGCGCGCGCCAGCCGGCTGCTTAGCATTTTTTTTGCCCTGAGGAAAAGCCTCAACTTATGCCTCACGGGTTCTGTCTGTCACGGAGATGGGGAAGAAGTGGCGGAGTCCCAGCCAAGCGGAGAAAGGCTGCTCCGACAAGGAAGAACTTGTACCCGGGCCGGGAAGGGAGGGGAGAGGAGCGCCGGCCGCCCCTGCCACACAGGGTCCAGCCACCAACGCCTGGGAAACGCCGCTCCTCGGAGCTCCTCTATGCACCCCCACCACGCCAGCCCCATCGCCTCACTCACACGCCGCTTCACTCGCGCCGGCGACCAACCTCCCTTTCTTTTTTGAGGTTGGTCGCCGGAAAAGGCAGCGCGAGTGAAGCGGCGTGTGTGTGAGCGGGGGCGGAGGGGAGGGAGGCGTCGAGGCTCCGAACTGGAGCGAGGGAAAAGCTCCGCAGCCGCAGCCCCCCATGGGGGAAGCGGGCGTTCTGGCAACACCAAGAGCGCGCGCGCGCCAGCCGGCTGCTTAGCGTTTTTTTTTGCCCTGAGGAAAAGCCTCACTCGACGCCTCCCTCCCCTCCGCCCCCGCTCACACACACGCCGCTTCACTCGCGCTGCCTTTTCCGGCGACCAACCTCAAAAAAGAAAGGGAGGTTGGTCGCCGGCGCGAGTGAAGCGGCGTGTGAGTGAGGCGATGGGGCTGGCGTGGTGGGGGTGCATAGAGGAGCTCCGAGGAGCGGCGTTTCCCAGGCGTTGGTGGCTGGACCCTGTGTGGCAGGGGCGGCCGGCGCTCCTCTCCCCTCCCTTCCCGGCCCGGGTACAAGTTCTTCCTTGTCGGAGCAGCCTTTCTCCGCTTGGCCGAGGGGGCAGCCGGACCTCCCCGCGCAAGCTGCCAAGCGGGTGAGCGGCGGCGGGGCGGGGAGCGGAGCCGCTCCCCCCCGCCACGCCAGCCCCATCCCCTCACCCGCTTGGCGGCTTGCGCGGGGAGGTCCGGCTGCCCCCCTCGGCTCCGCGTCAGAGTTCGAATGATGCACGAAGAGAAGAATCGTTTCGTTTCTGCCTCAGATTCCGCCTCTCGCTGCCTCTCGCTGCTGCTGCTGCTGCTGCTGCTGCTGCTGGCCTGGTGGCTGGCCCGTTGCAACCGAAGCTGCAGCAGCGAGAGGCGGAGAAGAGGAGGCGGCGGCAGGCGGCGGGGGTCGATCCGGGGAAGCCCTTCGCCCGCCGCATCGCGGCACAATAGAGGATCAAGTTAATGTAAAACTCCGCCGGAATCTGAGGCAGAAACGAAACGATTCTTCTCTTCGTGCATCATTCGAACTCTGACGGCGCCCTTTGAGATAAGCGGCTGGCGGGAAATGGCTCCATTTACCGGTAGTCAAAATTGGGAGGATCGCTCATTCGTGTTTGTCTCTCCTCAGCCACCTCGCTTTTTGAAGTAAACTGCCTTTCGCTCCGTGCAGTCAGATTTCGGGCGAAGGGCTTCCCCGGATTGACCCCCGCCTCCTGCCGCCGCCTCCTCTTCTCCGCCTCTCGCTGCTGCAGCTTCGGTTGCAACGGGCCGGCCACGAGGCCAGCAGCAGCAGCAGCAGCAGCGAGAGGCGGAGAAGAGGAGGCGGCGGCAGGAGGCGGGGGTCGATCCGGGGAAGCCCTTCGCCCACCGCATCGCGGCACAATAGAGGAGCCCGCGAGGGAGCCGGCGTTGGCGCGCCTCCCCCGCGGCGATCCTACCGTAAGTTGTGAGGGAGGAAGGGCGTCCAGGAGCGAGGTGGGGGGGCAGAGAAAGAAGACGGGAGTGGGGGGGAAAGAGAGAGAGAGAGAAACTACGGTAGAGAGAAGAGAGAGAGAGAGAGCTCCGTCCCTTCCCGGCTCCGGCTGGCCGCCTCCTTCGGCAGGGGCAGGAAAGGGCTCCGGGGGCGGCGGCGGGGGGAGCAATTGGCCTGCGCTCCGAATTGCGGTGAAGGGGAAGAAGGAAGAGGAGGAAGGGTGAAGGAGAGAGAGGAGGGAGAGAGAAGGGAAGGGAAGGGAAGAAAGCCGGGCTGCGCTGCCCGCCTCTGCGGCCGCGGGAGGGGGAGAGAGAGAGGCGGGGAGGGAGGGGGGGGACTCCGGCAGAGAGAGACCGCCCCTGCCCGCCGCTGGTACCGACGCCGCTCCAGTTTAAGGGCTAAAGGCGCCGCCACCGCCGCACGTGATGTGACTTGCCAAGGTGCAGCGCTGGGTTCCAGGCGGGGCGGGGAAGGGAGGGGAGGGGAGCGACGCAAAGCTCTGGATTCCGCTCCCCCCCCGCCACGCTCCGCTCGCAGCGCGTCCATCTTCCCTCCCCCTCCGCCCCCGTGTTTCCCCGAAAGCAAGATACACGTCTTACGGTCGGGGGATGGCTTACGTTAGCCGACTCCCCTGACACCCCGATACGTCTGACAATCAGGGGTGTCTTGCTTTCGGGGAAACACGGTAATGGTATTTGGAGATGCACAGTAATAATTGTCCCATTCTACTCTATCTTGGTCAGGTCTCACTTGAAGTATTGTGTTGAATTCTAAAATGTCTAAAAACAAAGAGATATAAAAATAAATATATAAAAATAAGGAAGTCCAGAAGCAGACTAACCAGATTATATAGGGACTGGAAACAAAGTCCTATGAAAGATAAAATTAAGAATATATTTAGCCCATGGAAGAGAAACCCAAGAGGAAAGGTGCTAGCAAACTTTATATATTTAAAATATTGTAATATACAGAAAGGAGTGGACTTGTCATCTGTTTTTATGTAGTGCTGGACCAGAACCGATGGATTAAACTACAAAAAAGTAGATTCAGGTTACATATTAGACACAATTGCCTGATGAAGTTGAATATTGTATTCCAGTTGAATATATTGGTTCATGAAGTAGTACAGTATATTATAATCCTGGACATATTTTCTGATTCTAAACTGAAGTGAGATGTTAGTAATAATTATAAGAATAATGTGACTTTCTAACCAGTTTGTTTCTGGAGGCTACATAAAAATGAATATTTGCTAAGATTAAAGCCTAACTTAAATCCTATTACAGACTATTTACACAAAACAAAATACAACTTAAATAGACAGAATAGCAATCACTTTGAAAAGTAAAAATAGAAAGATACATTGCAGCCCAAATAGAGATTAAAATCAAGAGAATGTTTCTATGTATTTAAAAAAAATTCATGACTGCTCATATTAAAGCACAATTCTGGGTTGCTCACAGTACGTTTTAAACACATGGCAAAATATCTGGCAAATCCAATAATATCATATAATGCAAATAATTCACAGCAGTAGATTCATAGGAAATCTAGCACGATAGCAAGGAGGTTTGTGTCACTTAAATCAACTCCCCATTTCCTCTCCCCTGGTATCTTGTGTTTATTACACTGGAAATACCATACTCGGAAGGTCATATTATCTGGTTATATGACTGTGTGCATTACCTCCACTTTTGTTATTTGGTTTAGATGGGGTGTTGTCTGGGTGATCAGAAAGCTTCCAATGAGGTAAGAGAATAAATTTTCTATAGGGGAGAAGAAGCTGCTGTAAAAATATTAAGAGAAAGAATGTGGTTTTTCTTCAGAAACAGGCCAAACTAAGCAGCTATATAACTGATCCTGGTGACTCACTCTCTTCCTTTCACATGATCAAGGCTATAATTCAATGCAGGATGAATATTTGATTTTTATTGTCATGAGTGAAGCTCAGGAACATGACAACCTATGTTAAATTTTTAGTTTTCTCAATATTTCTGATAGTAGACTGCCCTTCTCAGTTATTGAAATGAAAGAATAAGTCTGAGTATAATTATTATCTTGACTCTGTGTCCATGAAATATTTTCTGGATGGTGGTAGAGATTATAGCCATTCATTTCATCTTGAAAAGTACAATATTATCTTCCCTAAGCACATCCTGTATAATTGATGTCTTAGGCATCTAATATATAACAGACATACAAATATATACTCTGATCTGGTATCCACACTACAAAATAAAAGAGTAATAAGAATCAGTTCAAAACCATAAGAATAACCATAAGAATCAGTTCAAAACCATTATATTGGTGTTATTTGTTCTCTAGCAATTCTCATTTACCTGAAATTATCTTGGGGTTTAATGTTTATTTGTTGATGCTCATACACAACAAAAGCAAATAATTCTATTAAATTCAACCTGGTGGAACAGTCTAGATCAGCGGTTCTCAACCTTGGGGTCACGACCCCATTTGGGGTCGCACGACCATTTCACGGGGGTCGCCGGACACCATGGGCCGCCATTTTGGTTTTTTTATTTTTATTTTTTTTATTTTTTTTTTATTTTTTTATTTTTTTAATTTTTTTATTTTTTTGGGAGCACGCGCCGCGCATGCACAGATCCGCCTGTCGCACCGGAAAAAAAATTAAAAAAATAAAAAAATTAAAAAACAAAAAAAAACAAAATGGCGCCCACGATGGGTGGATCCGCGCATGCGCAGATCCGCCCATCGCGCCGAAAAAAAAAATTAAAAAAATAAAAAAAAAATAAAAAAAATTTAAAAAAACAAAAAAAAAGAAAACAAAATGGCGGCCGCGACAGGCAGATCCGCGCATGCCCGTCGCGGCTGCCATTTTGTTTTGTGTTTTTTTGTTTTTTTTTATTTTTTTTTAAATTTTTTTTTCGGGGTCGGGGTCGCAGCGCGCATGGGCGGGGCAAGTGGGGTCTCAACCTGAGAAAGGTTGAGAACCACTGGTCTAGGGAGTGGGAATCTTAAATCTCTTCTTTCTCTGATCCAGCTCTAGGCTACATTTCTCTTGTCTGTGCTCACTCCTTCCTGGAAAAGAGTAATTTCACTGTAGTCCATAACACCATTTCCATCTTCCTAAAAACATTACATTACTGTAACTTAACCACTACATTAAACTGGCTCTCCAATTGTAAACCTTGCTAATATAAATGTGCTATAAATTGTATCCATAAGGATTTTTTGTTTGTATAATCCAGTAAGTGCTCTTTAACAATGTTTCATTTGTTGATAAAAAAGATTTTAATCTTGCTTCATCCAAGAACAAAAGTCAATAACATAACCTTATATACACACCTTATAAAATACCTGATACAACCTGTTAAGTGGATGAATCATGCTTAACTTTAAACAAATTGCAGGGTTAATTGTCTAATATAACTTTTTTTTAAAAAAAAAATAGCACTAAAATACCAACATCCCTAGGATATAATAGGTTGAAATTGAAGTGTTAAAATAATTGGAATTTGATTAGATATAACACTAGAGTTAATGGAAGAATCTGGAAGATATTCCAGTAATAAGGAGAAATAAATAAAGAATCTAATCTAGAACACATTCTGTAAGGTTGAGAAATGTATGATGTATAATTCATAAATTACACATTTCATAATTCATAAAAAATTATAACTTCACCAACATGATTCACAATATAAGAGTGGAATTTTTGTCAAATATATATCAAGCTAAACTCTTATAGCAAGAACGTAAAGGGATAATCTGCTTTCAGCATCTTTCTATAGAGTTGCTGCTCAACCTAGGTACCTATCTGCATGCTTTAACTGGGCAGCTGGGATGACTTTATGTCTTGGATGACTTTGCTTGGAATATATACTCTTGGCATACACTTTTGATGTTTTTCATTCATGTTCCCAGGAACAACCCCCATCCACTACAAGGAGGCAGAGCACATCTGGGAATGAGAGAGGGTATGATGGGATATCACCATCCATACTTATTAATATTACTGAAATTGAGTAAATTATAACAAAGATTGGAAGATATCTGTTCACTTAATCTGATCTGAAATTGACAGACAAAAAAATTGCTGGAAATAAAAGCTTGAGCCAAGAAAAATTCCTCCCATCAACAATTTACAGAATGGGAGGAAAGATTTGAAGCTTATGTATATTAAATTCTTTCTTTAAATCGGGATCCTTGATACTCTCTAGGTCAGCGGTTCTCAACCTGTGGGTTGCGACCCCTTTGGGGGTCGAATGACCCTTTCACAGGGGTCGCCTAAGACCATCGGAAAACATATATTTCCGATGGTCTTAGGAACCGAGACACTGCTCCTCTCATGGCAATCGCACAAGGAAGTTTGCACAGAGGAGATTTTGTTACACACAGTTTTCACAACTAGAAAATCCACAAGGAGCAAACTCTGGAAAGTTGCTGCTTTACTGCTTCCTTGCATGTTGCACAACTGGCGGGATTTAAGGGCATTCACCATCTGCTCTCTCCCTCCCCACGTCCTTTCCTTTTTGGAAAATGTCTGCTAAAAAATCTGCTAGTCTTTTCTGCTCTGCACTCCAACCGGCAAAAAAGTAAAGTCTGAAAAAGCTGGCAATTGTCGGTGTGGTGTTTAAGACACTGCTTACCACCTTAAGAAGGTCCTGGGACTCTATAGAAAGTTGGACATGGCACTTTTTTTTTCTCCGATGGTTGAAGAGTGTTTTTGGGAGGGAGAGAAAAAAAAGCTCATCTCCAGGAAATGAGTAAACTAGAAAAAAAATCGTAGTAACTCTACCTTCGTAGCTAAAAGCAACAGGTGTGTAGGATGCTCGGAGAAAAAGGAAGTGCTTGAGACAGAGGTTTTGATCGTAATCGGCATGAAAAGAAGCCTGAAACCTGGTTTGAAAAAGCAGATAAAGCAGCTTCTGTTGGTCCTTGTTTAGTCAAGTAAAACGTTTATTGCGGGACACAGTAAGTACAGCATTTACTCTTCTGCTGCAGAAAATAACTTTTCATTTAAGATATTAGTTTTTCTTTTCATTTGGACATCTACTTTGTCTCTGAAAATGCAAGCTGCAAAGTGGAATCTGCTGGTTGCATTTACTTTGTAAAGAGTATGCAACCCCATCCCCCCCACCGCTGTCTTTTTCGCTGCTAAAGATGGGAGTCACTTTTGCGCTTTTTTCTGCCCTCCCCCCTTTCCTTCCACTCACAGCCCTCGAACATAGCTAAATGAAGAGGAGGAAAGAATGGACATACACCCTTCTCAGAGCAGATTGGGGATCACTCTGTATTCGGGGGGAAAAGTTTCAAATTTGCCCCGGTTTTTTCCATAGTCCAAAAAAAGAATCGGCGAGAACGAGTTACAGAATAGGGAACGGAAGAGGAAAGGCCCTTCAAACTTTATGAAAAATTGAGGTACTTTTAAAAAACAAAAAGTGATTTCCCACACTGCACTTTCCTCCTTTTCTCCTTCTAGGTGAGAAAGAAGCAATCTCAAACTTCGCACTGACGTTGGCTTTTTACGCATACTGTCGCAAAATGTAGCAATGTAGTTTACTGTTGTTATATTAAGACTGTTACCCATGCTACACCATGCTTCAAGACAAAATTTCATTTATTTGTAATCAGAAATAAATATTTCACAATATATAATTACATATTGTTTTTGTGATTAATCACTATGTTTAATTATGTTCAATTTGTAACAATGAAAATACATCCTGCATATCAGATATTTACATTACGATTCATAACAGTAGCAAAATTACAGTTATGAAGTAGCAACGAAAATAATTTTATAGTTGGGGGTCACCACAACATGAGGAACTGTATTAATGGGTCGTGGCATTAGGAAGGTTGAGAACCACTGGTCTAGATCATTCGATGTAAACAGCAGTGATATAAAGTACTGTATCTGGAAAATAAATCCAATTACATCCATGCATTACAATAATTTAGAGTCTTCAAGACTCAGAAGATCACTAATGCTTTCTTGGGGATGTCAAATTTAATTGTACCTAAGTAGTTTTATTAAATTGACTTTTCACACACTTTATGTTGTATGTGTTTGAAGGCAAGTGTGTCTAATAAGCTATGAAGTAGACATAGAGTGAGATATATTTAAAATACATCATGAAATTGGACTCTCATTGATATAATATGTTCCTTTAATTTAAGCGTGGTATCAGTAATTCTACCCTAACTGGCTGCATTTTAAACATATTTTATATAGTGGCAAGATTTGGCTGTTATCCTACTAAGCCAGGCTGCTTAAATACCACTGGAGTAAAAGGGTCAACTACTGAATAGACTTTGTCAGTGTTTAATAGGAATAAACTTAGAAGCCTGGATTAAGCTTTGGGGGAAGGGGTCATCATTATCACCTTTGCTGCCAATTTCTTTATGGAGGATTTTGAACTTGAGAATCAATCCATCCAACAGCACAGTGTTGACTTAAATATGTTGATAATACTTTCACAGATTGGCATCATGAAAAAGAGAAACTGATTTAACTTATAGACCATATAAAGGAACAACAGAAGAGCAAAATTCACTGTGGCAGTGGAAATCAATAGTGTGCTATTCTTAGATATTCTAATGAAGTGAGGTAATGAAGGCCATTTAAAACAATGAAGTGTATAAAAGGGAAAAAATTACAGATTCATTATTAGGATGCAGGCAAAATAAAAGTTTCAGGTAACATGCCAAAAGAAATTCAGTGCCTGTATAGTATCATAGGCAATGATACACTATAAAACATACAATAGAACAACAACAGAAGGATTATAAACAGTCAGAAATGCTTTTAATGTGTGTCTGACAGAATGAGAAAAAGAGAAGATTTATTTTTTTTTAAAAAAAAGTATAGGAGTAAAATTTGGAATGGTAGACAAGACAAAAATCTGCCTTCTAATAAGGACAAATTCCTCAAATTAAGACCCAACAGAATATATAAAAGAAATTATTTGGTTATTTTAAAAAGCACTTATTTATTATAATAGCTTTAAGGCAGCAGTTCTCAACCTATGGGTCGCGACCCCATTTGGGGTCGAATGACTGTTTCGCGGGGGTCGCCGGACACCGCGGTCCACCATTTTTTTGTTTTTTTCCCGTCGCACGTGCGCCGCGCATGCGCGGATCGGACCGTCACGCGCGCGCTCGGGGTCGTGCCGCGCATGGGCGGCGCAAGTGGGGTCTCAACCTGAAAAAGGTTGAGAACCACTGCTTTAAGGTTATTTTATTCAACACACCATTAACTGTATATGCAGTACCTTGATATTTTATTTATTTCTCCTAGTACTTTATTTATTTCTCCAAGTCCTGTCCCTTCACCATCTTGGTACTTCTTTGAATGCTTTCCAGTGTGCCATTATTTTTTTTAAATAATAGAATACAACCAGGGCACCAGATTTCTAATGACTGTACCATTTATTTTCCATCTAGACAATCAAGGAAAGAATAATAGTCAGTTGATTTTATGAGCTTCAGTAGCTCCCATCACATCTTGAATTCATGCATCTGGAAGGCAATACATCTCTGAAATGAATGTCTGGTCTGCACATTGTGATGCAGAATGACGGAATCAAAGGTGAAATCCAGATGACAATCATTTCAGAAGCATCCCTAACTATGGAATATATTCAAATACTATTTAACTTTCTTGTGGATGATGGAGATGCAGCAGATCCACTTAATTATGGAACTGGGTGACACATGGTAGTCATTAATTTTCTTACAATTTTCCAGCTGTATACACTATTACTGTATCTATATGTAGTCAATTAGAATTTTAATCACTTGGGGGGGCTAATAGCAAAATGTACTCTTGCTATTTAATAGGATATATGATCCCATTCCAAGGCAAGAATCTTGATTCCACCCCCCTTCCAAAATCTGCTATCTTTTCCTGATGAGGACCTAATGTATATTTCATTCCAAAGAAAATATTTATTACAGAGAGAGTGAAATATATTTCCTTGGAAGCCTTTCCTGTCTCGCATACTTGCGCAAATTAAATTTAAACATGCAAAGGCTATTTTTGGATAAATCAGGAAATGTAATGACAAAAAAATATAACACTCACACAAAGACGTACAAATCTCAATCCAAAATAAGAAATAAATAAGAACTGGTTATTAAGAAAATAAATAAATAAATGGGACACTTATTCTTCATCTACATACCTCCCAAGATTACTTGAGTATCCTCTCACTGGTAAAATGGTTGAAGTCTGCTTAAAGAGACAGTAAAGCAAAATTGTACTTCAATTATTTAATTTTCAAAATCTTTATTAAGCATGAGACATGCAAGGAGATAGAATCTGGCATAGGTAATCCTCGACTTACAACAGTTCATTTAGTGACCATTCAAAGTTACGATGGCACTGAAAAAGTGACTTATGACCGTTTTTCACAGTTACGACCTTTGAAGCATCCCCAGGTCATGTGATCATAACTTCATACTTATGACTCTTGCTGTGTCCCAAAAGGCATGTGATTGCCTTTTGCAACCTTCTGACAAACAAAGTCAATGGGGAAGCCAGACTCACTTAACAACCAAGTTACTAACTTATCCGCTGCAGGGATTCACTTAACAATTGTAGCAAGAAAGGTCATAAAATGGGGCAAAACTCACTTAATAATAATAATAATAAAGTTGGAAGGGACCTTGGAGGTCATCGAGTCCAACCCCCTGCTCAGGCAGGAAACCCTATACCATTTCGGACAAATGGCTGTCCAGTCTCTTCTTAAAAACTTCCAGTGTTGGAGCATTCACCGCTTCTGGAGGCAGATTGTTCCACTGGTTAATTGTTCTAACTGTCAGGAAGTTTCTCCTTAGTTCTAGGTTGCTTCTCTCCTTGATTAGTTTCCACCCATTGCTTCTTGTCCTGCCTTCAGGTGCCTTGGAAAATAGCTTGACTCCCTCTTCTTTGTGGCAGCCCCTGAGATATTGGAACACTGCTATCATGTCCCCCCTCGTCCTTCTCTTCATTAAACTAGACATACCAATTCCAGCAACCGTTCCTTATATACTTTAGCCTCCAGTCCCCTAATTGAGCCCAAACAACATAAAGTTTGGGCTCAATTGTGGTCATAAGTTGAGGACTACCTGTATTATAGAAGCAATCAAGAGAGGCAAGATTGTTCTTCTTCATTTAAATTTTATTGGAATTTTGGATAAATTCACTAAGTGACATTTGTTTAAACAGAATCTCAAACTAGCCAATGTACTGTATATTGGTTAAATAGGAAATTATCTTTCATGCCAAAAGGGAACCTGTCATCACAATATGCTAGAAAGTCAGTTAACTATCAGACAATCCACAGACATTATATAGGTTTGAATTCATATAATTCAAAAAGAGATGAGTACCTATTACGGTAATTTGTACAGGTATTTTAGCTCAAACATATTTCCCTTCTGCTAGAAATAGTTTATGACTTGTTTTTAAAAAGTTTTTGAACAGACACAAGGAAGTAACTAAATTGTCTTAACATTATTCTTTATATTCTATATAAAGATTAAGATCTTTAATTAAGGTCTTTAATATTTTTGATGTCTATATGTGCAAGCTAGGCACTTGTAAACATTTTGTGCAACTTGGGATTTCTTGAACAAGGTTCCACCTTAAATTTAGAAGCAGTTAATTTCTATCATGTGATCTGCCCAAATGTTATTATTTTCCTATCTTAAATCACAGCTTTTGATTTTAATTGAGCTATATTTTTGTCTACTTTATCTACCTTGGTATTGCATGTTTTATTTCTCAAGGAAGGGGCTGAGCTCCTTAGCACACATGCTACAGGACTTTATTATCATTTTTCTCACATGTTAAGCTTTGTATTTGTATAGGCTGAGATTTGGAATGTGACTGTATGAGAAGCAAAAACATAAACTGAAGATAAGCTGTAACAATATTTCTGGCAATCAACAGAAGTATATATATATTAAAGAAAGAGCTTGAATAGATACTTTCACAAATGTTTGCTAAGGAAATTTGAGAATTTATATGATGGACATGGCTCTGGGCTCAATCAGTGTTTTTCATGCTTGATAACTTTAAGACATGTGGACTTCAGCTTCCAGAATTATCCAACCAACAGACCAGTGGTGGGATTCAAATATGTGAACAACCAATTCTCTGTGTGGATGCCACTTCCAGAAGTCCGTTCTGGGCCTGGGCAACAAAAAAAATCGCTACTGGTTCTGCCGAAGTGGTGCAAACTGGCTGAATCCCACAACTGCAGCAGACCCATCCAATAAATCCACACTCCATTGATCAGAAAAAAAGCAGGCCCTGCACTTACAGGAAACTACTAGGAAGAAAAAAAATCAATTTATCAGTAATAAACCTGAGACCCAGTTTGGTTCAAGATAGAAACCAGGAGACTCTGAGTTCTAGTCCTACCCCAGGCATAAAAGCTGGCTGAGTGACTTTGGGCCAGTCACTTTAATTCTACTCATGATATCAAGCTCAGGTAACAAGTTGGTCAGACAATTCCTGTTGCAAGCAATGTACCAACACTCAGTTGATTTTTTAAAAAAGAGACCCTGCACCTGAGGGAAAATGCTAAGAAGAAAAACAAATCCATTTATCAATGGTAAACTATTCTCCAGAATGCTTTATACCACTCCAGTAGGCCATTTGCCAGATACAAATTCTAGGGGAAAAAAACCAATTTATCAATAGTAAACTGGTTCTCCAGAATACTTTGTACCATTCCAATAAGTCATTTTCCAGATACAAAGCAATAATTGGAAATAAATATGACTCTATGTTGGTGCATTTCTTTAGAGGGTGCAGAATTCATTTTATTTTATTTTAAAATTAAAATAATATTTTAGTACAGCAGTTAAACAGCATTAGGAAATCAATCCATTGTGTAACTATTTGAATATTCCTAGTGCTAGCAAAAGGACTGACCTGACTCTGAAAGTATTGTCATTTTTTGATAGGTCTACTATTGGATAATTATTTGGAATCAGAAAGGCAATCTTTCTATGTTTCTTTTTTTGAAAGCAGTAATTCTCCAAATTGGTAAAGCATAGTCTATTGAACATTTTTGTGTCTATGTGGAAGGCAAAGGAAAACATAGCAGTAATAACAAAATTGTAAATTGTGTAACAAAGACTTGTTTTACCATTCTTGGTAGAAACAATCTTTGAAAATATATTTGATTAAATACTCTAAAACATAAATCTTCAGGGGTTTAATTATATAACCATGTATTAGCCACTTTTGGCTAACAATAAACCTCAAAAATGCAAGGTGGCCTAGAAAATAAGTCACCTCAGTTCATGTTGACTTTGATTTACAGACTGAATTTGGCTAAATCTGATTAAATCAATAATTCATAGTAATGGAAATATATGAATTGTGTCATAAAAATAAAATAAAACTGGAAGAAAAGTTGTCTTTAAATTATTATTTAAATTTTAGATTGCATGTGCCTCTTAGTTTGTGGGATATAAGCAATGATATGTTGGCTTGTAAGGCAACCTCTGAATTAGAAATTGTAGTTTAGCATGATCAGCTTGGATGTGAAACTTGGCCTTTGTTGCAGTAATATTTGACCAATATGATTTCATGGTTTCTCTATTGCTTACTTATCTTCAACATCTACATCCAGATATATACATACTATATAGACATATTCAGTGGTGGGATTCAAATAATTTAACAACTGGTTCTGTTTGTCATCATCACCGGTGCGACACACCTCACATATTCATGATTACTACATTGTTGTCATCACCTGCACGACGCACATCATATTGACATCATCACCTGTGTGTCGCCCGTCACATTGACATCATCACTGGTGCAACAAGCCTCGTGGTGGTGGCATCATCAGCATGACGCGCCTCGCAGATTTATCATAATGAGTTTGCCAAACTCCGCAAAAAGTTAGGTATCGGTTCTGCCGAACCGGTGCGAACCCACTGAATCCCACCACTGGACATCTTTCTGAATTTATCAAATTTGTTTTCTGAATTATCTATTTTTAAAAACTTCCAAAATAGTTTCCTATTTTCTGTTTTTCTCAGAGACTGAGAAAATTATAAAAATGAATGCATGAACAAAGAGACTGCTAGGACAAATGGCACATTGTCCAATTCTGGAACTAATTTTAGAAGTAGATGGATTCATTGAATATGTGCCATTAGAAATGCTTGTAATTAAATAGCAGTTTAGGACAAAGTAATTTAAAGGCACAATAATGGCACAAACTGAAGGAAAATTGTTTTATCCTTCAATACCTTTATACTTGGAAGATTTACTTGGCTAAGTCTTTGAAGAGTTTGTATTTGTTATGACAAAAACTACAAAATAAAATACTGGAATAATACAGAATTAATCACAAAGGATTGTGTAATACTTTTGGATAACAACTTTTTCCACAGTTATGTGTGATAGAATTTAGGGTTCACATCACCTATTCTTAGGAAGAGGTGAAATGATCAAGCCATGCATTCAGGGGCCTAGTTTGGACCAATTACATTTGCACATATGTTTCAAGGAGTTCAGCTTCCATGGATAATCACAAAAGAATGTTGGACCTTTGACAGAACTCTTGAATTAAAATTGCAGGTACAGTATGCTTCATCAGAGAAGCTTTTGGCATTTCTGCAATGAATCATCTACAATTAACTTACTCTACTCTCCAGCTTCTATACACATTATTTGTCTTTAATTAGGCATATATTCTTTCCATAGCCAAACAAATTCAAGTCAAAATCTGTTTTGGTTGTACTCCTGTACTTTCAAGAATTCCAGAATAGAGTCGGTGGGATTCAAATATGTGAACAACCGGTTCTCTGTGGATGCCCCTTCTGAAAATCCATTCTGGGCCTAGGAAACAAAAAATTACCTATCAGTTCTGCTGAACTGGCTGAATCCCACCACTGGATAGAGTACAGGATTACAAATGAGAAAGTGATGAAAGTAGGTGTCCTGTATCCAAATCAGAAGAAAGGGGGAGATCTGAAATGATTTGAAAAATAACATACAAGAGACATCTGAATTAAAGAAATTAGCAATGCTTAATTTAATAATTCTGGATATTTACATAGGTGAGTTCATTTCCTCATCAGTTTCAGAAGGCACGGGGAACAGAGGATGGGCATGCCATGGCAAAAATACCCCAAGAATCTGCTTCTGCTACATAAGTTTCATAGCCACCTCCCTTCTTCATTGTTTAGATTACTTTTGGAGAAATAAGTCAGGAAATAACTGCATAGTTTAGGCATAAGAAAGTGAAGATTAGCTACATTCCCAGCCATTGACAATATAGGCAAAGGATCCTGGTAGTTGATACTAGCAGTTGAACCAAGTGACCAGAGGTTTCTTACCTCTGACTTAGAAGTAACTATTGAATTCAGTAGAACATAAGACTGAAGATGGGTTCAAGTGATTCATTTTTGTTAAAAGGTTGTGGTTTCAGCATACATGAACTGCATATGGATGTATATGGGTGAATCAAAATATTACAGAGTACTTTTCCTATAGATTTGCAGATTACAGGCTTTATTCAAAAATTATGCATATAGAGATTTATGGAATGTTTTTAAAAGTAAACCTATGGTATTTCTTTTAGCAAGAAAAATGAATACATATTTATTGTCTTCAAAAGTAGTGTGAAAACTCAGCAGGATCAGGCAATTATAGAGCTACAGGGACAAAGTAAAGACCACAAATGACCAGGAATGATTGAGTCAATCTTCTACTTTACCAGTTGGAAGAAACATCTAGCTATCAGCAGAAATAGCAAGGATTGCATTTTTTTTTCATCAGGAAGTGAGCGATCAAGCCAAAGATGTCGGCGGGACCTTTGGTTCAATGTTATATTTCCTGAAGAAAGAAGCATGTATGAGAGAAGCATAAAAGTAATACCCTTTTGTGCTTTCTTTAGTTCTGTTAACATTAATAGCAAAACAAACAATATTTATCTGCTTCTGAATGTGTCTGATATTGGGGAATGGAAGATCTTTGCAGTAGATCAGAGAGAGAGAGAGAGAGAGAGAGAGAGAGAGAGAGAGAGAGAGAGAGAGAGAGAGAGAGAGAGAGAGAGAGAGAGAGAGAGAGAGAGCACAAAGCTTTGAATCAGCATAATTTGTGCACTGCCCAGGGAACTACATTATAATAAATCAACGTAATATAAACATTAGCAATGGATGGAGCAATAGATGGAAACTAATCAAGGAGAGAAACAACCCAGAATTAAGGAGAAATTTCCCAACAGTGAGAACAATAAACCAGTGGAATGGCTTGTCTCCAGAAAATGTGGGTGTTCCATCACTGGAGGTTTTCAAGAAGAGATTGCACAGCCTTTTGTCCAGAATGTATAGGGTCTCCTGCCTGAGCAGGGGGTTGGACTAGAAGACCTCCAAGGTCCCTCCTAACTCTGTTATTTCATTATTACAAAGACATAAAATAAATGAGCTGGGATTTTGTCCATTTTAACTATTTTGTCTCTGTCTTTCATATATACCTGTCAAGATATGTAGCAATCATGTCCCAGTTGATTCTGAACTTCTCTATGCTTTAAAACATTTTTTACAGTCCTCTCTAGGATATGGCCTACAACTATGATTGCTAACTATAATTATTATTGTTGTGTAATGGAAACAGCGAGACATTGAAGACACGGAGTAGAATTAACAGCTCTTTATTAGGTTCTCACAGAAGTCTATCATTCAAATAAAGCAATCAGTTAACCGTTTCTTTATTACAGACCCTTTGAATTGTTTAATACATAACACGCCCTTCCCCCTAAATCAATACATATTCATAAACTGTACAAAATCATCTAGATAAGTAGGCAGCTTATCATTTTGATCGCCTCATTTCTGCCTGAGGTTCCCAGTCTACCCTCGGTGGGCTGGGTAGACCAGAGTCTTTTTGACAGCTTTGGTCGGGAAGATCAATCTCTGTTTGCCTTGCCTGGCCGGGTAGACCAGACTCCATTTGTCTTTGCTGGCCAAGTAGACCAGTCCCTGTTTGTCTTTGCTGGCTGGGTAGACAGCCTCCAACAAAACTCTCAGCAGGGGGTGGCCAAGAACCACTCCTGGAACAGAGTTTCAGAGCTTCATTAGAAGACAGGATGAGCTGTCTACACACAAGGGATGTTTTCTATGGGGGAGGAGGGTTGTAGTCCCACACACGCTCAGGGAAAGAGTCTTAGAATCTCTGCATGAGGGTTATCCTGGAATAGTCAGGATGAAGGCACTCGCAAGAAGCTACCTCTGGTGGCCAGGGTTGGATAAAGATATTGAGGCTCAAGTTAAAGGATGCAAGGTTTGCCAACAGTCCAGACCTGAAATGCCTCAAGTTTGCTGGGAAACTACGCAAACTCCCTGGTCTAGGATTCACATAGACTATGCAGGACCCTTCCAAGGACAGGTGTTCCTCATTGTAGTGGACAGTCACTCAAAGTGGCTTGAGGTAGGACCTGTCCCTTCTATGACTATTGCCAGGACCACCCAGGAACTACGCAGAATCTTCTCCATACATGGCTGACCCGATGTAATTGTATCAGATAATGGGGCACAATTTACTGCTGCAGAATTTCAGTCATTTCTAAGGTCTAATATGACTAGACATGCCACCTCTGCCCCATTTCACCGGCTTCTAACGGCCAAGCTGAAAGGATAGTCAGGATGACCAAAAAAGCACTTAAAAGACTAACCAGGAGCGATTGGCATCACAGGTTGATAGACCTTTTGCTCTGCCAACAAACTACTCCATGCACATCAAGGGATCGTAGCCCAGCAGAACAGAGATGGGAAAGTCAGCTGACCACAAAGCTGGACTGTCTCCATCCAGACAGAATTGCAACAGAGACAGCGCAGCCCTCAGCACCCAGTTCAAAACTCTGCTGAGAGTTTTGTTGGAGGCTGTCTCAGCAGCCACATCCCCTGGCAAGTCCTGAATTGACATGATGCATGCAGCAGGTGCAGGGTCTGGCTCTGAGTTTGGCAGGGGCAGTCTGCTGAGCGCATCAGTGTGGCCCATTTCCCTGCCCGGTTTGTGAATTAGACTGTAATTATAAGCGGCAAGAAATATGGACTATCTCAGCATCCTTGGAGATAGGGTCTGAGGAGTTTGTTTGTCTGTCATGAACAGACCAAGTAGTGGCTTATGGTCAGTGAAGACTGTGAATGGAAATCATGAAATTTTTTGATGCTGGCCACGATGGCCAGTGCCTCTTTATCTATTTGGGCGTAGTTGCGTTCTGCCGGTGACAGTGTCCTTGAATAATAAGCTATGGGAGCTTGCCTCCCATCGGCCATTAAATGGCTCAGCACAGCTCCTATTCCCTACGGAGATGCATCACATGCAATGCTGATAGGCAGCTTTTCATTAAAATGAGTTAACACTGAGTCTGATGACAGCAGTGATTTGACTGCTTTGAAATTGTTTTCATGGGCGCTAGTCCATTGCCATGGTGCCCTTTTATTTAAGAGCCTGTGTAGAGGCTCTACTAATGCAGCCTTGTGTGGGAGAAAGGCATGATAAAAGTTAAGTAACTCCCGGAATGCTTGCAGCTCCCCCTTTGACTTTGGTCTGGGAGCCTGCAAAATTGCTTTGATCTTTGAATCAGCTGGGTGTATTCTGGCAGCATTGATCTGTAAACCTAAGAATTCTATGGAGTTGACTACAATTTGTCATTTTTCCCTTTTTGGCTTCAGCCCCACTTCACGGAAGCGCTGAAGCATAGCCCTTAAACATTCAGCTAGTATCTCTGCTGATTCCCCAGCTATTAAAACATCATTGAAGTAAGGGCACACCCCTGGAATGTTTTTTTAACGTGCATTCCATCACACTCTGAAAGAGCCCTGGGGCTACACTGACCACAAACTACAGGTGACGAACCTTGAATGCCCCTCTATGGGTAACTATTGTTTGAGCCTCAGCAGAGGTGTCATCCACAGGCAGCTGCTGATAAGTCTGTGCGAGGTCCAGCTTTACAAATAAGTGACCTCCTTGTAAGGATGCCAGAATGTGGCTGACTACAGGTACCGAATACGCATGCTGCTGCAGTGCCTTATTAATAGTGCACTTATAATCAGCGCAGACGTGCACCTCTCCGTTAGGGTTTCCCACACACAGCTGTCAATGGGCTGTAATACTGTCTGTTGAACAAGCTTATCTAACTCTGCACCAATCTTGGTCTTAAGGGCAAAAGGCACTCTATGAGGCTTTACTCTGATTGAGGTTACGGTTGGATCAAGGTGGAGAGCAATTAGCGCTCCTTTGTACTTCCCTAATTGGGGACTGAATACATCCGCAAACTCCTGGCATACTGCTGCCAAATCTGCTGTTTGGGTTCTGTTGATGCCAGTCATGTGGATGCCCAGGGCATCAAACCAGTCTAGGCCGATCAGGCTTGTTCGCTGGCCTTCGACCACCATGACACTGAGGGGACCCTTAAAGTCTTTGAATGCACTCTTACCATAGCTTTGCCTTTAATCGCTACACAGGAGTTTTGAAAATCTGTCAAAACTAAATCTGACAGCTTGAGTCTGACTCGTTTTCCACCGTTTCTGCAGATGAAGTTAAAAATCTTATAGGAAATTATAGACACAGCTGATCCAGTGTCCAGATCCATGGTACATGGAACTCCTTGCAGCTTGACGTTTAGTCTAAGCTTTTCTTTTAGGGGGTGACAGGCTCCAGTTCTGAGGATGCTCCTTCTTCTGGAGCACAACCCTACTCTATTCTGCCCCAGGGCCCCATTACCTCTCCTGAGGAATTCTTTGTGTGACGATTCCCTCTGGTGACCTTTACAGATGGTAGTGATGTGGCCTTGTTTGCCACATGCTTGGCACACAGCTGTCCGCAATCAGCATTCTGAGCATTGGTGTCGTCCACCACAGCCAAGACAGCTAGGAAAGGGTACTGCCTTCTTTCTGCACCCGGTCAATCTCAATGTCAACATCTGGGTCTTCTGTTCTCTTTGACTCTTCATGATGCACAGCTGTCTGGCTGGGGAAATTCTTTGAGGGATGTGAAGGCTTGATGGCTCTACCTGTGGCCTCTTCTGCCATTACTTGTTTCAGTTCATCCTGGAATGTAAGGGTCTCTTTAGTGAACAGTCTCTGTTGTAAGTCCCTGCTTCTCAGGCCACACACTAGTTGGTCCCAGAGCCTGTCCTCTAGGTCGGGAAACTCGCAGAGCTGGGAGGCTTGGCGTAGGGCAGCCACAAATTCAACAATGGTTTCACCTGGCTTCTGCTCTCTCATCTCAAATGCATGTCTGTATTTGATAATGGACAGACGTGGTTCAAAGTGCTCCTTTGTTTTAAGTCAGCGAAGGTGACTGACTTCAATGGAGCAGGAGCAACAAGTTTCTTGGCTATATCAAAGGTGGCTTGGCCACACACACACAACAAGGTTGCAACTTTTAAATTGTCTTTTCTTACTTGGTTTGCTCTGAAATAGTTCTCTACTCATGAGACGTATGAACTCCACCATTCAGGGTGCGTCATATCGAACTTTGAAAGTTTGCCTACTTTGGCCATGGTTAGCTGTTGCTGTGACTCCAATGCCTTATGCTGCTAGGGCTTCTGTGAGTTTCCTAGGGACGGGTCCCTTAGGAAGGCGATACCTCCAGCGTTTGTGTACTGGCAGGCAGAAGGGGGGAATGCGGTTCCAACCAGGGCACTGATGCCTGGTCTTACCCCTTTAGTGACTTAATTCTCTTCTTCCTAGCAGCATAATCCAATCTTCGTCACCACTGCTGTGTAGTGGGAACAGTGAGGCATTGAAGACATGGAGTAGAATTAGCATCTCTTTATTAGGTTCTCACAGAAGCAAGCTCTAGCAGCTGCCTGACTTATATTTATACGGACTGCCACTAGGCAGCGGCCAATCAGTTTAAAGTACTCATTCCTGCCTAAAACAACAGGCTTAAAGTTATACAGACAGACTATCATTCAAATAAAGCAATCAGTTAACCATTTCTTTATAACAGACCCTTTGAATTGCTTAATACATAACAATTGTCTCTTAGTGGAACTTGCCACTACATAGGTTATCCTAACCCAAGAAACAAAATATGTTTTTTCTTTGAAATCTGCAACTGTATTATAGGTAGTCCTTGACTTATGTCCACAACTGAGCCCAAAATTTCCATTGCTAAATGAGACAGTTGTTAAGTGAATTTTGCCCCATTGTATGATCTTTCTCACCACAGTTGTTAAGTAAATTACCACAGTTGTTAAATTAGTAATACAATTGTTAACTGAATCTGGCTCTCCATTCGCCTTGCTTGTCAGAAGTTTGCAAAAGGTGATTGTGTGACCTCAGGACACTGCAACCATCATAAATACATGATAGTTGCAAAGCACCAGTTGTGTGAAAAACAGTCGTAGGTCATTTTTTTTCAGTGCATTTGGAACTATGAACAGTCACTAAACAAATGGTTGTAAGTCCAGGACTGCCTGTACTATACATCCTGCAGCCATGGAACTGATCTGTTTTCCATGGGAAGACTATCACACTGCAACCATTATCTTGCAGCATCAGAACTCAGCTTTAATTTTTTTCCTCATTTGAAACCAGAGCAGATCATAGCTTCTGCAATCTTCTCTCTCCCAGTGCTACCAGAAGCATAACATTTTGTTTACAAAGCTCTTATGTTCTGTTAACTGTGTATATATGGTTTACAACTGATTTACTGTTGCTTCTTCTCTTTTTATTGCTCAGAAGTACCTTTTTTCATGCAGGTTTATGATCAAAGGCATCTGCAGAGTCTCAGTTTAATATGATCTTATCAAATCCGCAGTCATTCAAGGAGCTTTTGAATGCAAGTTGTTGGTCTTCTACTGTAATTCTGCAAAAGGAGACCTTCAGTCGGTTTAGCACATCTATTTAGCTGCTGCATTCAGGAACATTTGTTTACAGTTGTTACAACTGATTTTCTCTTATTGTGAATAGAATATCATTTTGGAAAGTGGTGTGTTTTTTTCAAATAGTAATGCAAATTTATTGTATTCAAGGAAGGAAGGAAACGGGGGGGGCAATGTTAGATAAAATTACAAACTGTTGCACCTAGCGAGGTTAGCCTCCCCATGTATTTGGGGCAAGAAAATCTCACTGATGGAATCAGGAGACATTCACGTGTCCAGCTTGAAGACAGTGTGCTTTTGCAATTATGTAATTTGATTTATTTTCTCTGCAAGTTCTAGATTTAGAAAAGCAGAGATATTGCCATGGTTATAACATTATGAATATCATCAAAGACTTAGGAAATTGTCTGATGTCTGGAAAACCTCAAATTGAAAAGCCATTTTTCATGTTATGTAATATTTTCAGAGACCAGAGACATGTTCATAATACCCATCCACAAGAATCACTGTCAGGAATTCTTTCCCTCCAACACTATTCTGCTTTGCTGACAAGATCACCCTGTCTGGTCTATGTTGTATTTATTCCTTCCACACATATCAAATTGCCATTGACTCAGAAAGATTTCTTCATTTCATATGCATTCTCTCTCTCTCTCTCTCTCTCTCTCTCTCTCTCTCTCTCTCTCTCTCTCTCTCTCTCTCTCTCTCTCTCTCTCTCTCTCTCTCTCTCTCTCTCTCTCTCACACACACACACACACACACACACACACACACATGGGTGTACATGCATGCACGCGCACACACACACACAAATCTGAATGTATGCTGGGCCAATGATTTCTCACTTGGATTAAGTTGACCTTGGGAAGGAAGGGGAAGACTGAAGAACAGCATAATTCTGATTAACTTTCATTTAGAAAATTACCCAGTGATGAAGCTAAAGTGCATCAAACATTCCCAGACCATCAAGCTTTATTTATATGTGTTTACACTTTCCTTGCCTTGAACTGGAAAGAAATAGATTTAGTGATAACAAATTAAAGCAAGCTGTTCATTTGCCCTTTCATTAATATAGTGAAACTCTGACACTTCATGCATTGCTGAAATACAAGTCCAAACAGCATGATCAACATGAGGAATATGTTTGGAATATTTTGAAAGCTTTACAAAAAAAATGGATAGGAAAATTTGAGTTGCTTTAGTTCTTTGTGCAAGCTGCTATTTGTATGTGGTCCTGAAAATTGTGGCAATGCTTACCTGCATAGGTTAGTTCTTAATATTCTTAAAAATTGTTTCTTAGGGCAGAAAAATAAGCCAATGCAAACACTGCATATTAGGACATGCATTTTATGCAAACTGCTTATCCACTCTTCTTAATATCACATGGACTAACTGTCTGAGCCTGACCTCATCTTGACTTTAACATTTGGAGCTAAAAAACACACTTATATAACTGTTATCCCAGAAAGCAGCTTACATCCTGGCTACATCAGCAAAATACAGTAAAATGATTGTATGCTTTATTTTGCCCAAATAACTGTTGTGGTGCATAAGTCTTAGAAAAACAAACAAACAAAAAGCCTTATTTGCTTTCCAACATCTGTAAACATATGGTTTGAACTTGATTCCTCTACCCCACCCATATTTTTGGTTCCTTATATAAATGCCTTTGTTCTAAGGAGATGCTTGTATAATACAATGCTTGTATAACACAATAATAGTTAACAATCACACCCCCAGGGTAAAAATAAAAAAAGAATCAGTTTTCTAGTTGTGCTTGAATCCCTTTTTGTTTTCATTCCTTAAACACATCCCATAGTTAGCAATGTATTTTCCATCACTGCAAACATATGACAACGAAGAGTAGCCATCCAGCTTTTACACCTCAAATATGGACAATTCAATATTAACATATTTTTATTAAAAAATGAAAGGATTGCATTGTCTAAGTGTGTGTGCTACTTTGGACAAAACAAGAACTGATAGTGTTCAAACAATCATATTATCAAATCAAGGCCATTTGCTCATATACAGATATTTCCCTCCTTCTTTAGAGTCACCCATGGGTAAAGAGAGTTCACACAGATCCAATCCAATCCAGGGCCTTAGTTGCATGCTCACTCCAAGCTGCAATTTTAGCTGAACTGTGCTCAAAAGCTTCTGGGGGAAAAAGAATCAAACTCCTTTTGGAACCCCAAAGGGTCCATGAGTCACTTGGGGTGGATCAAATATTCTCCACCATCCTGCAGACAACCTCGGAGCCAAAAGGGATTCATTTGCCCATGCAAGGGACAGATGTTAACAACCTTCAAACCTAGATCACAATAAATGGCTGATAGAATCATTCTATTGTTATTGTTACTTATAAATCTGAAAATGGTCTTTAGATTAAGCTGCTTGTACAACTGGCAGTAAGTCTGCATAACAGAGGTATTTGGATGTAACAAAATCAAAAGTTCCTCACTCACCCCACCCATCCTTCCTCAGAAAACATTTCTTATTGCAGGCCTTCTGTTAGCCTCATCGCTATGGAATCCTCCATATGGTTTCTGGGGTTTCTGCAGTAACACTCCTCCCTCCCTCCCACATCCCCAGCTATTCTCTTCTATTATCAGAAAGGTGACTTGTCTTATCCAAACTCCATCCAGCATGGACTGAAGATTAGTTAACTATCTGGAATCCAGTTTGATTTTCTGAGGGCTTCCAAGCTATTTTTTAAAGGCCAGGAAAAATGTTTATTTAGAAAGATATAATAAAGCAAAGAACATGCCCACATCCCACCATCTTGTTTCACCAAAAGAGCATGTGTTCATGATAGAAACTGAATTATGCATGCCAATTTCTTTCCATCCATTAATAACACCCCCTCCTTTAAATCCTACCTTTCCAGAAGGGAGCAGGAAATTCAGAAAAATACTTCTTTGATATTTTAGTAACTTGATGAATAATTTTGCCTTTTGAACTTGGCACCATCTTCTTTTCAATAAAAGTTAGATTTCAGCTAAAGTAAATATTCGAATAATAATAAAAGAATACCACATATGCTCATAAACATCCCACCACACAATTTTCTAAGTGAGAAGAAATGTCTTACAGATGAGTTTTTTATTTGTACAAAAGGCATGTAGCATTTTCCTGCTTTTTAATTAATTTGCTTCCTAATCCAGATGCCAGTCTAAATGGTATTCTTACATATTTTAAAGCAATACAATGAATGTGTTTTTTACATTCCATCACCTTTCCATCTTTCCTGCCTTGTGTCATCATATATATTAGAAAATAATAATGCCCTTAGAAGTAAAATTTAATATTATAACCATGAAATACATTTTTCTATTATATTTTGGATAGAGGCCTTGATAAACATTTCTCCTCTAACCTGCCAGTACAATATATTTTAAAACCAAGCAAACATTCATGTCTTGTGGAAAACGAAAGGACTCTTAAGAATTCCAGAGGGTTTTAGCAGAGAGATTTATTGCGCAGGTTCAGAAGCATTTGCAACAAGCAATTCTGAACCCCGAGGGTAGGTTCAGACTTTAGTTTTATACCTTCTTTTCCTTTTCTGAAGAACAAAGGAATACACATTGTAATACACTAGTTTCGTTTCTCACGGGTATACAATGGAAAGTTTGCTACATACATTGTATCCAAGTGCAATGCGCATTAGGTTAGTCACATATTACTAACACAGCACTATTCCAGTAATTATGCAGGCACATCATTATTCTAATGATTGTTCATTGTTCCACATTATTTGTGAAGGTCTAATGCCATGAATCCTTGAAACTAATTATACAAGAATTCAGATTAAAATATTATTTAACTGAGCCTCTTTAAATATCACTAGTAAAATCACGCCATTGCATCTCGAATGGTGGGGATTGGAATAGAGAATACTTTTCTACACACAAATTTCAGAAACCATATTTCCTTTATGGGGGCACAGATATTTCTTGCACCATATTGTACATTTATCACAGGAAAGCTTCACTTGAAATTGTTGTACCTTTATAAGGCACAATCCATTTTATTTCTTGTGTAGATAATTGAGGCAAGTAGCTCACCTTAGGCAGAGTTTGGGAAACAAGTGAAAAGTTTAATTCTTCAGCGTCCTGTGATTCATATCATTTGTCCCTTTCCTGGAATGATGTTCCTTTCACTTTAACTTACTGACCAATTTGGAGCCAAAGCAGTTTAAGTCTAGTGGGTGGGAGGTTACTGAATGGGAGAGATGGATTAAGCACTGTCTCTGACAGCCTCTTCTCTCAAGGACCTTTCTGACAATATCTCTTTCTTAAAAGATAAATAGGAAGTTGCCTCAAAGAATTTGTCCCTAAACCGCGAAAGGTTTATGCTGTGAATTTGTCAGAGGCCTCTAAGAATAATTTTAAAATAATTTCACCTCAAGACTATTCAGAATTGAAATAATACATAAATAAATAAATCCTAATTTAAGGACTGCTTTTTGTGTCCTTAATGGTTGAGGGAACAGGAAAAGGAAAATATTTACCATCTCTTCCCAAATTTGGTAAATTAGGGGTTAATCTTACTGCCTTTAAAGGGGAGGGGGAAGAATTCCAAATGTGACATTTAAAATTACATGTTTTAGTGACACCGCTTCATGTTTTAGTTCTCCCCCAACCCTCCAACACTAGGTAAAAGGCAAGAAGATAGTTTTCAGGGTTGTTTATCTGGCATTATTGACAATGTAGATAGTCCTTAACTTACAACCACAACTGAACTTAAAATTTCTGTTGCAAAGTGAGATAGTTGTTAAGTGGGGTTTTGCTCCATTTTACAATCTTTCCTGTCAGAGTTGTTAAGTGAATTACTGCAGTTGTTAAGTTAGTAAGACGGTAGTTAAGTGAATCTGACTTCCCCGTTGATTTTGCTTGTCAGAAGGTTGAAAAGGTGATCACATGACCCAAAGATACTGCAAGTGTCATAAATATGAGTCAGTTGCCAAGCATCCAAATTTTGATCACATGACCATGGGGATGCTGCAACGGTTGAAAAACAGTCATAAGTTATTTTTTTCAGTGCCATTGTAATTTTGAACAGTCACTAAAGAAACTGCTGTAAGTTGAGAACTATCTGTACATTGATCATACTAGTAAACCACAGCTACTAGTTGCCATACATATATTATAGTTCAAATGAAGTATGTGCAACATTTGGGAGTGCAGGGACCATAGCATGGTTACTATATTTAGGTACAAACATTCAGACAACCTACCACGGGTTCTAACTATAGTTAGCATTTGAATAACATGCCAAGAATTAATTAAAACAACTTAAATTGATTTAATTATGTGAAAATAATTATTACTTCCTACATATTTAATAGTTATATATAATTTAATAAGTATATAATTATTAATAATTATACTGTCCAATATTTTAAAACGTGTACTTTGTAAAAACCTAATATTGTGTAACTCTGATTTAAATGGTTGAATTTGACCCCAAAGAGTACAGATAGCAAACTATTAACAAGAAAAGATTATGTTTCATTTTCTCCAGAACTAAAATTACATGTTTAGCTGAGATTGGGGAAAAAATAGTAGAATTATCTGTTTTCTGGGACGGCAAGTATAATATGGAAAACAAAATACATCTGGAATCATAATGGGCACATATGAGAATGTTGCATAACTTTGGAATTTCAATGGAAATCTTTTAAAAGAAGGAAATTGGACTATGCAACTTTTAAATGTTTGAACAGGCTTTAAATAGAATGTGATTTTTCTTAGAATTATGAAATATGCCAGCAAACAGTTCCTGATAATACATAAGATCCCAATGAACTGAAAGAGAACTTTGCTTGCAAACTTTATTTTTTTGTATTAAACAACCTTGTGCACTGTTAACAATATACAGCCTTGGCATTTATGATCCATGGTTTGTGAATTACTCTAAGAGTTCTATTTAGATGAAAGATACAGGATAAAGATGAAGATGAACATATCTCTGTAGCAGTTCTCTCAGAGGTCTAGTAAAGTGTGTGTTTGAATGTTGTATGTATGGATCCTTGGTTTGTATGTTGTTATTGTTATTAAAAAAATTTTATGTGTACCCATATTGTTGTTGTGAGCCGCCCCGAGTCTCGGGAGAGGGGCGGCATACAAAATTGATAAATAAATAAATAAATAAATAAATAAATAAAGTGATCTTTAACTTTCTATTTGTACTTCAATGTGTTTTTAAGCAATCTTTCAATGGTTTCCAGCTCAGCTTTCTATTTTGTTGAAAGAAAAGTCTTCATGAGGATCTAGTCCAAGCCAGGAATAAACAAAATGGAAACTGTTTTAGAAAGAAGGTTGGAGTTTATTGAAAAGCAGAGCCAGACAGAAATGAGGCTCTGGGAAAGCTGACCAACCTGTTGCTGGAAGTGGTGGGTTTTTATACCTTTTGGGGCTTTTGAGGTTGTTTCTTGTTCCTATCTGAGGCTTTGTATTTCCTGTGTCATGTACTTTGACCTAAGTCTAAGTGTGCCCTTTTGGTATTGGTAGGTTAATCCTATTGTGTTTCCTGCTCTTAAGAATTTGTGTGGGATATGCAGATATTAGGGGTCTTTGTCTTCCTAATCTCATCAGCTTCTAGCTTCTTGGCTCCAACCTTCCTGAATGGATTATTACATCTGCATTTCTAAAAGCTGGTTTCTGCTGAGTTTTCTGGCTGGGCAGGGAGGAGAAGTTTCTGCCTTTTAAAAAAGATCTTCTCCATTATTCCTCTGGAGAAATATATTCTGCCTTTTTAATATCCCCCAAAATATTTCTCTGGATTCCTCCCAAAGTTTAATAAAGTTTATTCACCAGGTCAAATCAAGGATGGCTAAATCAAGGATTATAGGACAAACACAAACACCCTCCTCATTTATGTACAGCAATATATTTGATTCCCTCAACACCAGAAGCGGTAAAAGAGGAAATAAAGAAGAATATATTTGATGGCATTTCCTATTTGTGGTTAAGGACTGGCTGGAATTTGAAACTGGTTACCAGATTAAATGAAGCAGCTGGGAACACAGAAAGGGGTTTTTTTTTAGAAGTCTTTTTCTTCCATCAATTTGCCCTCAATAAAGAATATAGAGAGAAGTATACTTCAGCTGGAAGGAAAATTGACTACAAACTATCAGTGGAAATTACACATGACAACTGGACAGAATAACAATTTACTTTAATTTATTGTCACAAACATCCTAAAAATATAGGAAATTTCCACAACTTGCAAGAAAAGAAGAAATAATTGTGCAATGAAAGGCTGGAAAGTCAGGCGTTAACTTTCTGTCACTTGAGAACTGACAGGGCGAGAATCTGCACATCACAAATCAGAATTTCTACATTCTCTTATCTGAATTTAAAAAGATAATTAATTTCTTTTTTTGCCAAAGTAAAGGAGAATGTTTTTTTACAAAGACAGAGGAAACCTTTGGCCTAATATTACTTATATAACATGCTATTAGCACATATCTCAATGAAGCAAATAAATTTGTCTATAAAAGTACAGTAATTGTAAATAACCCTCCTCCTCCTCCTCCTCCTCCTCCTCCTTCTTCTTCTTCTAGGAGACCCTATACCATTTCAGATAAGTGGATGACCAGTTTCTTTTTAAAAGCCTCCAGGGATGGAGCACCCACAACCCCTGAGAAGGGAAACCATTCCACTGGTTGATTGTTCTCACTGTCAGGAAATTTCTCCTTAGTTCTAGGTTGCTTCTCTCCTTGGTTAGTTTCCATCCATTGTTTTCTTGTTTTGCCTTCTGGTGCTTTGGAAAATAAGTTGACCCCCTCTTCTTTGTGGCAGCCCCTCAAATATTGGAATACTGCTATTATGTAACCCCTTGTTCTTATTTTCACTAGACTAGACATACCCAATTCTTGCCACTGTTCTTCGTATGTTTTAGCCTCCACCCCCCCAATCATATGAATTACTCTTCTTTGCATTCTTTCCACAGAAGTTTCAACATCTTTTTTATATCATGCTGATCAACACTGGATGCAATATTCCAAATGTGGTCTTACCAAGGCCTTATAAAGTGGTACTAACACTTCACAGGATCTTGATTCTATCCTTCTGTTGATGCAATCTAGGACTACATTAACCTTTTTGGTGGCTGCAGCACACTGCTGGCTGATATTTAAGTGATTGTCTACTAGAACTCCAAAATCCCTCTAGTAGTTACTGCTATTGAGCCATGCTTAATCTGTATCTATACATTTGGTTCTTCTTGCCTAAGTGTAGAAACTTGCTTTTTTTTTTACACTAAATTTCATTTGTTAGATAGGGCCCAGTGATACTACTACTACTACTACTACTACTACTACTACTACTACTACTACTACTACTGATAATAATAATAATAATAATAATAATAATAATAATAATAATAATAATAATAATATTAATAATAATAATAATAATAATAAAAAAGTTTGAAGGGACCCTTTCTAGTCCAACCCCCTGCTCAGGCAGGAAACTCTATAGCATTTCAGACAAATGGTTGTCAAGTCTCTTCTTAAAAATCTCCAGTGTTGGCACATTCACAACTTCTGGAGGCAGGTTGTTCCACTGATTAATTGTTCTAACTATTAGGAAATTTCTCCTTAGTTAAAGCTATGCAAGGAAGGAAATCCAGGATTTTTTTTTAAATTTATAATAATAAAATGCTATGATAAGAACATTATTTGGATGTCAATGGCTTAACCATAGAACATTTAGTACTGAAGCTACCAAATCCTGAGAAGTCTAATAAGGAAAAACTCCAACCCCGCTGCTCAGGCAGAAAACCCTATAGCATTTCAGACAAATGGCTGTCCAGTCTCTTCTTAAAAACTTCCAGTGTTGGAATATTCATCGCTTCTGGAGGCAGGTTGTTCCACTGGTTAATTGTTTTAACTGTCAGGAAGTTTCTCATTAATTCTAGGTTGCTTCTCTCCTTGATTAGTTTCCATCCGTTGCTTCTTGTCCTGCCTTCAGGCACTTTGGAAAATAGCTTGACTCCCTCTTCTTTGTGGCAGCCCCTGAGATATTAGAACACTGGTATCATGTCCCCCTTCGTCCTTCTCTTCATTAAACTAGACATACTCAATTCCAGCAACTGTTCCTTATATGTTTTAGCCTCTAGTCCCCTAATCATTTTTGTTGCTCTTCTCTGTACTCTTTCTAGAGTCTCAACATCTTTTTTACATTGTGGTGACCAAAACTGGATGTAGTATTCCAAGTGTGGCCTTACCAAGGCATTGTAAAGTGGTATTAATACTTCACATGATCTTGATTCTATCCCTCTGTTAATGCAGTCCAGCACTGTGTTGGCTTTTTTGGCAGCTGCAGCACACTGCTGGCTCATATTTAAGTGATTGTCCACTAGGGCTCCAAGATCCGCCTCACAGTTACTACTATTGAGCAAGGTACCCCCTATACTATACCTGTACATTTGGTTTTTCTTGCCTAAATGTAGAACCTTACTTTTTTCACCATTGAATTTCATTTTGTTAGATAGCGCCCAGTGTTCAAGTCTGTCCAGATCCTCCTGTATCCTAAGCCTGTCTTCTGGAGTGTTGGCTATTCCTGCCAGCTTGGTGTTGTCTGCAAATTTGATGAGTTCCCCATCTATCTCCTTGTCCTAATCGTTGATGAAGATGTTGAAGAGCACTGGGCCCAGAACAGAGCCCTGGGGCACCCCACTAAATAGTTCCCTCCATGTAGATGCGGTTCCATTGAGGACCACACACTGAGTACAGCTGGTCAGCCAGCTACAAATCCATCTGCTGGTGATGCTGTCTAACCCACATTTTTCTATCTTATCGAGTAGTAGGTTGTGATCTATTTTGTCAAATGCCTTACTGAAGTCCAAATAAATTATATCCATAGCATTCCTCTGGTCCACTACTTTTGTCACTTGGTCAAAGAATGCAATAAGATTTGTCTGGCATGATCTGTTTTTGACAAACCCATGTTGGCTTTTAAGTTTCTTTATTTGCCTCTAAGTGTTCACTGATTCATTGTTTGATTATCTTTTCCAGAATCTTGCCAGGTATTGAGGTCAGGCTGATAGGTCTGTAATTTCCTGGATCCAATTTTTTTCCTTTTTTGAAAATGGGAACTACATCAGCTCTTTTCCAGTCCTCTGGTAGTTCTCCAGTGCTCCAGGATCTTTGAAAAATATAGTTCAGGACTTCAGGTTTGGCGTTACGTCGTTGCAGATCTGTCTCCAGGGAGCTCCGGGACCGATCTTTGCTTTTTGGCTTTTTTTGGCTGCTCGCGAGCGAATGCTGCCTGGTGGGAATAGCAATTCAGGAAAGGACTTTCCGGCGTATCCGAGAAGGTGAGGCAAGCCCCGGGAGAGCTGGAAACGACTTGAGCCGAAGCTGAAGAAGACGGCCTTATGGCCGGCCCAAAGACATGACGGTTTTACCCAGCTGATGGAAGCAAGAAGCGCAGTCACACAGTTACAGTGGGAGAAGAACGCACGGTGAAAAACCTGAAAGAGAGACACTGTAGTCGGCAGAAAGACCCGGTGAGTGAAGCCCTTTGTATTCTTTCCTCGTTTTGACAGAATTGGCAGCTCCAAAAACAATATAGCGGCCAAAATTTTCGAAGGAGTAAAACGAGTATAAGAAAGAAAGGAGAGTATCGGATGGGTGATTACAGATTGGTAATTGGCCTTAGACACTCTCAGGATTAAACTGTATTGGCGTGGATCTAAATTTGATTCGAAAAGAAATAGCGGAAGAGCAAAGAAGTGGAAAAAGAGTGGAAGTTTGAAGGACTATAGATTGGAGGACGATAAGCTAAATTCAACCGGAAGAATGATATACGGGAGAACTAAGAAGTGGACATATTGAATCTTTCTTTATAACAGATTTATACTACAGAAGGAATTGTGGATAATATAAACTGAGAGATTGCTTCTATATCGGTGAGATTTAACTTGAATCCGACTTTGAACTGACTTTTCTGACTCTATTTGCCTTTTATATTTGAATTGTCTGAACATTGAATTAACACTTGAACATTGATTTCTTATTATCTTCATTGATTTGGAAAATTGAAAATTGAATCAACAATCAACAATTTATATAAAATTGAGTGAGTTAAAGAATAATATAAAGAGAACAAATTAATTATAAATATTCTTTTAAAAGATTGTGTGGTGGGAGATATATTGATATATTGATTTTTTTCTTTTTTGAATTAATTAATTAAATAATTGTATTATCTATATAGCAAATATTGATTTACTATACTATTTATTATACTATCGATTATTATATTATTGATTTATTGAAAATTTAGATAAATTAATTAGTGTATTAGAGAAATATATGGTTAATTGGGAGGTTATTCAAAAGCTTATTAAGACAACAACAATGTATCAATCTAAAATCACAAAAAAATCTACAGTAGTATCACAACCAACAACTCCACAAACTATTAAAAGCATAGAAAGTATGTTACCAGAAAAACAAATAGAACCTCAGTCTTCCTCAATAACATTAATATCCTTACAAGAGATGATGATAAAACTTCAGGAATCGATAGATCGTAACTACGAAAAATGACCGGAAATATGGAAACAATGAGGGAGGATATTAAAAAAGTGGATGACAGAGTGAGTAAGATCGATGGAAAGATAGAACAATTTCAAGAGAATCTGATAAAAAATGATCAAAGAGTAAAAAACATAGAGGATAAAAATGAAAAAAATTGAGGCAAAAATCAATGAAACAGAGATTCATATGACAGCAACTACCAAAGATATGCAAGATGCCTTATTAAACCTTGAGCTAGAAAAAGCTGTCTTCTTTCTGAGATTTCAAAACGTACAAGAGACTAAAGATGAAAATCTTCCTCAGACGATGGCAGAGATTATAGCAGGCATCTTGGATATCACACCACAAAAAGCAATTAAGGAGCTGGACGAAATATATCGAGTATATACGAGTTATGCTCGTCGAAACAACCTCCCAAAAGAAGTTCATGTACACTTCACAAAGAAAACCACAAGAGAAGAAATTTATAATATAGCTAGAAAAAACACTTATACATATAAAGGAAGAGATATTATAATCCTAAAACAAATTCCAAGACGTATTAGAGAAAGAAGAAGACCTTTTCAATTTTTATCTTCCAAATTAAACAATCATAGGATCTCATTTAGATGGTTAATTCCAGAAGACCTACTGATTACTCTATTTGATAAGAAATATAAAATAAATAATATAGAGGAAGCTAGGGATTTTTACGATCAGAATATCAAGGAAATAGAAGAATTAGAACTTAAAGAAAATAGGGAAAGAGAACGAAACAACAAAGAAGAAATAAGCTCCGAGGAAAATTTACCTGATCCAAAACCGAAAAATAAACATGGTAATGAGGAAAGAGAAGGGGCAATCACAAGAGCGCAAGCAGGCGCAAAGGGAAGAAAATAGAAAGTTTAAACAATCACAAAAGGCAGAGGATGAAATAAGATTCTTATCTATAAACATTAATGGATTAAACCCACCTAAGAAAAGAAATAAAATATTTTATAATTTGATTAAACAAAATTTAGAAATTATATGTCTACAAGAGACACATGTAAAAAAAGTCAACAAGTATTGGAATGTTTAAAATTAGGAAAATTATTCGTATCTTCAGCCCAGGTCAAAAAACGTGGAATTGTTCTATATATTAAACCATGGTTAAATCCAAAACTGATATATACAGATGAAGAAGGCAGGATCTTAATTGTTCAAATTGATCAGGGAAATAATCCTATAACAATAGTAACAATATATGCTCTGAGCATACAACAAGCTAAAATTTTTACAAAACTTTATAAACAACTTCAAGAAATAGAAATTCAAAAATTAATAATTATTGGAGACTACAATGCAGTAGCGGATAGGAAAAAAGACTATAAAAGTATGAACAAGAAAAAGATAAGAAAAATATTACCTTCCTCTTTTGTGCAGATGGCAGAAGAACTTCAGTTAAAAGATACTTGGAGAACCTTACATCCAGACAATATATATTACACTTTTTTCTCATACCCATTTAAATCATGGTCAAGAATAGATATGGCCTGGGCCAACCCAGAATTCATGAAAATTCTAACAGAATCAGAAATATTACCAAATATATGGGCTGACCATAATCCATTATTAATAAAATGGAAAGAACAAATAAAAAATATTAATAAAAGATGGACACTTAATCAGACGATAATTAAAGAAAAAGATTATATTATAATGATGCAAAAAGAACTTAAAAGTTTTTTAGAGATAAACAACAATGAAAATACCACAATATTAAATTTATGGGATACTATGAAAGCGTACATACGAGGGCTCTCAATTTCATATTCATCCTTTCATAATAAAATAAAACGGAAAAATATAGAAGAATTAACACTGAAAATGAATATTCTGGAAAAACAACTGCACAGAGATTCTTCAAATGTTAAAATATTAGAAGAATTAAATACAAATAAACATAAAATAAATCTTATCACACAAAATGAAATGATAAAAAATTTAAAAGCCACAAAACAAAACTTCTTTGAATATGCAAATAAATCAGGTAGATGGTTGGCTCATAAAATAGCAAAACAAAAAACAGAAAGAAATATAGAAATTTTAATGGATCATAAGGGTGAAAGACAAAATAATGCTCAAAAAAAGAAAGATATAATAATTGATTTCTATTCAAATTTATATAAAAAAGAAGATATTGAACAAAGAAAAATTGTTGAATATTTAGAACAAACTGATTTACCAAAAATTACAGAAAAAGAAAGAGTAATGTTAAACAAAAAAATAACTTCGGAAGAGCTAAAAAATGTGATACAGACTCAGAAAAATAATAAATCTCCTGGTCCAGATGGTATTCCATCAGAATTATACAAAACTCTAATAGATCTCCTGGCACCAATGATTTTGGAACTATTTAACTATGTCTTAGATAAAAGTAAAATACCAGAATCATGGAAAGAAGCATATATTAGTTTAATACCCAAAGATATAACCAATAAACATCAAATTCAAAATTATCGCCCAATCTCACTTTTAAATACAGACTATAAAATATTTGCAGCAATTATGGCAGCGAGGTTTAAAAAAATATTAAATACATTAATCCATCCTGATCAAAATGGTTTCCTACCTTATAGACATATTAAAAGTAATACAAGAACAATATTGAATGCAATAGAATATTATGATTTACATATAGAGAAACAAGTTGCACTTATCTTGGTAGATGCAGAAAAAGCATTCGATAAAATAAATTGGCCCTTTTTTATTACACAATTAAATAAAATGGAATTCGGAAGTACATTTATAGCTTTAATTAAAGTAATATATAGTCAACAATTTGCTAAAATTATTATTAATTCAGACTTAACAAATAAAATTAAAATAGAAAAAGGGTTCGACAAGGCTGTCCCTTAGCGCCATTGATATTCATCCTTGTTTTAGAAGCTTTATTAATAAATGTAAAGAGAAAGGAAGAAATTAAAGGATTAAAGATTAAAAAAGAGGAATATAAAGTACAAGCATACGCGGATTATATGGCTTTCATAGTAGAGGACCCCTTAGAAACAGGTTTAATCTTATTAGAAGAAATTGAAAGATTTGGCCATGTGGCAGGCTTGAAAATTAATAAAAATAAAACCAAAATAATAACCAAAAATATGAACACTAACTTAAACCAAGAATTAGAAAATATTTTAGAAATAAAAACGGTAAAGAAAGCCAAATACCTGGGATTAATACTTTCAGCCAAATGCAGTAAAATTAAAAAAGATAATTATGATACGGCAATACAAAAGATAAGTGCAGATTTGGATAAATGGTCTAAGCTTCAGATATCACTATTAGGTAAGATTGCAATAATAAAAATTAATGTGCTTCCAAAGTTATTGTACTTATTCCAAACCGCTCCAATTAAGTTAAATAAAGATTTTTTTGATAAATTAAATAAAATTATACACAAATTTATATGGATTAAAAGGAAAGCAAGAATTAAACTTAAGCACTTACAAGATCACAAATCAAGGGGAGGAATGGGGCTTCCAAATTGGAAATTATATTATATAGCAGCTGCATTAGTTTGGATTAAAGATTGGATACAGCTTAGAAATAGGAGAACATTACTTCTGAAAGGCTTTAATCTTGAATTTGGTTGGCATTCATTTTTATTTGGGACAAAAAATAAATCATACACACACTTCAAACAACATTATATAAGGAAAAATTTGTTAGAAATTTGGTTTCAAATCAAAAGACAATTTTATACTAAAATACCTAGATGGTTCTCTCCTAACGAATCTATAACTTATCCTAATTTATTAAATCCTAATACAATAATAACATATCATCAAATTTTAACAGAAGATAATCAATTATTTTCAATTCAAACTTTAAAAGAAAAAGGAATAATTTTAGATTGGATGCAATATTTTCAAATCAATTCAAAATATATAGAAGACCAAAAATATGGATTTCAAAAAGCAAACAAATTAGATAAAATATTATTTGGAACGGATCAAAAATTCATTTCCAAAATATATAATTTTTTACTACAAAACGAAATGATAGAAGAAGAAGTTAAAGGTAATATGATCGCATGGGCAAAAAATATAGGAAATACAATTTATTTGGTAGAATGGGAAAAAAATTGGAATGTTAATTATAAACTTACTATTTCATCTGCTTATAAAGAGAACATTCTCAAAATGTTTTACCGTTGGCACCTCCCCCCAGCCCGATTGGCAAAAATGTTTTCCAATACATCTTCCAAATGTTGGAAGTGTAAAGCTAAAATCAGAACATATTATCATCTTTGGTGGACCTGTACATTGGCCAAAAATTTTTGGAATAAAGTTAAAAAATATTTAGAACAAATCACTGCCCAAACAATTCCAATGAATCCTGAATTATTCTAATTAGGAATAATAAGATACAAAATAACAAAAGAAGACAGATATCTAATAATACATATAATTACAGCCGCCAGATTAATTTATGCCCAGAATTGGAAATTAGAAAAGATTCCATCAACTTTAAATTTGATTAACAAAATAAATGAAGTAGCTGAGATGAATAAATTAACCCTTAAAATACAGGATATTCTATCAGACCTGGAATAAATGGTACGAATGGCTAGAGAAAAAAAAAATTTGGAACCTTAAAATAAAGTGTAATAATAAACAAGATATAGACAATAATTTTATTCATCCTCTGACCTAAATGTATTCTAATTTATTGATATACCTTTATGAGATTGCCGAAAGTCAAGACATATCACCCAAATTGAGAAAATACATGATAATTTGCTCCAGACAATTGAAGATAGGAAATATATGATATGTATAATTGTTGAACTGTATATTTATTTAATCTATGCAATACAATTATATTACATCTTTCATAGATTTAAGAATAAGACTGTATATAAACAAGAATCAACTAATAGTTGATACGATTGTTAAATGTTGTTTGTTTATAATTATAGATATTAATTTAAGATATAATTTCTGTTTATGTCTATGTTTTATGTATTGTACATTGTTAATTTTGTACTTTTAAAGTTTGTAAATACTTAATAAAGTTTATTTTTTTTTTAAAAAAAGAAAAATATAGTTCAGTGGTTCTGAGATCACATCTGTCAGTTCCTTGAGAACCTTGGGGTGTAATCCATCTGGTCCTGGTGATTTGAACTAATCTAAGCTGGACAGGTGCTGACCTACCATTTTCTTGCCTATCTTAACTTGTGTTTCTATTCTGTTTTTTATGACACTATTTTTGATAGATTAGTCTGTTTTTTCCTTTGTGTAAAGACAGATGCAAAAAACAAATTAAATAGTTCTGCTTTCTCCCTATTGCTTGTCACCTTCTTGCCGCTTTCACCCACTAATGGACCAATCATTTCCTTCACTTTTTTCTTGTTTTTTACATGTTGAAAGAAGCTTTTTTTTGTTATTTTTGACTTTGGTCAGAAGCCTTAGTTCATTATGAGCCTTAGCTTTCCTCACTTCATCTTTGCAGGCTCGGGCCATTTGCTGATATTCTGACTTAGTTATGTGCCCCTCTTTCCACTTTCTATACTTGTCCTTTTTATCTTTCAATTTATCAGAGAATTCTTTATGCAGCCATGCTGGTTTCTTTTGAGAACTGTTATTTTTCCTCTTTGTTGGTATTGTGCTAGACTGGGCTTTTATTATCTCACTGACTTATGGGTCAGTAACTAGTATGACATTTCAAGCTACATAAATTTCCCTCCCCACTCTTTAAAGCTATGAGAACTTGAAGCCTCGAAGACAGGGGTGTCAAACTGCTGGCCCATAGCCAGTTTCATCATACCAAAGCCGCGCCCATCCCATTGCTGACAATGCAAAAAGAGTCGCAATACGTCGTGACACATCTCGTGATGAGGTGAGTTTGACCCCCATGCTCTAAGATGAAGTAAAATCAGAACACTCTTTAGTATGAGATCATATAGAAAAAAGGAAGGTGTACTTACATAGCTTCTCTCTATCTTTCTCTCTTTCTCTCATTTACTCTTTCCATCTCTTAAGTGAAATGTTTCTAAAAGCATTGTGCAAATCCATTTGGACTTTGCCATGTTCCCAATGATATTTTTGAACTTCCTTCTAGCTGCATTCTATTCCTCTTCCCATTTAATTGCCTGAAATATTACTATACAATGTTTGCAAGATCCCAGCTATTACGGTAGTAGGTTTGCCATCAGAGCATAGTAAGTATTAAAGAATAAGTACAAGAAAATATATTTTATTAATCATTTTTTTCTCTAAGTTGTTAGTATCTCTCTTCCAAACTAGAAGCACCTTTCAATGAAATAGTAATGATTTAAGTGCAGATTTCTTGTGCTTAATTTATGTACAAGATAGTGGAAGATTAAACAGATGTCTGTTTGTTTGCTTGCTGATTTCTCTGTCTTCCCACTTTTCAATTAAATCCAGGAGAAAAATCCTGAGGTAAATCTTGCCATGAAACCTTTATACATCAGAAAGGAAAGGCAAGGAGGGAGGCTACAAAATGATAAATATCCCAAAGGTGCTTTTCCAAAAGACAACTGGACTTTTTTTCCCCCTTGAAGATGTTTTGCTTCTCATCCAAGAAGCTTCTTCAATTAAAACTGAAGAAGCTTCTTGGATAAGAAGCTAAACGTTTTTTTAAAAAAAGAAAGAAAGAAAACCAAGAAAGTCTAGTTACATTTTGGAAAAGTACCTTTGGGACAACCATGACCTGGATGATTAAGAATCTCTATATACAAAATGATGAATAGAGATAAATTGAAAGAATATACTTTGTCTACTTTAAAATGACAGTATACACTCATACTAAAAGAACTGTCCATTTCCATTATTATCTCCAGATATGAATAGGATTGAGAAATGCTGTTTTCTTGCTTGGATTATAATGCAAACTAAATAAGATTTATATGAATGCTGGATAATAACATTCTAGTTCAGAAGATTAGCAGATTTTACAAGCATACCAAAAGGAACTCCCAAGATATATCTGTGTTGTTATTTCAGCAACAACAGTGCTATATTCTTCAGTGGTGAGATGGAAAAATGATGGGGAAAAATGATGCTTTCAAAAACATCAAGAGTCTGTTCAAATGATGTGCTGATGACATTCATTTTAAAAGCTGAAATCTGAACTTAAAAATGATATAACGATGTAAATAAGAGCTAAGAATGAAGTAAAACTTTTTCTTGCCCTTAGATATACAATTACACAGAAATTATTCCCTCTATCATGACATACTGATAGCTAATCTGCTTGTTTCTGAGTTTTGTAACAATGTTGATTATGCAGACACTTATGGGAACTATAAGTGTGACAAGATTACAAGGGAGTTGTGCCTTTTGCTATCAATGGCTACTTGAGTCTGTGTAAAGTCCACTTCCTGACACTGAGTTCCCAAATGAGTGTTTGTTTGTTTGTTTTAATCTTTTTTATTAATTTTTTTCATCAATATATGTTAATTTTTCCAATCAACAAGTTGTCTGAAATTTGCTAAACTAATACATGTTCAATTCCTAATCCTTCCTTCTTTTCTCTACCCAAGAATAAAATAAATTCCAAATTTGATAAAAGTCTGTATCTTCTTTGTCTTTCAGCCTCATAATTAATCTGTCCATCTCTGCACATTCCAAAATCTTCCTGATTATTTCTTCCTCTGATGGCAATCCTTCATTCTTCCAATATTGTGCAAAAATTATTCTTGCTGCTGTGGTAATATGTAGAGTTAAATATAATTTCTGCTTATTAGTCTTTTCAGACATGATGCCTAGTAAAAAAAGTTCAGGTTTAAAATCCACTTGTTCATCCAATATTTTTTCTAACCACATATGTATATTTTTCCAATAAGCCTTTGCCTTCCCGCATGTCCAAATGAGTGTTTGTTATTACCAATAATTTCTAGTCTTTTAGTAGTACTGGATGGAAGCTATTCTATATTATGTAGAAGTATAAACTCATGTGGTTATTACACTCTGCACTTGGGAAACACCATGCAAGTTTTCAGGCACAAATGTTTCCCACTACCCAATTTCTAATAATTTATGCTAGGGGTGTCATAGATGGAGCGTGAGACTTTCTAGATAAAAATATGCATTCCTAGTTAACAAAAAAAGAGGGAAACAATTTTTATCATCAAAACATTACATATAAAACTGAATCATTTGCTACCTCTCCTCTTCTAATTTCTATGTTCAATACATTTATTGTCAGCTGCAGAACACTGTTGGCTCGTATTTAAGTGATTGTCCATTAGGAGTTCATGATCTCTCTATATACTAGACAACCTGTGACATGTTGAATTAACATTTCAGAGATAATTTCTTACCTAAATAGAGAAACAGAACAATCATGGACTGGCAAAAAAGCACTGGAAAGAGGAGTGACTTCCAATTTCCTGCTGACTTCACCATTGACTTATCTTCCTTCCTTCCTCCCTCCCTCCCTCCCTTCCCTTCCCTCCCCTCCCCAGCAGATAGGTAAGTGGTTGCTGCTGCAGGATGGGGGTGGGAAAGAGGGAGGGCACAAGTGGCTGGTGTGACACCAGTGCAGAGGGACTGGTGAAAAGTGCAGGTGTGAGGAACCTGTGCAATCTTCAATTTTCCTGGCCAAGTTCTCCATTGACTTTATCCTGCAAGATTCAGGAAATTGCAAGTCCAAAGCCAGCAGGGTGCTCTTAGTTGGGGATGCAAGGGAATATGCAAGTGTCTATCAGTGTGAGCATAGAGAGACTGACAGAGGATGCACAGGTAGGTGACACTTGCTGGAGTGATTTTCCCTGCCAGGTTCTCCATTGACTGCAAATTTACCACAAGAAAAGGCTTTGCTAGTGGGAAGGTGACAAAGAGAGTCAGCAAACATGTCAGTTCCTTCTAGATTCCTTATTGAATACTAGGAAGCTATCAAGGAAAGTTGAAATTGAGGATCACATCACTGTGGCTGACCACAGCAGAAACACTGCACAGCACTGCACAGCAGCACTGAAGTGGTCACAACTTTCCCAAATATCATTCCTATTGGGAGCCATGGCTCCTGGAATTCTCTAAGTCTATTTGAGTTACCTTTGTTCAATAATTGTTGCTCTATACCAGGGGTAGGCAACCTTGGCTCTTTTATGACTCATGAATTGGCTGGCTCAGAATTCTGGGAGTTGAAGTCCACGAGTCATAAAAGAGCCAAGGTTGCCTACCCCTGCTCTATACCTTCCAATTTTGCCCAAATGAATGCTACAAGCAATCTAACAGATATAAGACTTTTAACAGTATATAGATTGCTTCTGATGATTTCATTTTTATTTCATTACATTGAGTTGGCTTGGAATTGTCAGTGATTATATGTAAAAGGTCATACAACATACATAAATTAACATTTTAGGGAAAATACTCATTTTCAGTGAGTATTCTCAACAATTAAGTATTTTGAAGAGCAAAATACACAATTAACTAGTACATATTTTATCTACACGCTTAATATTAATTTTTATTAAGAATAAAGAAGTAGCACTAATTTCCTCCATTATTTTCTTTTTTTTAAAAAAAACCCTAGTCTTGTAAAATTTTCTATTCCAGCATGTTTCATTTTTTTTTAAAAAATGTATACAGTTTTAACCACATTGGAATCAATTTCCAAGCAAATTTTACTATAAATATGGAAGAAAAAATGTTACTATATGGCATTCATATGTGACTCAGCTAAAATACAAAACTAATTGAGGAAAAACAGAATAGTAATTATGGACAAAATAATTATTACTTAAGGTATACAATTAAATATTCTACAAATTTTCACTAGAAAAATTACTGCTGGCATTATAAGCATCCACAATATATCATGCAGTTTCAACACCAACCAGGCCTGTTGTGTATGATTTGCAATGCAAGCAGAGCTTAGATTATACAACCATGATATCTGCTTCATCATTATGGCCTCACCATAGTGGCTGATATATCTGCTTCTTTTCGTGATAAATGTTCCTGGGTCAAATGCATTCCTTTGCATCCCTGTTAATTTCAGAGCTACAGTAGTATCTGCTATCAGTTTTAATTTGCAAACTCATGCAGTAGCTTAGCTTTGTCCTTTATTACTGTTAAAAATAAATTTCTTAATTTCAAATCATATGAGGTTTTGCAGCTCTTCAGTATTAATTCATGCAAGAGTATTAATTCATGCAAGAGAATAATTGTGAAGGCTGCTTCCTATTTTAAAATCTTTAAATGTAAATATATATTTTTAGAGTGTTGGCAGATATACTCTAGAGTCTAGAGATGTCACAAATACTTGACACCCATAATGTCAAGTACTTTTTGAAATTCTGGCAAACAAAAGGTATCTAAGCATTTTTAAAAAAGTAAATCATTGCAATATTCATTGCTTTTACATTCTGGATTTTTTTGTAGTATATTCATAGACATCCCCTTTAATCTAGTATAAAGATGGCATTATTTTTAAGTTACCACAATAGACACTTCTACTCTCTCTGTCTCTGTGTACAATCAGTTAATGGAATGTGTAAATTGCAATAAAAAGGCATTGTGTCCTGTTCTGAGTATATTCCAGAACTCATTATGATAAGACTAAGGAAATAAAATATTACTCCCAACCTAAAAAGTTTATGTTTTATTGAGTGTGGAGAGCCTGCTTGGCAGTAATCTGTTGAGAGAGGAAGTCACAATTTCTACCCAGGAGATGTTACAGCTTTCTAACAATGATATAATCCAGAGACATAAGACAAGGCTCCAAATTTTTGAACAATTATAAATGACTATATGGCAAAGATTCTTCCCTTTTTCCCTCTGGGCAAGATTAAGCTCAAGGCTAAAGTCCAAGGGATACTACAGATCTAAAAAAATATTGTAAATACAAAAAGCAGTTTATTAGTCAATGTTTAGTACCAAATAAACAGTTTACTATACTTCCTTTATTAGAATTTGCTAATGTATATTATTCTTTAGGACTGCTTGCATTCCATTCAATTAATGCTACCTGCCAATGATATTTATTTATTTGGATGTGCATTAGTTCTTTGAATGTGATTGTGGTCACATTAAACATAGCATGTTTCTAACACATGCATCACTTTGTAACTTGAAATAGAATAATTAATCTCTGTTAGACTCCAATCAAAAATAAAATGAACTTAGTGAATATTTCCTAATATCAGTCACCATCTGCAAAAAGCTTTGTGTAGTTTTGTTGCTATTTTAATAAAATAAGATAATGAGAAAAATCTTTCTGAAATGTTTAGATACACATTCCTTTATTTCTAGAATAAATATGACTAAGAACTCTTTTCTATCTGTCCTTCATTTAGTATGTTCCATAGATGCTATTTGGGACACAGATAAAAACACAACAATAGTTGAGATTTAGCTGAATCTGAACAAATCTTCCAACAAATCTATCATTTGGTCATCTCAAACTAAATAAGTGCAAGAACACACCTCATCCAGAAGAATTTTGGTCAATTTCATGTCTCCTTTGAATGATTTTTTAAAATTGGATAGAAGACTATCCATGAATTCATTTCTCACTGAAGCGTATTTGGCAACATCTGTGAAATGGAAGGTTGTGTTTGGATTTTTTGCAATTTTGTAACTTTTATTAAAGGACTTGGGAGCTTTTTGGATGTACTCTTTGAAACAGAAAAAAGATATTGTCTCTGATGAGCTAATATTGTCTTGCATTTAAATGATTTTTGCATCAAAATGCATTCTCTCTACATAACCTGCAAAGTACATATTGCATAGTATCAGAGACCAAATATTTGGCAAGCTGATCTGGACAAAATACTTTTCTGACAAAGAGATACTTTATTATGTATAAAGTTGCTGTGGCTGTTGTTACAGATAGATGTTCCTCTCTTTTCATTTTTTAAAAATCTCTCTATATAGGAACCATATAGGCCTTATCTGATTTGCTATATAACCTGGAAAAATTCTATTCAACGGAATTATTATGCTCAGTTATCATTATTATGTTCAGCTGGACAACAATAACAATTATTTTAGATCTTTTACATAGACCAAATGTGACTAATATGACTAATGTGAGTAAGACTTGGGTAGGCAAGGCTACATTTACACAAAAGGAATGCATATTATATCTTTTGGATTAGATTAGAAAAGTGAAAAAATACAACTTTCCATTACAAAACTCATTGCCAAGTTACAACAGCCTTTAACATATCTCTTAAATGGTGATTAGCTATTGCTGCTTGCTTGGCCAATGACAAAGAGGTTACGAATGTCATGAAGTCTTGGCAGTGCTTTTCTAATGTAAAGTTCTTAGAATATCAGGCACTTCTTAAAGAAAGTGGGTGGGAATTCAGTACATCCAAACTGATAAGTGTTGGCCTCCAAATATACAAAGATTAAATAATCCAATAATATAAATCCATGGAAGATTTGACGAGTTTTTTTTATCTAATGGAGTCTGATAGATAAATGGAAACTATATTTTGAACAAAAACTGTATCAAATTACCATTTAGTCATAGCTAAAACAGTATAATGTAAATATATATTTGAGTTATACTTACTTTTGTTTTAAATAATGAAATATTAAAATCTTATAGCATTGCAAATTCGTATTACAAACAATTTGAAATCACAGGTTTTAAATCCAATGGAGTCGAACTTATGTAAAGTTCAAAAACATTTAATTTTTTAAAAATGTTTTAGAATATAAATACTTGTAAAGGTATTCAATCAAGTCAATTCAATTTATTGTGGTCAAGGACCAGTATAGATAATAAACAAATAAATTTTAAGACAGAGCAAAATACATTTGTAAAGTAACCAAACTAGTATCAAATATATGAAATCCAGGATAACACCTATAAATTATATTATTATATTATATATTATATATTATAAAATTATATTAAGAATATCTAAAATTACAACAAAGTAGAGATATCTATTCATATCAGTGAAGTGATAATACCTACATAGTTACAGGGAATGCAGTGTGGGATTGCAGAATGCAGAGTTTAATAGATCTTCTTTGCTGCTGTACAAAACCTAGCTTATATGCACTGTAACAAGAAGTATTTCATTTATAAGCAGCATCTGGGCATAGGCCAAATCTGGGCAATCAGGATATCTACTAATCAGAGAAAGTATGAATCTGTTTTTGATGTCTCCATAAAGGGAGCAATCAAGAAGGATATATTATGTGGATTTCTATCTCTCTAGAATCACAGGGGCAAAGCCCTTCATCTAATGATTTTTTTTCCCATTTACATTTACCATCCAATACTGCTGAGGGGAGGGCAGAGTATTAGACCAAAGAGAAAGCTTTCTGATGGCTAGGTGTTTCTAGCTGTATTAGGTAGCTGTTATATACTACCGGAGTGACAGGAAGGTTGAAACTTTCCCTACTTCTGCTTTCCTCTCTGTATCCTTTATCTTTTGCTTCAGGGTTTGTTTCACTTGATCATATTCTATCAAGCACTGCGGAGGAAGAATAGTCTAAATTTGAAAGATGAAATTCAACAGCCTTGATCCATATGTACTGAAAGTTGCCCTGAAGGATTCATGATGCTAAGCTTTGGGAAAAGACGTTGAGCTTTAACCAAAGGGTTATAGAAGCTAGACACACTCTGGATATTTATCATACCCATCTCCAGTTGTAGATGTGAATTTGAGACACAGCATGGTATATGGAGAGCTGCTCTGATGAATTTAGATTGTACCCTTCCCAGAGAGGTGATACATGAAGTTGGGGGGCCCAAACAAAGTCCCAACAAAGTCCTTATTTGAGGGTTTTTTTGCTTAGAAAAACACAAGCCATAAACATATGCTTCAGGTTAGCCTTCTCAAATACAGAGTCTAGGGACAAATTTAACTGGTGGATACTAAATTTCAAAGCTTCAGTAGTAATTTAAAGAAAAATTAAATGCATTTAGTCATGAACATGTCTGTTAAGCTTATGCTTCTATTTTAGTACAAACGTTGGAACATTGGCTTTCCAACTTGTATAAATTTCCTAGTTCATTATATATATATATTCCAACAGCCTTTTTGTAAGCTTTAGCTAGTTCAGACAACTATTATTGATTACAGGTAGTCCTCGAATTACAACTACAGTTGGGACCAGAATTTCAGTTGGTAACCAAAGCAATTATTAAGCAACTCATACCTGATTTTATGACATTTTGTGCCCAGACTTGTTAAGTGAATCGAGCAGTTATTAAGTGACTCGTGGGGTTAAACAATTCTGACTTCCCCCATTGGCTCTCCTTGCCAGAAGCAGGCTGGGCAGGTCGCAAATGGTGTTCACATGATTGCACGATGCAGCAACCATCATAAATACATGCCAGTTGCCAAACTAAATTTTGATCATGTGATCATGGGGATGCTGCTGTAGGTGTAAATACAAACACCCATTGTAAGTGCACTTTTTTCAGTGCTATTGTAAATTTGAATTGTCATCGAGCACTATCTGTATATGTGTCTGATAAAAATATAGAATCCCTGGTTTGTAGTTCTTTTTCCACACACTTTCTCAACTGATTTGAGTTTATATGGGTGAGGAAAATGGGAAGTGTGGTACTGAAATCTTGTACCCAGACGTGGGACTGTACATGTTGCAATTTTCTGTCGCAAGTTTCTCAAATAGTTAACTAAAACCTGAAGTCCAACACTGCCTGTTGGCATGTTATGAAAATGATAGATAAAGCTATTGTTTCTTTTTAACTCCTCTTTCAAATAAGAAGCATATTTATTGACATAATCTCAAAAGAAATATTAACAAATAAAGTTCTTAAAGTAGTAACATATTTTTATAAGCTAAAAAAGTCATTAACATGCTCCCTTTATATACCAAAAATGCAGGAAAGCTCATAAACATATGCTTCAAGTTACCCTTCCCAAATACAGAGTCTAGGTCCTTATTTAACTGGTGGATGCTAAATTTCAAGACTTCAGTAGTAATTTAAAGAAAAAAAATTAAATGCATTTAGTCATGAACATGTCTATTAACCTTCTATTTTAGTACAAACATTGGAACATTAGCTTTCCAACTTGTATAGATGCATTCTTACTACACTAAGAATTTAATGCTCCTAATATTCCTCATTTAAAAGCAATTCATTTTTCCCCTGGACGTTATAGAAGCACAGAGTCTGTCATTATCCTGTTATGAAAGCCTTGGCTGTCTTGTAAACTACATTATAAAATTCTTGTAAACTACATTATAAAAACTCCCACTTTTTATGTAAACTACATTATAAAAAGTCCCACTTCTTAGGAAAAACTGGTGGTGAAGAATGTGGATTAAGAAAAGTACTTTCTGACCATTTTTTTCTCTCATGGAAGGAATGTTGTATGTATATAAAGGCAATGGATTAAATAGTGTTTTGAATCTGTACATTTACCCTATGACCTGATTTTTCTGAGTTCAAGAACCATAGACATTATAAGCAGTTCCAAAACCTGCTGAAAGCCGCCCATTGTATGTCAATGCATTTCTTACACCATTTATTGCTGAAGAGTCTATGTCTAAAAAAAATAATAATTCTCTTCAGGACTATATGTGGATTTCTTTTTTAGAGGGTCTTCAGTTCTGTTTATTATTGATTCTGTATCTCAGAGACAAGGAGAATAAATGTGAACAGTGAAATTAGGCTGAAATTTCTCCCCTTCTTTACAATCGCAGTTTGCACATATCTTCTGAACAACAAGCTCTAGGAAAATATAGTTATTTAGATATATGGGTATTTTTTATTATATTCAAACTTTTATTTATTTGCTTGCAAGGCATCTAACAGCAATGTAGGCATAAAGAAGACATCATATAACAGAAGCAAAACATTTAAACCAGCAGCAAAATCACAAATTGTAAAATGCATGCATTCGTAATTAATAAAAATCATGTAATCAATCAGATGATTTTGCAATTTGCAGCAAGCTTGCAAGTTAAGATTGGAAAATGGCATCTGACTATCAGACCAAGTCTACATTTAAAAAAGGAAGAAATGAACCAGAGTCCCAGATAAAGGATAATTTATGAGTACTCATGTACGGGATGTCTACCGGAAAGTACAAAATGTCAAAATGGCAGTGTGATTAAAGCCTTGCCCATTTTCTATCTGTGTTGTGTGTTCAGAATTCAGAATTATAGTGCTAGTCTTTTGGAGTGTCCACATTTGCACACTCAATGCACATGAAAAAGAGGCAGAGGTTTGTTGCAACATTATGCCTGCCATTTTTATTTTCTTGACTACACTGGTCTGTACACCTCTGTTCAAGTATGTGCATGCTATTTCCTGAACATCTCTTGAATTCATGGCTTTATGAATTATGTTTGTAGAAACTTTATCAAATAAAATTGCACAAGGAATCTCAGCTACTGATTAAAATGAAAACATTCAAAGCACTTTAACACGCACATACATACCATGAACCAAGAAGTCTCTTGATTTGAATATTTGTCCAGTGCTGCTGATTTGCTTCCAGTATTTATGTCAACTCTGTGAGAGTTTGAACTTCATAATCTCTTATATTGTCTGTTAAAGTGCTTTTGGGGAGAAATAAAAACCTTCCTTTTCAGTTCAATAAAAACTGACTATATATGCATATATACTGATACATGTTGCAGAATATAATAGGCTCCACAGAGGCAGGTCTTTCAAAATGGACTAAACTATACATAACCCCAAACACAAGAATGAAGTACAATGGGATGGGCAGATGAGGTGTGTTTCAATGGTTACAATGAGCTTTACTTATTTCTGAAAAGGTAGACATTGGATTGCACTATAAAACTCACCTGCTAACCAATACTTTTTTTCAAGAATGATCATTGTTAATAGTAATTATCAAGTATACATTTCTTAAAGTGCTTTGTAGCAGTATTTTTTTCCATAATGGGGTCAATATATTTTCTTTAAACACCATTCAAAAAGAATGATTAATAAGGGAGAAAATATTAAAGACTCGAATCCTGGTTGAATTTTTACAATTAAATAAATAAAACCAGAATCTAAAGCACATTGGTCTTCAATCTGCTAAGCACTGTTTAGCCATATGAAATGCCTTCTCTCTCTAGGTCAGGTTGCCTCTTTTTTCTTGTTAACAGAACATCTGATAGAACCTCTGTATCTTTCTGTAACAGTTGATTAATGTCAACCACATTTCTGAAATTGGCAATAGTGGAATAGAGTTTGATTCATTTTGTTTCCCATAGTGTACCATAGGATGACAACCTCAACCTCAGCTTAATTTCATACAATGTTTGATCTGATTTCTTTCCAAAACTCTTTTGCAAGTAATAAATATAAAATGTTTACAATAGCAATTTGTTTCTCTCCTTGGAAACAGGGAAAGAGGCAGTCCATCACATGAAGTGTGTCATAAAGTAAAAGAGAAAAAGGAGAAAATGGGGAGTTAGGAGTACATCAAGGAAAAAGAACATGGATTCATCCTTGGATGCTAATTATCATTTGGCCTTCAGAGTAGATTATTCTCAAGAAATTATGACTTTGAAAGAAAATAAAGAGCCTGCTTTTTTTGCTTTTTTTTTAAAAAAAACCTTGGCCTTTTCTAAAAGACTGGAAACCTTATGGTCTTTTTGTTAAAGTAAGAAAAAAGTGAAATGATGATTTATGAATTTAATGATTGAAAATGTTCAGAATTAAATAAGGCACTGAAGGGATTTCTGGAATAGCTAAAGGGATTCACAATAGATGTGTTAATATTTGATAACTTTCATTTTTTTCTTTCCTTTTCTTCAATGTTTTCCTTCCTTCCTCCCTTCCTTTCTTCCTTCCTTCCTTCCTTCTTTTTCTTTTGATTTTCAATTTTAAAAATATAAATAAATAAATAGAGCTTTGATTATCTTTTCCTATTATTTTTATTAATTTGATGTAACTCATTTATGTCCAAATAAGAAAATAAAACAATTCTATAGAGTAATATACATTTTATGCTCCCTCACATATAACAACAAATAGTTTGGTGATATTATTTACACATTGGGCATCCTAATTATTAAATAACAATAACAGTATAGCAGTTGATTCATTCAGCTTTTTTTTTTTTTTGTAGAGCAAAGTGGAAGAAGACACTTTGGAAAGTAGCATCATGAAGTATAGAAATCAGAAGCAACCAGACCAGAAAGCATGTCCTGGCCTTATGCCTGATGTCAGTGTAATCTTCTCTGTGTTTATCTCTTATTTTCCTTTTGTATGTGTACACTCAGTTTCAGCAACTGCTTTTTGTTTAGGAATATGAAGCCAAGTTTAGTTTGGCACTGAATTCAAAGTTCTTTGCTTACCAGAACCTGATGGTAGTTTGTGTATGCAAACTACCATATGAAGTCAGTCTGAATGTTTTGGAAGATAAAGATATTTACAAATCAAATATCTAATTCATTAATATATTCAGTAATAAAAATATATATAATGGTACATCTTCGTGGTCAGTGCTTTTTTTGTAAAAAAAAAAAAAAAAACAAAGGTGCCGGAACTCACTCATGTCATACAACCCGTCTTGCCTACCCTACAAGGTTCCATCCAAAAAAGGTGCTGGAACTCCATTCTGTGCATTCTATGACAAAAAAAGCCCTGTGTATACTGTTATTACTTTACTTTTTATTAAATTATGCAAACTTTGGAGTGGAATAAAATATCATAAACCATTAAAATGAATGACACAAGATAGGAGGAAAAAGGATATACCAGTTTATGCTACTCTATGACCATAATAAAGATTTGATTTAATATATGACTAAATCTAGTTTATCTGTATACTATCCACTATATCTGGCAAACTATCTTTGCTTCTGCAGAGAACCAGACATTATATCTTTTTTTTATTTCTGAAGTTCTGATCACATTTACTTTTTCAATCTTTGTCTTCCTCTTGACCATTCACTCTTCCTTCTGAGTGTTCTGAGATTCAATAATCGCTCTTAGCAAATCACTTAAATATATATCTTTCATACCTGTCATTTATCTATATGCTTAATCCAGACTCATACAGCAAGCATTCATCCTTAATCATATATTTCCTTGTTTTATAGAAATGTTAGCAGCAGCAACTTCTTACATAATCCATTCCTACTGCATCCCACTTGCTTCTGTATAACAATGCAGAAATCTATTCTTATAAGCACTTGGTATTTGAGTAAAACTTTCAAAGGTTTAAATCTCTTTACTTAATCACACTGTTTTTCTAAATTAAAAAAGAATAAACTTCATTTTTTTCTCAATAAAATCTTACAGGAAAAAATGACACTACATTAAAAATGTTACATCTTAAGTCACTCTATGAAGTTGCATCAGATTGGTTAGAAATGTTCTTTCTGGTCTTCTCAACCTTCTTACTTCTTAAAAAAAATCCAAATGTCAACATATATCAGCTCTCACTACTGCTGTTCACAATTAGATTTCCTTTTTCAATTTGTATATAAAACTTATAGTTATACTCAAGACTCAAAGCCTCTAAAACTCTTGACCAGAGAATATATTTCATATACACATTATTATTATGTGTGTGTGAATTTTTACTTTTGTTTTGTAATAAGGAATCATATTAACAATCCTGTGAATGTCATCAATTTTTCTGAACTATATAGCCCAGCAACCAAGAATGTGTAATCTATTTGTATTGTCCCATTATGTATCATGTATAACAATTTCAAGGAGCCCGTTTGTTAATATAAAAGTAGCCTGACACTGACATCTGAAAGAACAAAACAAACAATTCCGTTATTACAGTTATCACATAAATAATTAATATAAATATTATTTAGATTTCTCATGGATATGTTACAGAATCGGATAGAGTGATTAAAGTTCTAAACTAAAGCCTGCAAGAGAGGGGAAGTTGTATTGATTCCTGCAATGGTATCTTGCAGTTAGAATATTCTTGCATTGAAGCCTAAATTTTGTTTAGGTTTTCCCAAGTTAAAAGGCTCCATATGGGGGGAAAAAGCCGTTTACTTATTCATATAATAAACCAGGAAATAAACTAGGTATGTTTATAAATCCTTTAGTTTGGTATGAGACCTTGCTGGACAAGTTCAGCATTCCTTTAATCATATCTGAAAGTCAGCAAACAAACATCTTTCTTAAGATCCAGCAATGAGGTAGCTTTCTTCACCACACATGAAGGCAACAGGGTTATAGGTGAGTTCTGTGTAAGACTCTCTAATCCCTTGATGACTCTTTCTTCTGTGAGTTGAAACCATTTTTCTTTTCCTAGAATGAAGGGTTGTTAATAAAAAAGAGAAACCTATGAAAATGGTATTCATGATTTTATACAAAGTTATTTTTGAAATCCTTTGTAAGCATGAAAAGTGGGAAGTACAAATGCTTTGGCACTGCTCTTCTAGCCCTATTCTTTATAATTACTAGAAGGCAAGGAAGAGAAAATAACCACCTTCATATAGTTTTTCAAAACTTAGAAACATCCATCAGTGTTGTCTAAACTCTCCCTATTGCAAAAGTGATTCTTAAGTTACTTGCAGAATGGAAGCTGCTATCTCATTTTAAGAAATTTCATTAACATGTCATTAAATGTGTTTAGGACTGTGGTATTCTGAACTCAAAAATGTAACTAAGATTTAGATAAGGTTCCATAGCTCAAGAATACTTATTGCATTTTCTTCAGCTAATATTATTCTCCCTCATACTAAACCCAGTATATTCTGTTTGGGAAATTAATGGGGACCCATGGAATAATGTGGATAAACAAAAGTTTATTAATTTGGAGGATATATGCACACATGTACATATATAAGTCTCTCTCTCTCTCTCTCTCTCTCTCTCTCTCTCTCTCTCTCTCTCTCTCTGTTTCTCTGTCTTTCTATCTGTGTGTATATTCCATACCATTTAACATGGTCAGTGACTTAAAGTCTCAATACACTTAAGTGCTTAACATCTATAAATCGGCTGTTCCAAGCAATTCCAGTTAGCATCCCCTATATCAATGATAAGATGAATTTTAATGGGAAGCTACAGCTCCTTATTCCTGACCTGTAGAATTAGATTAGGTTAATTTAGAGAAAGGAAAGTAAAAGGAAGGGGAAGATTTTCAATTTATAGTAATAATACTCAGAGGGAAATTAGAACCAGAGGAATGGCAATGGGCCAGGATACTATATGGCAATGGGCCAGGATACTTGTGGGACCGTCTTCTGCCCCATGAATCCCAGAGACCGGTTAGGGCACACAGACTGGTCCCGTCTGTTAGACAGTGCCGTTTGGCGGGACATAAGAACATAAGAACATAAGAAGAGCCATGCTGAATCAGGCCAAAGCCCATCGAGTCCAGCATTCTGTGTCACACAGTGGCCCATCAAATGTACATGGGGATCTTGAGCAGAAAGAGAAGGCAAAACCCTCCCTTTCCCTTGACCCCCAAACAAATGTATTGCCTCTGTACAATTCCCTCCTAGCTTTCCGAAAACTCTTAAAAACACATCTATGCAGACAGGCTTGGGGCGTGTGAGCTGCACTCTGCCCCTGGGCCTTTGATTGGGACTGTATGTTGTATGAGTGGGAACAGTTTTATAGTTTTTTATATTGTATACTACTATTTTAATTGATTTATATTTTGTACTTGTATTATTTGCTATGAGCCGCCCTGAGTCTGGGGAGAAGGGCGGCATATAAGTCAAAATAATAAATAAATAAATAAATAATAATAAATGCATGCCATTCTCCTTCTGCACAAATACTCAGCACAAACAGAAAATGAAAACAGGTCTGTTTCTTACTCTCCAACATTCCCAAACCTTTCATGTATAATTCAGCTATAAATCTTCTCAGGGACCATAGCTAGATTCAGACTTGAGTACTTTCAAACAATGAAAGAATATTTCAGAAAGATAATCTAAAACAGGACATGGTGAAATCCTTATTCCAAGCTATTCTCAACAACAGCACTCGTTATGGGCCAGTGATAAATGGCAATATTTTGTTTTAATACACCTACTCCATTTCTGAAATATTTCAAGATTGTTGTTCTGAAATATTTCAGGATTATTGTTGTAATTCTAAACTCTATCCCCACTATCATAGACAGAAATGAACAGGTCAGGAAATATACTAGAGAGGGAAATGTACATTGTGTCAACAAACAGATATTACTATGCTGTTGCTTTCCTTGGCTGCAGAAACATGGTTACAGCAGTATCTTGTCAAAGAGTTTAATTTATAGATAATGATATCAAGCATAGCTGATACAAGCTGTGTTTTAATAGGTCTCTTCAAAAATAGACTGCACAGCTACAAGAATGAATGGCTATTGGATAAACAGATGACAGTACATATTTCCTAAATGTAGCCCATGTCAAGTCCTTACTGAAGGTCAGTATTTACATGGTTCCATAACTAACACATGGTGTTCAATTTGTTTATACTCGTGAGTTCTTACATGGAAATGACAGAAAATGTCAGTGTCTTTAATTAGTATGCTTTTAACAAAAGGGTAGTGAATTATTTTTATAAATAACAAACCACTGTTTTCATAGTGAGAAGATATTTTTCTTTGTTAAAAATAACATTTTCCTGGGAAGCAATGGTTACGCATATATCTTAATGTAACAGAAGACAGCTTTTATCATAGTCTAACACCTTGCATAATTTAGACATTTTGAAAAAAAAATAAAAACTGCTGGTGCTATAGAGGGATGCTTTCCTGGCAGTAAATAACATGTTAATATGCATTGCTGGCTTTCTGTTTTTCCCTGAAAGAAAGACTATTTTATGTCAATCAAAATAATAATGAAAATATATAAGAAAAAGCTCATATATAGTACATTCAGAGAGTATTCAGACCTAACAATGGCTGCCCATTGACAGCCTGACTGAGCTTGAGAGGATTTGCAAGGACCAAAGGCAGAAAAGGCCCCAATCTAGGTGCGCCAAGCTTGTCACATCTATACCCCGAAAGACTCAAGGCTGTAATTGCTACCAAAGATGCTTCAACAAAATATAGAGTGAAGGGCCTGAATACCAATATGCCAAGGTGATATTTCAGTTTTTTCTTTTTAATAAATTTACAGACATTTCTAAAATTCTGTTTTCATTTTGTCATTATGGGGTTCTGAGGCTGCAGCATAACAAAACTGACAAAAGTGAAGGGAGTCTGAATACTTTCTGAATGCACTAATTAACAGTTATCACACAGCAGGTATCCATCTAATTAATAACTATATATTAGTCCTTGGCCAACATTACTTTACAAAATGTTATTTTTAAAATACAGATATTTACTATTTGGCATCGATTTACATTTCTCCAGAAGGCAGAGAGATTAATTCCTTGAACTGGGTCTGAGAACACATAAGAAACTAGTTCAGTGCTTTTAGGATTAGTTCCCAACAATCCCACTTAGCTTTCCTATTAGAGAGCTGCATTCTGTACCAGCCCCAGATTAAGTGATTGCATTGCATAATTTAGATGTGAAACTCTTAGGGCATGGGTAAGTGAACAGATAATAAACATGGCTTTGTTTTGTAATAAATGGCAATGACCACATGTATTGATATACTGGCTATCTTCTCTCACTTGAATGATGGGGCTGGTTCTTCATACTAGTGATAGAAATATCATCTATGTGTCCATAAACACTTGCAAGGAAAAATGTCTGTTGTCTGTTGTCCCACTGTCATTCCTTATTATGTATATAGCCCATCACATGCCACTCAAGTATGTGAGATGATGAAGGCACCTCAGGAAACAGTAGAGACAGAAGGATTGAGGAAAAGAAAAGTGCCCAATTTTCTCCTCTTTTAGGGAACTAGTAAGCAGCCTTAGCAGTTTGGACATGGAGGATTGCTCAAATGGATTTCTGTCTTATTAATTTTTAAGAACCAACTGTAAGGATGGACCAGAATATATCATTAGTGCACATGGATTTGCCTAGGTTTTCTTGGTTCACTGAATAATTAACTATTAGTTAATTAATATTAATTAATTAATACTTTAGATAGAACTAAGAGAAAGCCATATTTTTTGCTATTTAATGATTTTGTCATGATCAACTGTACAGGTAGCATTCTTTGCTAGAGAGAAAATTTGTTTGGTTAGAAGATTAATTCTGCAACTGAATAAACTGACTTCCAGCCCAGCTACAGTGCAGAGGAAAACATTACTTTTAATACTGGAACTGTAATGTATCAATTTCTCACAGGAAAAACCTCTTGCTTCATTTGGCTGATTCTTAAACTCTTCCTGATCGTTACTGAAAGCAAAGTTTACCAGCTATCATTTCATGATTTCATGGGTTTTTTTTAATAGAACAGCTCTTCCCATTTATTCAAGTGCCATGGCATTTCATCATGTTTCAGCTGAGTGACATTTTTGTTTCCTTACTGCAGAACAAAAGAAAACAAACAAATGAACTAATGAACTAATGAAACACAACATTGAAGCAATTATTGCAGTGCTGCTGAAATACTGAATTTTTCAGTAGGTCAGAGCACCGGGTTTACTCATGGGGAATAAGGTGCATTGCAGTGATACAGCAAATACAAAAATGTTTCTGAAGTTTTGGCGGTTGAAGCCAGTGGATAGAGGGAAGGGGATGCTAGTGACGCATTCTAATGTTAAGGTCAACTTGTTTTGCTTATGCCAACAAACCTGGAAATCAGAAAACCAAAAACTGCCTGAACCTCATTTGACTCTGCATAGCAAGATGATCTTATTAAATCTGAGGCTTGAGGTGTTGTGACTGCAGGCATTTCTGCTGGCTCTGAAACAGAAAGCATACTTTCCAAAAGGAAATGGAAGGATGATTAATTGCCAATTGCAGCAGCAGCCACCAAGAATGTTCTTTGCAACCCTCCACCCTCAATTTCCTGCTGTTGCTTTATGTGATTGACTTAATTTTCCATACTCAGATGTTTAGGGACAATAGTAAAAATAAATGCTTAGGGAACCAATTCAAGGGTCAGAAGATTGAGGAAAGAAATTCTCCTTCTTTTTAAACTTCTTTCTTCTTCTTTTTAAAAAAAGCTCTTTTGGAACAGTTTTTAAAATTGAGGGTTCAAACCTTGTTTTTTCATTATCGTCATCATTATTTTTATAACACATTCCTATAATGCAGTCCTCAGAAGAGCAACCCCTGAATTTCCATCTTTTTATTGCAATTTCTTGTCACTATTTATCTAAAATTATTATTTTAAGAAAATAAGTTGATGACAATTGTAATGATAATCCTATAACTCAACTCATCCTAGGAAGGAAGGTTGGAAGGAAGGAAGGAAGGAAGGAAGGAAGGAAGGAAGGAAGGAAGGAAGGAAGGAAGGAAGGAAGGAAGGAAGATATAATTGGGGAAATAATCTCATCAGACTTTACCATAATAAAAGATAGTATGAGAATCTTGTCAGAATTTTGAATATATTAATGGACTGGATTTACTATTCCATATCCAACAGACATGTTTATTCAGAAAAAAAAAGTTCTGGTCAAAAACATTACCTTTTCTTTGCAACCATTAAGATTCATCCAGTAGAATTTTTTTTGTTTAGCTACTTCTGTTAACAAGAAAAAAAAACACATGTTTTTAATTCTATTGTGGGAGGCTAGTACCAATATTTTGTTATTCATTTTATATAATAAATAAATCATATGTAATGTAGCAACAAATGACTCAATCCTAATATTATTGGCCAAAGTATTGTGTACTCTTCATCATGCAATTCTAATTAAAATGTGGTTGGAGATTAGTAGATTAAGGAACGTGAAATAAATAATATTTTCATCCAGATTGGGGAAATGCCCAAGAGTACCAAGTCAAATATTTACTGCTCAAAAGAAGCTAAAAGACAGTGGTTAAAGGAATATTGGCTGTTCTCCTGACATCAAGGTTTTTTGGTATTAGTGCAATTTCCCACTGAATTGGACAATCAAATGGCTATATTTCATCCCTTATATCTCATGGAATACTGTTATTTTCTGCTATAGGATCCTGAAATTTAAATAAGAATGTATATAGTTTGGATGGTATCCTTATTTCTGGCATATAGCTGTAATGTAGATAAATAAATAGACATTTGTACGCAGGAGGAGGAAGGGATAGCAGCAATGCAGTATGTTTTGATACTTCTTTATACTACTAGTCCAAACAAGAAGTGACTCAAGTGTGAGTAGCTATAAGAAGTCCTTCTGATCCAGAAAAAGGCATAACTGGAACAGCATGGAACTCTTCACGCCTTCTTGCAATGGCTGCCATTTGCTCATTGAGCAGGAGGTCAGAGTCCAGGAGGAGTATATAAAAGTTCCATCTGGGGGATTGCAATTTCACTAAAGAATGATAATTCTCTGGAAATGAAAGGAAGCCAAAGTCATTTTGTTTAAGCCTGTTCCTCCTCATCCATACCCTTACAGTCTCCAGTCAGTGGGATAGGTCACCTACAGTGTCACCTATTCAATCTGTGGTCATAATGTAAAGCTGAGTATCATTAATGTATTGATGTTATCTGACCTGTGCCAATATGTGACTTCTAGAAATTCACAAAGGAGTGGTGAGATTATTGAACCCTATGGGCCCACAAAGCAAAGGCCTAAAGCTTAATCTCTTATCTCTTCCCAAGGAAACTATTGCCAAAGGAAGAAAAAAATCTCTATAACATAGTACCCTTCTAGCCCCACCCCACAAATTTCAGAGTTAGTCTAGACCAGGGGTAGGCAACCCTGGCTCTTTTATGACTCGTGGCTGGCTCAGGAATTCTGGGAGTTGAAGTCCACGAGTCATAAAAGAGCCACGGTTGCCTACCCCTGGTCTAGACATTTTACATGTTTAATGGTACTGAAAGCCAATAAGAGCAGATACAATCAGAACTGCCCCAACCCTATCATTAATCATAGCAATATTCATTCACTGATGTGATCAATGCCATCTTATACCTCAGCTTGAAATCTGACTAATAATGATTCAGATAATTTTTGTCCTTGAGGCCTTTTATAGTTACAACCCCAGGGCTTTTTTTTCTCATAGAATGCCCACAACGGAGTTCCGGAACCTTTTTTGGATGGAACCTTGTAGGGTAGGCAAGGCGGGTTGTATGACATGTGTGAGTTCTGGAACCTTTTTTTTTTAAAGCACTGTACAACCCAATGCCTTCTCTATAACTTTTCTCAAAAAGAGACTTTGGAAAAATAGAAGAATGATCCAATGTTGCTGAATCAAATTATGGTTTCTTGAGGAAGAACACACTACTACTCCTTCTGGCAAAGTAAGGCAACTCTTTCACTCAAAAATGAAATTACCACTACTGCTAATCACCACCTAACATGACTTCAGCAACAAGGAAAAGCAAAGATCTACCATACTGTCCATTTCCATTTCACACAAACATTTCCTAGCACAAATCTGTTTCTCAGCCAAAAGCCTACTCCAAACAGATTTGAACAAATGCTAGTGTAGTGCTTTAGATGTTCCTGCCTTCTCTGTAAGGGGGCAGAGCCACAGAGGGAATTTTGGCGGAAGCAATAAAATGGAAAAATAACTATTTTATCACATCCTTATTGGTGTTATATACACTAGATCCTAATATGGACAGGTACACATCTTCAATGTTATTTTTAATCATTTGTTTTTAATTGTTTTTAATCATTCTTCACTGGCATTTTAAGCATTTCTTTTGTTGCTTCATCTCTTGGAACTCCTTGGAAAATTAAGGGACCAGCTAGATTTGGTGTACAGAAAGAGGCTGTTCTTTGAATCCCTACATCCACCTAGAGTGACAAACCACTGAAATCTAAACTCAACCAGAAGATCCTTTCATGAAAGGATGATCAGTCTTGTCTGTCTCTTACTTGGAGAAGAGAACCCAGTTATCTTTATACCAACCCACAAGCAATAGAGTTCCACCAATAAAAATAAATTGTTCACAGTTTCACACTATTTACAGTTGTCATAAATCATTAATTTCACCCATTTCCAATTCTTCTAGAGCAATGTCTCAAGAAGCACACTGACAAATGAGATCTGGTAAGTATCACTGGAAGCCATTTCCTTCTATTCACCAGCTAGTCCCAAAAGAAACAGAGGAAACAATGGGAGGATAGCATTATCCATGAACTCCATTTAGAGAAGCCAACGGCTCTCATGAGTTTATCACTTATTGTCAGGCAAGACTTGGCTTCTGCTGACCCCACTGCCTTGAAGAACCTGAAATACTTATTATATTACATTGAAATAACCTGGGTGATGAAAATGGAAAAGCCAAATTCATTGTCTTTTTTTGTGTGGGAAATGCTTATGTAAATATTGGAGCGATGTGTTACCACTGAAGGCAAAAGAGAGATACTGGAAAAATCAAGGCCTACTTTTGAACGCCCCTTTTGCAAGTCAGTGCTAACATAAACGAACAAACAAACAAATATAAAACAAATTTTTATCTTACATAAACTAAATAGTAATCTGAATATGTTATAATTTGTATAATAACATATCCTTTCTCTGATTTCATTTTTAATCCTACCTATTTACTAAGCAAACAAATCTCAAGCTTTGGTCAATTATACTAGAATAAATATTCATCCTTTAAATGGCAAAACATTAACTCGCCAAATTTTAAATTGCAAATCAGATAATCTTTCCCAACTGATTACACCGAACTGGATGTTAGCCTAGAAAACATTTTTCAATGATAATCATGCAAACAGATGTAATTATTTCTTACAGATCTGAAATGTTTGTTACACCCTGTTGGGAACTAACTGTTATGATTTCTTGGAAGAAAACAGTATCAACTGCTAGGATACATTTATGAAAAATGAATAATAGCCTTTGAGTTTCATTACCTCATGGTTTTCAGCAACATGAATGATAATTATGAAAAATATTTTATTTTCTCATAACAACGGAATCACTTATCATACAACTTAGCAATGCCATGAAATCTCAGAGTGAATAGCTTGTAGAATGTTATAATTGAGTAAATAAGTCTCTAAACTAAGCATTCTAGGAAAAGAAACTGATGATTGATTCCATCTGTAATGTTTTGCATTGATTCAACTTTGTAGCCTTAAAGATTCTTAGCCTTCAGGTCATATCAGGATTTTTCTGCCAGGAAAATTTATCAGGCCTGGAAAATTGCTATTTCCTGTGCCAATAATATTTTTCCTCTTCAATCAAATCAGCTTGGAGACAGGTGAGAGTTTTCATCAGGGCTGTAATCTAAGACAAAATTATGAAGCCATTCTGCCAACACTTCTGATCTTGATTTTGACAGTTTTCTGATGCATTTTATTCAAATTAGAAGTATTAAATGTGATCGTGCACTTAATGTTTCACCCAGGTTAGTTATCTAACTCTTGGTAATTAAAGCATTGCTATGACTAATTGTATTCTTCAGGAATATACCGTTGGATATCTCGTGAGGGATTATAGTATTGATCCATCTGAAGACACCAGGACAGAAAGCTACCCCAAGACATGGTATCTCCACATTTCTGAAAGCCTTCCCTCCCCTTCCCTCCCTCCCCTTCCCTTCCCCTCCCTTTCTTTTCCTTTCTTTTCCTTTCCTTTCCCTTCTCTTCCCTTCCCAGGAAATGAGGCATTTGTTATCAAGACAGGGTTTCTAGCTGATTGGAACATGTTATCCAGGGCTTTTTTTGTCATAGAACGCCCAGAACGGAGTTCCGGCACCTTTTTTGGATGGAACCTTGTAGGGTAGGCAAGGCAAATTGTATGACATGAGTGAGTTCCAGCACCTTTTTTTTTTTTTTTTTACAAAAAAAGCACTGATGTTATCTCCCTCCAATAATTCAGGGGTATTTGGGCCCTGATTGTTTGGTTTGGTTTTACCAATCAATATAATTTCTTCTAGATTTGATAGATAGTGATATCAAAGTCTTTGGAGGCTTTGTTGAACAATATTATTCAAAGATTATGAATTCAGTTACTCTATTTCATGGAAATATCTAAGAATCATCAAATTCTTTACTCCTGCAGACTTACATTTACACTGTTTTATTTGACACAAGTGAGTTTTTGTTTGTTCCCTTCCAAACAAGATCTATGAAACTAGCAGATAGAATAAACTTTCAAGAATTTATTTTTTTATTTAAAGTTTAAATCATAAAATTTAAATTTAAAATCTTAAAAAGCACACACATTAAAATAGTTACTAATTTGTCAAAACATTTAGAAATAAGCTTTCCAAGATCAATTTCATTTTAAAAGCATAGGTGGTCTTAACAGCTGGTTTACTGGATACCATTTTAATTTCCTACAATGCTTTGCAAAGTCTGCCAAACACTAATTGGAAAACTGATATAACTGACCATTATCAGCAAATTAGTATACCAAGATCCACTGCTGAAAGATAGGAACTATTGGACTGTTCTTTGCTCAGGCTACTATTTTAACAAGCTGGGAGCTACATGGTCTTAATCTGAATTATCCCAGACCAAGTTGTGGAAATTTCCAGTTGTCTTGTGAAAAACAGAATGGAGAGTCTCTGCATAATAACTCAAGGAAGACTAGACAAAAACAGAATTTCTAAGGGAGAAAGTTTATCAGCTCTTTGAAAGGGTCAGGTCAGAAAACAGAGTCCACTACATACTCCTGAAAGTAAGAGTGTCTTCTCTCTTCCCTCCTCTTTATGAAAGAGAATCTAGATCAGAATCATTTTATTTTTTAATATTAATTATTAATTTGAATTAATTAACTACTCAACTCTAATGAACATGTTCCCACATCTCTGTGGTTCTCTACAAAATGTGTGTAAATTGAGCTGACTTGATGACATTTTTATAATAATCTTAATAAATCTTTGTGATCCATTAATATGAAGCCCAGGTTGATATGCAGGGCTGCTAGAGCTTATTACTCAGTTGTTGCATACTATGCAGGCTGCCAGTGAGCTTTCAAAACTTAAATAAAATGCTGACTTTAATTTTAAAAAGAGCTTTGGACTCAAATATTTAAAAACATTTTCCCAGTACCATCCAGATTATTGATTAAGATTAACTGAGAAGACTAGGTTTACAGTTACATCTCTTGACTTTATTTGTAGTGTAATTATTATTAATAACAAGACACTGAGACAGTAGCAATAAGCCTGCCATGGTTTTAGATTGGCACATGGATAAAAAAAAGTGATCCAAGTATCAAATACATTTAACATTGAATATGCAGAATCCACCCAGGCTGATGCCAAAAGAAAAAAGAAAATGATATACAAATAGTTATAAGCTTTCCCATCCCTATTTAATAAAAATACTACGTTAAACAAACAAATATTCCAGGTGAGCAGATTTTCAATAATCAAATTGACCCAACATCTAATCATCATATGTATGTATGTATGTATGTATGTATGTATGTATGTATGTATGTATGTATGTATGTATGTATCAAAGCCATTAATTTTGCCATCTCTGCTAATTCAGTCAATTTTAAAATCCATTCCTCAACTCTCTTTTCCTTTCCAATGCTTGGCAAATACAATCCCCCATTTAAAAGACTGAAAACCTAATTTAAGATGTAAGGACACTGATTTATGGTCAGAAAAAGGTTTTGGAGGAATAATAACTTTGTTTTGTGAAGTAGATTTTTTGTAATCCAAATCATATCAATTCTAGAAAAAGATTTATGTCTCTCTGAAAAGAAGGAAAAGTCTTTTGTCGGTCCATTTTTACACTTCCATACATCAATCAAACCTAAAGTATCAGTCAGTTCAAAAAAGGTTTGGGGCAGTTTCCATTGTGTTCCTTTAATTTGAGTTTCTTTATCACCTGATCTGTCCATTTGTGAGGTTGTAGATTCCAATTACACACCAGTACTGAAAAGAATAAGAGAGTAAGTGTTTGGACAGATGTTTAAAAAAAACTTGGCTTTTTCTTGTTGAAGAGTGTATAATCCCACTATTTCCTGTGATTGAATTTGCACAATTACATATCTGCCTTCATCATCAATAAACAATAAATATACTGTAGATGCAATTTGGGTTTTATATAGAAAACTATCCCATTGATTTTCCTCTTAGAATTAGTACAAATAAATTCCAGATCCAAAGTGTTATTTATTAAATATTTTTGTTAGTCTCTTTGATAGAAGACAAGATCATACATTGTTCTGAGTGGCTTTTGAAAACTGATTTTGTAGTCAGTTTTCAAAAGCCACTGAAATCAGGCATGGCTGGGTCTTAGTTTTTTTAGTTCAACCAAGCCTGGCTAGATGATAGACTTCTATGACAACAAGATCAGCTTGGTCAAGAAGACATGGGTGATAGTTATGAAGGAGATTTGCCTGTGTTCATCCCTTACCTGGGACATCCCTTACTAAAGGACAAGCTAGATCTGTGAGTAGGAAGGAATCAAACAGATGGACTGCAGTTGGTAAGAATTTTCAAGCCATTTTTATTCAAACAGCTACAATAATGAGATGCATTAGGGCTGCCCTGTCCTTCAAATATAATTTAGAGAAGGTGATTTGGAGTGTGCAGGAGTACATAAGTAGTACTTGTTTCAATTTTTAAAAGTATCTCTTGCAGCTGTCATGTAATCCCAAGAAAAGTCATGGCCACTTTAAATAATTACACACAGATTCTACATTTGTGCTTTTAATGCATTCCAAAGTATCTTTCTGGAAATGAATCCAAAACATCTATGCATCAGCCACTATTACAAACTCTAGTAATAAAGCTGAAACCAAACCCTGTATGTATTTTTCCATAGACCTAAAGTTTAATAGGCATGTAAAAATATAAATACAGTGACTTGAATATTTTTAAAATATGGTTCTCGTAAAAATGTTTTTCATCCTACTGGCACATCTGAAATTATTTTGGCAAAAACAAAAATCTTAGTGATCTAAATATAGAAGTTAAAATAGAAGGCTATTAAATACAATTTGCTGTCAGTAGATCAATGATCTAATAATTATTCTCTTTCAGATGTTCAGAGAAATAGTATTCAAATGCTGTTAATTTACCAACATTCTGGATGATTTCCAAAGCATACACAGAGATACTATTTAGTAAGAACATCCCTTTATACTTCTGTGCCAAAAATATCTGTGAGCATTGAACATAAATGGAAAAAATGATATTCTTCAGTAGTTCCTTCTGTGTTTCAAATCTTTGATTTAAAATTATGTTGCATAGATAATGATGATGATAAATTCTACTGCAGAATAAAATCCTTCTTTCTTTTAAGCATCACTGGACCTAAGTTAATAGGAACTGAATTTTTAGTTATAAGAAATCCCAAGATGTAGGGATGGGAGACCATTTTTGTAAATTGGTATTTTCTTTAACTACCTAAAAAACTACTGCGGAGGGTGTTTGGAACTTTTAATTGAAGGAACTCTGTCTTGAGGTTTTGATTATAGGCATACAAATGAATCTGTAATAAGAAGATGATTATCTTTTAAAAACATTCCTGAACATATGAATATTGCTGACCTAAGAAGACTAATGGTTTAATTATATTTTTTATGAAAGCCAATACATTACATATGTAAAGCTTCAGATTTCATATGTTCCACTTTCTTAAAACCAAGATACTTTCTCCACACCAATGCCTTAAAATTATGGTTATGGCAGTCCCCGCTAAGAGGGGAAAATGTGCATATGTCTATTTAACCTGATTTGTTTCTAAAGCTGCCTTCTCCACTTTCATTTTTCCTCTCAGGAGTTAAACAGGAGTGCAGGAAATTCTCATACAGATGAATCCTACAAGTGAGTCATCAAGGAATGCAATAACAACAACCTCAACAAAATTGCAAAGATCGGTGAAACTGAAGATTTTATAGATAGTAAAACAGCATGACTAGGAGGAGTGGGAGGCTAAAGGACAGATTGAACATGAACTTTTTTTTTAAGAAACAACATATTCCATGAGAAAGAGGCAATTTCTTTGTCAGCACTCTTGCTTTTATGTTTGGCAAAAAAGGGGTAAACATTAAAAATGTCTAGACTGTCATAGAAGGCGGCCATAAATTCCAAGCTACATACATAGTTATTACACAAAATAAGTAACATAATAAGAACAGTCTAATGGAGTACAAAAAGGCCAATCCATGGACAGAAACTGCCAATCCAAAATCCTCCAGATGTTTAGTAGCCAGCCTTTGCCTCTTCCTTTATTTATTTATTTATTTATTTATTTATTTATTTATTTATTTATTTATTTATTTATTTATTTATTTATTTATTTATTTATTTATTTTTCGGGTTTGTATGCCGCTCCTCTCCGCAGACTCGGAGCGGCTCACAACATACAAATAAACAATTCAATATAAATCCGAAAAAAACATTAAAAATAAACCCCACACATACTCCTCAGTCACCCCACAATCAACAATCATCCCCAGGCCTGCCGGCAGAGGTAGGTTTTTAAATTCTTTCGGAAGGCCGGGAGAGTTGGAGAAACGCGGACTTCAGGAGGTAGTTGGTTCCAGAGGGTGGGCGCCACAACAGAGAAGGCCCTCCCCCTAGGGCCCACCAGATGACATTGTTTCTCTGACGGGACCAGGAGGAGGCCTACCCTGTGCGCTCTCACCGGTCGAAGGGAAGTATATTGTTCTTATCATTAAGAGACCTTTATTTTGCCCAAGTCCATTCTTTAAATAAACTCTAATAGAACACAATGTAGGTAAATTATTTCCATGCCTAGGCCAAATTAGTCAAAAGTCAGGACCTGGAATACTGTTTTGTAACTGTATATTAAAGGTATTAAAACATGAATTAACTTGTTGCTTGCCTTAATCAGTGAACAAATCAAGGTGACAATGATTAAAAATCTGAAATACAATATTATAGAAAAAAGATACATCAGACGATGTTGCAAAACATCACTGCTACAAAAATCAGTCTGCTTGATGCTACAATTCAGTTTGCTCCAGAGAAAAATCTACCCATTTTTTACTACTATTCTAAAGGCCAGTAGGGCCAGGTCCATATGGTAACTTTTCTAAAGGATCTTATGCATGACTGAGAAGTAAAATGTTATCCACCCATCACTGAAAAAGATGTAGCAGCATAAAATTGGATGATATTCCCCCCCCCCATTTGCCTGACCCAATTCTGCCTTGTGTTCTTATTTGCTTTGAATAGACATGTGGCTAGACCCGTGGGCTTAGCTATCTGTCAAAATCTGATTTTGAAATAACTGATCAATGGAATAGGGATGTGGCCTGCAAAGCAGAGGAAGTTCTCCTGCTTTAAGGAACATTTCTCTCCCATTCCATTTATGTTCTGTAGGATGGGGGAAGATGCTGTATAAAACAGGAAAGGCTTGCACTGAGCAGGGTACCAGTTCTGGAGAATACCTAAGAATAAAGTAAATTTACCAGATCTCCAATCTCTTGCAAATAATCTTTGTAGAGAAAAATAGTACCCATCTTTACTTACTGGATCCCCAGTCCCACAGACATGAACCATAAGAGTGAAGACTGGGCAGGTAAAAAAGCTGTGTCTCTCAATTTTTTGCATTATACTTCTACTGTACCTTTAGCACTGAGCTGCAATAGAGTAGGAGAATAGAATAGCAGATATATTCTCCCCAACTCAGTGATCTGCCTCAGCACCTATCAGTTGTTTGGGGAACAGCTTTTAAATTTGTGATAACCATTTGAGAGAAGGTGTGCCACATTCAGGCTGGTTTTGAGCACAAATTTAGTAATCTTTCACAAGATCACTGAGCATATGTTTAAAACTAACTCTTCAAACTACTTTTGAAGAGTTTCTTTCCATCTTTCCATCTCCTCTCCTCACCTCCTTAATTCTCCTCACCATGCGCTTCTCTGCACCAGTACCTTTTTCCAGTTATTGCACAGATGGGCTTAGAGCTTTATTGAAATACGTGTTAAGACCATATTGGAAAATAGCTAAAAGAATGTATCAACTGGCAGGTGGGATAAGTGTACCACAATACAGCAAGATTAAAGCAGTTTTCTCTGTTCCTTTTAACTCCTCTCTTCTGTTAGTAAACAGTTACAATGTCTAAATAGGAGATTGTCTAAAAAATATGACAAGAAGGGCACTCTGATTTGAAGAAACCAGGCTCTTCCAATGCTAAGTAGAATTATCCTAGAACAGGGCTTTTCAACGTTTTTACCCATTGTACCACTTTTAGGATATGGCAATATCTGAGTACCACCAGTCGCCTAGCAACGTGTCAAAAACTTGATAACAAAAAAAGGAAAAAAGTGATAAAGTACAGATAGTCCTCAACTTACAACAGTTCGCTTAGTGACTGTTGAAAATTACAATGGCACTGAAAAAAGTGCCCCCAAGCCACAGCCAAGCAAGACACCTGCCTACCCACCTGGCGGCGCTCTTCCTCCTGTTTCAGGTTTTCATTGTTGTGAGCATTTCTGTTGAAGATTGGCAGTGAGGGTAGGGTCGGGAGTGTTTGGTTTTTATTCCCCCCATCTGCTGGGTGGTTGCAGCAGGTTTTGGTCACTTCACATAACCCTGGAACACTGTGACCGTGATAAATATGAATCAGTTGCCAAGCATCTGAATGTAAATCACAAAACCCTGGAGATGCTGCAACATTCCAGCTGATTGGCGCTTCTTCTGGGCTCAGCAGAAGCACCAGGATTAATGCTGCTTTCCAGCTGATTGGTGCTTCTTCAGGGCTCAGCAGAAGCACCAGGATCAGTGCCAAGCTCCAGCTGGAGCCTGGCACTTCCACTGAGCCCTGACAGCCCCAAAGTGCCGATTAGCTGGAAAGCGGCATTGATCCTGGCACTTCCGAGGAGCCCTGACAGCCCTGCAGCTCCAGCCATCGCTTGCTCAGGCTTGTGCGGTGCTGCCACCGGTTCAGCTCATTCCCCTCTCCTGCTACCACTTTTCTAGGATGGTCGTGTACCACCTGCCAGGTGCCGATGTACCACAGGTGGTACCCGTACCACTGGTTAAAAGCTCTGTCCTAGAAGACAATATCCAAGTTCTACCTCATGCCTGCACCAGTTAATCAGTAGGTGGCTTTATCTGAATCACCAAATTGTGACATGAATTAAATGTTAGTTAAGAGCAACCAGTCCACACAAACAAGCAAAGCTCCCTCTGTGGGATGCTGGCAGCACACAAAACCAAGCATTCTCCGGTCTGTGGAAAAACCTTTCTCCATGGTGCCCAAAAGGTTGGGGACCTCTGCCTAAACCATCTTCTTTAAGAAAGGGATTTCTCTCTTGGAAATGGTAAATCTGACTGACCATAATTTACATCTCCATGTTGGACAGCTTCATGGCAAGGCATTCTAATCTATGAGGTTAGAAATTACTTCCTTCACACTGAGTAAAATGCGCTTAACCAGGATATATTTAGTGTGCAGATTATCATTAAATAGCTGAATGGCCTTAATATTTTCCTTCATTTTTAGCTTGAGTTTTTAGTATAGTAATAGATACAATTTCAAGTTCACAACTTAAAAATACTACTGAATATGTTTATCTTAAATTATTTTAGACAAGTGATTGTATATGTGTGCTATTTTAATACTCTAATTTATTAACTTATCCATATAATTTAAGATTTATATTTTTGATTTTATTGTAGGGGATTGCAAATATCTCTATCAATACTAGTTATGCAATACCATAGGTATGTGACTTGCAGTTTTGCTATTTTGTTTTGTATTGATTTTATTGTAGTATGTATGATTGTAAATAGTGGTTGAGATGCTATAAACATTTACTAAATAAAATAATAATAACAAGGAAAGCTAGGAACCCCAAAATAAGTAATAGAGAATAAAAAGCTAAAGTGCTATGAGAATTTATTCATGTAGTTTTCTTTAGTATTCCAATCTACATCTGTATATGCTACCAGTTATATTCATGGGCATTAAGGCATTGGATATCAAAATTGTAAAGGGTTAATGGCATCGTCAGTTGATAATAAAATGATCTGGTTATTGCTTCAACTATTGAGTGGTCAGGAGACACACATATTACTTGAATTAGATAAGGTTCTAATGGTCATTTTGGAATAGGATGCTGGATTAGACAACAGTGGTTATTAGAACCCCATCTAATTAAAGGGCTAACTACAAATGTTCAATGACCTAAATACTTCACATATGATGGAAAAGGCATGCTGCTCTTAGAATACAGTGTTTTTTAAAAAATGCTGTCATCTACAGAAAATCCAGTGAAGGAAAGAAGAATCAAACTGCATATTTTCTATTACAGAACTATAGGATGTATTTTTTTTTTAAAAAAAAATCAGACTTAAGATTTCAATGGATTTTTAAATACATAACAAATTTCTGCATAATAAATTCCAGTACAATCTTCTGTCTCACTTCTTAATGCCTAGGAGATCAGAGATGTACTTGTACATTGGAAAAGAAGGTCTAATGATAAATAACCATGTAAAACTCCCTTTTTGTGTGAATACACCCATTGCTATTTATCCAATCAATACTAACAGATGGAAAGTCCTACTTACTAAGCAGGGCTACTGGAGTTGAGTGGGTGTGAGAAGCTGATACTTTTTTATACTGGAAAATAATGATAATTTTGTTTTGTTTTCATTTTTTTACATGTTTCAGCAGCTAGCTGCCCTTTGCTAATCTAAAAAAAGTTAAACAATGTTAATTATGTTTAGTTTTTGAATGAGGAAGCTCTTGGGAATTGCAGTGCTATAGGCTTAATTCAAAGTGCTATCCATATTTTAACAGAATAAAAATTGTAATACAGAGACTGGCAATCAAATCAACCATCCCAACAAAAGACAATGACAAACCATAATAATGTTATTAAGAAAACTGCACAATTTAGATGTACTCACTAGGAGTCTTTCAAAAAATCAACTACTCTGGCTTTCACTTGATAGTTTAGCAAAGCACATGACATTAAATAACTGTTGCTATATTGCTTATATGATTTCCTAAGTTGGAAAATTGCAGTTGTATTAACTGGACCAGTCTTGTATTTGGGCAAAATAATTCTTCATGTTAAATTCAAACACTAAGATTGCACTCACAAGTTGTTCATCTCTTCATGGTCGATTGTGCTAGTTTCTTGTCCATTACCCTTTATTTTAGAAGACTGCAGCAGTGAAAAGATTAATGTATTATTTTTCTACCTTTCAAGTTATTTTCATTTCTTTTCTTTTTTTCCTTAAATTGAAAATTATGTATAGATTTCAAGGAATGAGGGAAATCCAACTGCATCTTTACAATAAAGTTTCTGTATTACAATTTGTATTACACTTTTTATTGTTGAGATAAGGATTACACTTTGAATCAAGCTTATTCCTAAACATAATATATGGAATTATGATCAGAGGTGCAGCAACTTCATATATTGCAAGTAGAAAAAAAAACCAATCTTAGTATTTCACATATCTTTCTTGTAATTCCAAGGATGTGAAAATCTGCTTTCATAGTCACTAAATAATGACTACTTTAGGAGCTCAGAAAGCCACATAATAAAATCATCTCCATCAGCCTTTTCAGTCTATTTGACAAATATAAAAAGGACTTTGTTATACTGAACATCCTGGTACAGCAGTTGTAGTTAGATCTGGAGATTTCTTTACACATTCAGGACAAAGATGACCATTGTAAATTGTCAGTTTCCTTAAATGCTGCCATTTGAGATAGGAAGCTACAATTGAGCAAATATGGCATTGGTATTTAAAAAAAAATACTGATAAGGGAGAAATGACAAAGACTTGTTTTGTCATCACGGCCTTGCATTTTTTTTAAAGTGGCATATAGGCTACCCTCCTCAATCTGATGACCTTCCATTCCATTTTCACACTGAAAAAGTTCTCCCTGACTTTTAACCATTTAATTCATGCAAGCAGAACATAAAACTCCCCAAAACACTGCTCTTTCCCATAATTCTGAGGAAAAAAATACTGTTGTTATTTTCAAATTTATTTAAACTCATAGCTAAGACTTCTTTATTACATACAATAATTTCCTTACATAATCTAACTGATGTGGTAGTGATAAATATAATTCTCTATCCAATTTCATCTGCTAATGTATCAAACAGTAGATGACACAACTTCAATCTGCAAAGATTACATTAATTTACTCTGGAATTTGTCCCCAAGACAATTATTAGTTGCTGCCTAACCTGTGATAAGGATTGATTGATAGGAAAAAACACATACATTGAATTAGTGAACAATGAAATTATATTAATATTAAATATTACTTGTTTTCATTTTATAGATTTCCTGCCTAGGTAATATAGTTTTTTAAAAAAAGCACCAGCAGAATGCATGCTCTTTCTGTCATTGATATTTATTTATTTATTGCATTACGTTGTGTTGCATTTGTAGCCCTTCACATTCCAAATCATCTCTTGGTGATATTTTAGCTTATAAATCAAAGAATGTTGGAGAAATGTTGCTAAGTGACACATTTGTTAAGTGATTTTGTCCCATTTTACGACCTTCCTTGCCACAGTTGTTAAGTGAATCACTGCAGTTGTTAAATTAGTAACATGGTTGTTAAGTAAATCTGGCTTCCCCATTGATTTTGCTTGTCAGAAGGTTACAAAAGGTGATCACATGACCTTGGGACACTGCAACCATCATAAATATGAGTCAGTTGCCAAGCATCTGAATTTTGATCACATGACCATGGGATGCTACAATAGTTGTGTGAAAAATGGTCATAAGTTACTTTTTTCAATGCCATTGTAGCTTTGAACAGTCACTAAACAAGCTGTTGTAAGTTGAGGACTATCTATACATTGATCATACTAGTAAAGCACAGCTACTAGTTACCATACATAGATTATAGTTCAAATGAAATATGTGTAACATTTGGGAGCCCAGGGACCATAGCACGGTTACTATATTTAGGTACAAACATTCAGGCAACCAACCACGAGTTCCAACTATAGTTAGCATTTGAATAACATGCCAGGAATTAATGGTCACTAAATGAACTGTTGTAAGTTGAGGACTATTTGTATTTAGTCCTAGAATATTTTTTTATTTATCTTCATGAATATGTATGTGCACATTTGTGTCTGTGTGTGTCTGTTTTAGCATTTATAATCTACCCTGCTTAGAAAGGTAATGGCTTTTCTATATCATACTGGCTTTTCATAATAAATGTCATTGGTATTACACTTGAGAAAGGAGGGTAAAAATAGAAACTCACATTCCATTCCTTTTAATATATGGTTTTCTCCATGATCTTCTTCAGATCTCTTGGTTTCCACAGCCATTTAGCACATCCTTTCCTTGGTGTGCTGTTCAAGGTATCATTGGAGAATCAATGTAATTCTTGTATTGGAAAAATGGTGTTATAGTTTTATATTTTACACACACACACATACACAAAGCTATTGCATAAAAGTATGTTATTTTAGAAAATAACAAGACATCCATTTTTTAATGTCAGGCATATACCACACTTTTAGGACTGTCTCCAGTTTTCCCTTAACAAAACGTTTGTAAAGGTTCTTATCTTTTATTTGTTTTATTTTCCCATGTAAGATTTTATAGATGCATGACCCTTGATGACTAACATTCTTTATGAGTTAAATTGGAAGGAGCTAATAACAACCAATAAATGATTATTGTAATACATGCAAACTACTGTGTGTAATGACAATTTTGATAAAGGGCAGATATTTTCATGTCACATAGGCAGAGGAAAAAAAATTGAGATTGTCATCATTCCTGGGTGAAAAGCCTACAAAAGTTACACTTGGCTATGTTATAATACTGTTAATTGCCCCCCCCATTTATTTTTAGATTGCAACTGATACATGTATGTGATAGAAGATAGGAGACACATATTGGATTTTTCCAATATTTATTCTGTTATTCTATGTATCTTAATGGCTGTTCTGTTTTTTTACAACATAGCTACTTTGGCCCAATACGCTTTGCTATACAGTAAATATTTTCATTGGATATATAGAAAAGCTAGGAAGCTATTTATTATGGAGGATCAGATACCCCAAGAAACCATTTATTATAAATGTATTTTTATCTGTAAAGTAGTGGTGCAAACCTCTTTAAAATAAATGTGTATATGTTTAAGCTTCATTAATAATAGCAGCTGCAGAGAAGCAGATTAAAAAACTATGAATTGTTTAAGCTATTCTGAATTAAACACCAGATGTAGCAAGGATTTTGTTATTCTTAATAGCTAGGTTTAGACCAAGGTAGCATTTAAAAACAAAAAGAAAAAGTGTTTATTTAGCACTTATGAGCATCACTCAGATCTGAACTTATAGTTGAATGTGTGAATTGTCAAAAGTGGCATGATATTTGAACTATGATGCCCATTTTGTATTTACCTTTCTGTTTCTATTTTATATAAGACTGGAGCTCTTTCATACATTAATTATTTATTAAAAAATAGTAGAGTTGTGGAGTTATCCACAAATTTGCACATAAGCCTTATGCTGAAAGTAAAGCATGCAAGTCTGCTGGAGAGAAGCATTTATTCACACAATTCTTGTCAAAATATTGTACCCCATAGTTCTATGGTATTTGCCACTTGTGTATGCAGTTATTACAGGTCTTGGCTTCCTTCTGTATTAGGGTTTGGAACAAATAGAGATGTCCTAAGAAGTCTCATGTTGCTCCACTGATGAGCCATATCCTTGGTGGAAGAGCTGAAAGACAGAATTCCAGGAGTATGAAATACTTCAGAAAATTATGTGTGCAGTTTTTCAAACATCCTCAAGCCCATCCTAAGTAAAGTGTGTATTAGTCAAAATACAACAATTTATAGAATACAAACTTCAGAAAAGTTTAGAAAATGGAGCCTTGGATGTTGGAGAAATGCAGTCTGATCCTCTAATGACTAAAAAAAACCATAGGAGCAGATTCAAAATAATTATAGACTTATAGCTGGTCCATCAAGGACAAATCAAGCCTAATACAAGCCTAATCAGATCAAACTGGTAGATTTCTGACAAAAAGGTGACAACCATTGATTCAAAGGGCCTCTGTTTTTTCACAAGTAAGCAACAGTATTCAACTATTTCCAACATGTGTAATTTAAAATGTTTCTGTTTTGCTAAAATTACAGCTTTGTAGTTGTTCTGTTGCTTTTGGCATCTTAAGATTAGCCATCACCGGTTAAAAAAAAGGGGGGGAGATTGGAACACCTTGTATAATAAATCTCCAAATAAATTTGAATAAACATGGTTATTTATTAAGAGATCATTTTTAAGGCAAGAAAAATTGGAGAAGACACTAAAACTTGGAAAAAACACTGTTGAAAAGATACTGATGGAAATCAAGTTGGCTAAATAATAGCCAGAGCTGAACTGACCTCAAAGAAACAGTTATATTCAGATAATTCTAGAAAAATCATGTTTATTTGGTCATGGAAAGTCAGGAAATACTAAATGATTGACTAATAACTTATCATAATCAGTCAGGTTCTCTAAGCTCTGGATGTGGAAGTGTGGAAAATATGCTTGTTTAAATATCTTCCATTTCTTCCCCAAATTAAAAGAACTTACAGGACATTAAAATAACTTAAAACAATAATAATGCTCCAACTCCAAAAGGAATGCCAATGGCAATCAGTGTGCAAGGTTTGGTAAGATAAAGATCACTATTATCAGCGATCTTTTAAATACTACGAGAGATTTCTGCGGATAAAGTATTCCAAAGTATGGGGGACACCTCAGAGAAAGGTAGCCATGTTCATGTCCATGTTCCTCTAAAGTAACTGCCCAATGATTGTATTTCATTGTATCTGATTGTATCTGTAGCCAAGAAACATGTGACCAAATACACTATCACAGATTTTGTGTAGGAAGACATGAAAGAAGGAAGGAAACAAAATGTTGATAGCTGCAATGAAGGAAGGATTCTGATTAAGTCACTGCAATTCACAGTATGATCCTGCATACTGTAAAGACAGAGCTCCATTCTATTTCCAGAGTTCCTACTGTAACTGCTTCCCAAATAAAAAGGGAATGATATAATCAAGTATGGAGAAAACCTGACATTTGTGGAAGGAAGGAAGGAAGGATGGAAGGATGGAAGGAAGGAAGGAAGGAAGGAAGGAAGGAAGGAAGGAAGGAAGGAAGGAAGGAAGGAAGGAAGGAAGGAAGGAATCTACAATGAAAAGGCCCATTCTTTGAACTGAAGGCAGAACTTGAATGAAAAAAAATGTATAAAACACGATAAAGTAACAGTACAATAACAATAATGCTAAATAAGATTATTTATCAAACAATCTTCTTTGACAAATATTTTCAGTTGACCATTGTAGGGCTTTAGTTCAATTATTGGTCAAAAATACAAAATTAGATGAAACCTCATTTAAATGAAAAAAGCCCACACAAAAAATGCATCATTCCTAGTTATATAAAATTACATATTATTACAACTTTGTATATTGTTTCATAGCATGTTTAGAATAATTAAAACTGGTCATTCCAGAGAATATAAAAAATCCATTCAGGAATCCTGTCCTTACCAAGGAGAATATTTCTTCCTTAAATGTTCTGGGTTTTACTTATTGTTTTTGTATGTTTTGTGTGTGAATATAAATTGAATAAATTTATTTTCCTAGCTTTTCAGAAATATGATTTGTCCTTCCCATTTTAATTTATATTGTAAATGCCATTATTAGCATCTAGTGCTCCAAAGCACCAGCCCAGGCTATTCATATGCTGTAGAAGTTTTCACAAGTATTGTGTCATGAATGAGTCCTCAGTTGTTTAATGCTTATTTGTTATGTTACCAGATACTTCCTTTCATGATTTCATCATTTTATTTCCCAAATTTGTCTTCTGCCCTGAAATTCTCTGGAAGTTTCCCACTCAAATATTAGCCAGTTCTTACACAAACTCAGATGAAGTTGACTAACTGCTGTCACCTACTGAGACCTTTCAATTTGAACTCCAGAAAAACTTGGATTAATAGCTATTAAATGTTCAATCTATTTAATATGCAACTACCTACAGATCATAAAATCAGACACATCACTGGAAGCTAAAATCATAAGACTACATCTGATTTGGTAGTTTGGTAGTTCATTTCCTTCTCTCCAGGACATAGCATATAAGCATTGCTTAAGTAGGGTCTGCAGTATTGTCAGGGATGTTACATATCCTCTCCGTGACCACTTTTCCTAGTTACCTTCTTGGAAGAGTCTTCATGGTATCTGAAGCAGAACATCTAGATTCAGTCATAGCTTTGTTCCATATAGTATCAACCTTTTGAACTCTCAAGTTTCCTCTTTCCACTATGCATTCAAAATGGATTATTTGTTTGTATGTTTGTGTGTGTATGTGTATGTGTGTATGCACATCACATGTGTGTATGTGTGTTATGTATGGGTATGGGTATAATATATATACTTTTTTTGAGAGCAGGCAACAGAATTTCATTTTTAATGTGTGCCGGTGTGCTCACAGTAAAAATAGCAATAAAGGTTATCTTATTTACTTTGGCCATGTTATGTGTGCGAATCCATTGGAGAAAGCAATGATGCTAGGAATGGTTAGTGGACAAAGAAGAAGGGGAGAGCAAAGAACATGCTGGCTTGATAACATCAAATATGATGCAAAGTTGAACATCCAACAATTGAAAGAAGCTGTGCTTGACAAGGTAGCATGGAGAGCACTTGCCTACGTAATCACCAAAAATTGGACACGACTGAATGATTAAAAGCAACAAATAATCTACAGATCATCCAAATCCATTGTGTAAGAATGTAATGTAAGAAGAATGTAAGATGATTTACAATTTAAAATGTGTCATAGAATGGCAATAGTCTATCACATCTAGTCTAGCTAGCTTATGTAGTTCTTGTAACCTACATTGTTAATATGGCCCCTTTAACTATCACTTTCTGTCGTTAACAGCTCTTATCCAGATTGGATCCTTTGCTCCCTCTTCCATAGATCTCTTTACTTCTTTAATCAGATACTTTTTGTCCATGGACAGTTGTCTCCTCCTCATTCCAAACCTCCTATATCTGTAGTGCCTCTTAAATCCTTTTTCTTGATTGTCTATCTTCATTTAGTTCTCCTAAACACTGTACAGTTTGTTGTCTTCAACATCTCCAATTCCCAGTGACCCAGTTTCATTCACTTCCTGTTTTCTCTTCCCTTTCACTCCATGAGAGAATTTGACATTTTGAAAATAAATTCATGTTCCCCCTGAGTTTCTTTAAGGTCATTTGATTCAGCTCTTTGCACTTCTGACTGCCAAACCTCTATTTATAGCTACATTTAGGAAGGAGCAATATTAATTATGGATGAGTGGCAAATGTCCTTTGGTATTGATTTTTTTATGTACACTGGAGTCAAGGAATTTAACTCGTATATTCACATATAATGTAGGGTCTATACATTGTATCAGCAGCATTAGTTGTCATTGACCTAGAATTTTTTAAAAAAAATCAATGAGCAGCTGCTGTACTTCCTCTTTTTTAGACAAAACTCCTGACAGCCAGCCAGGTGTTATGGTTGTTGTTTTTTTAAGTGAACTAGCTAAGTTTTGAAATGGGAAAATGTTCTCAATTGCTGGCAAAGTTATTGCAAAGTGTCTTTCTTCATTAAGTATAATGAAACAAGCATTCTTATTTTCAGGGGATTTCAGTGGAAAAATGAGTGGAATAAAAGCTAAGACTAATGTCCAAAGAAAACATTTAAAAAAAGAAATACAAGATAGGTTGTCAGCAAGTAGCAAGTGACATGTATGCTGTCTGTGACCCACCACTACCTGAGGTAGAGGAATTCATTAAATTCATTTAAATTACATGGTTTCACAGAAAAACCAGAAAAATGTGTCAAAAATGTTGAAATTATTTTGTTATCTGTAAATAATTGAACTGATTTGTTTGATATGAACCAGAATATCCAGCTTTTTAAATGCTCAGTCACTTTGGTATTTATACTTCAATTCAAACAAACAGCAATGCTGAAAGATATATTTTGGGATAAAATGAACTTATATCTGGATTTACCTTCTCAGTGAAAATTTTAAACAAATTAGCAGACATTCTCATTATACAATATTTTCATGTGACGATGAAAAGATCCTGCTCCATAAATCAAACAACATAGATCAATCAAACAATATCATATAGTCTATGATATTGTGTCACGCTTTTGGTTTTTACTGCAAATTAATACATGTAAATTTCCCAATATTTAATTTTTTAAAAAGGAGATGTCTTCAACATGTAATAGATGTTGAAATGAATGTGTAAAGGTAAGGTGGGAATTTTAAATTGGGTTCTCAACAAGCAAGATGCTCTGTAAAAGTCACAGTATAGCAAATCACAACATCCCTCCAATTCTTGCCTGCTACCTCTGCCTTTTCCTTGCTAAAAAGAAATCCTCCTGGGGAATGAGAATAGTGCATAACACATAAGAAAAGTGAAGGAAATATAGCAAATATTTGTCCTGTACTCTTTTAGAACTTTCAAAGTAGATAAGACTAAACAGCTGCTCCTTCCATGACCAAATTCAAAATATAATAAGTGAATTGATTCACCTTTAGGCTGTTCCCTTCATATCAAGGGTTGCCGTTTTGTTGCTCCTGTATGAGGAGCAAAAGCCCTCTAGATTAGCATTTTGGATTTCATAATTTATGGTACTTTTACTATGATAAAAACTTTATCTGAATCATTTGATCTCTATTATGCCATCAGCAAAGTCTCCCTTGTATCATTTGTGCATTGCAGGCCCATAGCCTTTAATGTGATTCTTCTTGTGTGTTGGCCCCTCCAGCTCCACATCACTTATACATCATACTCAGGATTACCATTACATTTACTTATTCATTTAAAAGAATTTATATGGTCACCCAACTCACTCTCAGTGACTTCGGGCATTTTACCAATTTAAATCACCCATTTGATGGGCTCCATCCTGCTCTGGGGTCTCCAGGTCTATTGACCAAACCAGATTTTCAGGGTCTTGTGAAAGAGTGTCAAAAAGGAGGGGCAATCTTATCTCTGTGGGGATGAGGTTCCACAGAGAAGGAGACACCACAGAGAAGGGCATTTCTCCTGTCCTATTAGATGGATCTCCTTAGGAGAAAGGATGCCCAGCATTACCTGCCACCCTACTCTGGTGGGTCAGGTAGATGTGACCATAAAAAGATGGTCATTCAAATAACCATGTCCCAGGCCGTGTAGGACTTTGAAGGTGAGAACTAGCTCTTTGAATTGGACCCAGAAACAAATCAGCTTCCAGAAGAAAAATTATATATGTGCACATCTAGGACTGCACAAAGCCATATAGGTCACTGCATTTTGAACCAACTGAAGCCTCTAGATCAGGGGTTCTCAACCTTGGCAACTTTAAGACTTGTGGACTTCAACTCCCAGAATTCTGGGAGTTGAAGTCCACAAGTCTTAAAGTTGCCAAGGTTGAGAACCCCTGCTCTAGATACTTTCAAATTCACTGTTATGATCCATAACACTAGCCTTTATCTCCATTAACCATAAGCCACTGTTAAACACAAGGACAGGAGACAATTGGTCTCTTATAGATGCAGCTCAGTTACAAGGCCATCCCATGAGAAACAGAAGCTCATTGATTCTAGAACAGTTTGGAGAGGGCAAGATGGGTAATTTCTCTAAACTGAGAGAATAACATCTGAAAAGTAATCTGTCAGGTGAGATGACCTATTTAAATATAACCTTTTAAATCAGGAAAGTGAGTAATTTAATGAGCTCCAGGTTGTTTCTTAAGCAGTGATTCTTCAAGAAAGAAAAAAGTTGCCAAGTGAGCTTTTACCCCTCTCAGTCTAATATATGGATTTGTAGGTGTTTTGATGAATGCAACATGGTTAATAAAAAGATAACTGAATGAAAACGCATTGAGATAATCTATACATGCACTAAATGTTAAAATGACGTTTATTTGTGGTACATTAAATGGATGTACGATTATGGATATGGTAGAAGGAAACAAATATTTAAGGTTTATTATTTTATTAAGCCCTGTGGAGGAGATACAGAGAGAGAACAGCGGCTATCTTTCAAATTAAAGAAATATAATGTGGGCCTTATGCTAGCATGCTTTTTATTCTTAAACAAAATATTCTTGGTGGCCTACTGTCTCTTCTTGTTTAATCTGCAAGCAATAAACTGAAAAGCACAGACAGTGCTATGATTTTTAATAAAATGCACATTCAGACAATACTTAGTTTCCTTTACAGCCACAAGTGAGATTTTCCATTACCATTTTATATGGAATGGCTGTAAGCCCCCAATGAACTGCACACATAATATTTTGCAAAATTGGGAGGACAGAATAGAGTTATGGAAATATCATTTTCATTAGACAGGATTAAAAAATGAATGAGGTTATTTCTGGGGCTTCATTTTATTTATTCATTTATTTTTGCTGTTGTATTCAGTAGTTCTTGATCATTTATTGCTGGTGTCATGTTTAATCAGAAAATAAATATTAAAGTTCAAGATGAGCATTTGAGTTTCTACAAATCAGGAATTGAGAAGGTTATATTGCTTAAACATGCTTTTCATATGGAGTAGGAACAGACAGTATTTTGCTGGCAGAAACAAATGAAAGGACAAGGGCAATGCAAGTTAATGCTTGCATTGTTTCAGTAATAATGTTGATGCTGAAATCTCACTGCTTGTCAGGCATTTTTAGAGGTAATTGCAGCATATAATTATAATTTCCATCTTAGAGAAGACTGACTATCAAGGATAGGAGGTGTTTATAAGATCAGGTGAAAAGTAGGTGGAAAAAAGAATAGTCTAGCCATTGTGCCATGCTTAATCAGCTCTCGGATGAACTCCATAATCAATGCAGCCCGGTGACAGACTTAGCAAGAACAATCAAGGATAAGAGCTCATGAGAACTAATATCTGGAGAGCACTGGGCTACATACATCTGACTAAAACGATCAGAAGTGATATTAGTTGCATTAGCCTAATATAATCAGAGAAATATTTGGCCATCAATATTTATTTTATTTATTTATTTAGCTTAGTTACATAGCCACCCATCTCACAACATGTGACTCTGGGTTGCATACAAAAAATTCCAGAACAATCTAAAAACAATTTAAAATAAATAAACAGAAAAACTCAAGATAGCAGGAGAAAAAACATCCCTTAATCTCATTCAGCCATTTTGTAACTTTTCATTCACCAAGGCTGGAGGGGGGAGGGGCGGGAAATAGTTTTGAAGGCCTTTTGGAAAGCTAAAAAAAAGATGAGGCAACTCTCACTTTAGAAGGAATGAAGTTCCAGAGGACAAGGTGGCACATCAGAAAAGGCATGGCTCCTGTGTCCCAGCAGATGGAGCTCTTTTGGTGATGAGGCTTGCAAAATATCCCTCCTGCCTCACCTGGTGGGATCTGTAGGTGTATTCAGAAAGAGACAGTTCCTCAAATAACCTGGTTCCATTTCATGTAGGTCAAAATGTCAAATTGTACCTTGAAACAAAGTGACAACCAGTGCAGCTTGTTAAAAATATGCCCCCTACCATCACCAAAGGCATGCATAACTGTCCTCACAGCTGCATTTTTGCACCAGTTGAAGCTTCTGGAAGCTCTTCAGTGGTATGTGGTGCACATTACAGTAATCCATTCTGGAGGTGACCAGGTTGTGAGTGACTAAATAGAGCCTCATGGTACAGAAAGGGCACAACTGATACCTTTGTGGCGCACAATTTCACATTTTTAGCTGATGAAAATTCAGTGAAAGGCAAAGAATGCTGATTTTTCCTGCTTCTTTACATTTATCCTGTTAAAGAAGAGTTAGTTTTTGACATTATGAATAAAGATAATGCAAAACAAAAAACAGATAAACCTGAATTGGTTGGACTCAATGTTTCCAGTGAAGGAAACATTCCATGTCCAGATAACATTTCACCTGATTTCTGTCTACTTGTCTTCAATTTTACTGAAAGATATAGACAGAGGAATTTTCTCTGAACCTCAGAACTGAACTAGATAAATCTGTAAGTAAGAAAGTTCAGATACAAAAAGCTATGCATGTGTATTTTAAAAAGGATAAAATGGGAGAACAGCAGGCAATCCCACGACTATGGGCTAGATTAAGAAGATGAAACACATTTCTGAAAGCAGGCACTGGAAAATTGTTTCCTTAGACTGTGGGATCTAGAAGGAGAATGACAGGCTTTAGTTGAACTCCAATAAGACTGAATGGTTTTGGGTGTATGGACCTTCAGGATCTGGGATGTTAACATCTTTAGTTCTGAATGGAGTTGCACTGCCTCAGACAGACCTGATGTGCAATCTGGGGGGTTTCCTTGGAGTTGCGATGCCTGTTCAAAGAGCAGGTGGCATTTATGGCTAGTTGAATCTTTGTGCAATTTCATGTTGTGTGCCCTTTCTTGGATTAGGAGTCTTTGTCATTCAAGCCCTGGTCATCTTATACTTGGACTATTGCAATACACTCTACATTGGGGCTATCCTTGAGGAATATTTGGAAGTGACAGCTGGTAGAGAACGCAGCTGCATAGGCAGTTTTGGGGGCCTCTAGGGTGGCCCATGTTATACCACTGTTATGTGAACTGGACTGGTTGCCAGTTTGCTTTTAATTCCAACTCAAGTTATGAGTTAACACATTTAAAGCTCTTCATGCCAGGGGTCCCAGTTGTCTGAGGAATCTTCTCTCCTCAATGAGATTGACCCACCACACCCACATTGGCAGAAGGGGCATGCTGCAGACTTGTTAGTCAAGGAATTCCAGCTGGCGGGATTCAGGAGAAGAGCCCTTTCTGCCATGGCTCCCATTTTTTAAACATTGTTCCAAGGTGATACCTGCACCCATTCTTTTGTTCTTCAGAAAGGACCTGAAGACTTGGCTCTGCCAACTGTCATGGGGTCCCAATGGAGGCATGTCATTCTGAAGGGGGTTAATGGACTAAGATAAAACCCCAACTCTTCCCTTCCCTTCCCTTCCCACGTTCTTAATTTTAACACAATTTTAGTGTTAATGTTTATTTTATTGTTTTAAATATTTTAGCTTGTTGATTGTAAAACACCATTGGCATCATTTCACGGGAATCTTTCATTTATTTATTTTGACCAAAATATATGTCAAAGAAAGCTCTTCTGAGTTATAAGTAATATTCACAAAATTAACCTGTCTCTCTAGCACTGAAAGAGTGGTACCGTATTTTTCGCTCCATAGGGCGCAGTTTTTTCCCTCCCAAAGTAGGAGGAAAAATCAGCTGCGCCTTATGGAGCGAAGGTGCAGGCAGGGAGGGGGGGAGGCGCTGGAGCAGAGGGGGAAGCGGAGAATCGGTGGAGGGCAACGGGCGAGAAAGGGAAACGGAGAATCAGCGGACGGCGGAGGGCAAGGGGCGAGAAAGGAAGGGAAGCGGAGAATCGGCGGAGGGCAACGGGCGAGAAAGGAAGGGAAGCGGAGAATCGGCGGAGGGCAGAGGGCAATGGGCGAGAAAGGAAGGGAAGCGGAGACTCGGCGGAGGGCGGAGGGCAAAGAGCGAGAAAGGAAGGGAAGCGGAGAATTGGCGGAGGGCGGAGGGCAAGGGGCGAGAAAGGAAGGGAAGCGGAGAATCGGTGGAGGGTGGAGGGCAACGGGCGAGAAAGGAAGGGAAGTGGAGAATCGGCGGAGGGCGGAGGGCAACGGGTGAGAAAGGAAGGGAAGCAGAGAATCGGCGGAGGGCGGAGGGCAACGGGCGAGAAAGGAAGGGAAGCGGAGAATCGGCGGAGGGTGGAGGGCAACGGGCGAGAAAGGAAGGGAAGCGGAGAATCGGCGGAGGGCAAGGGGCGAGAAAGGGAAGCGGAGAATTGGCGGAGGGCAAGGGGCGAGAAAGGGAAGCGGAGAATCGGTGGAGGGCAACGGGCGAGAAAGGGAAGCGGAGAATCGCCGTACCTGCCGGGCCTTTTGGCCTGCGCTACCTCGCAGTACTATGGGATTGCAGGAGAAAGTTGGTTAGCAGCTCCGGCTTGAAAGAAGCCGCCTCTCGCTCCTTCTGCAGATCCGCGTTCATCTTCACGGCCGCTGTAATCTTCCGCGACCAGCCCGAGAAACAACCGCCGGCCGACTCCGCTCCGGAAAAGCTTCAAACAGGCGAAATTTAGCCTAGCCCCGCCCCCGTGACGACTCGGAAGCCCAATAGGAGGCCGCTTAGCATCCGCGTGACTCTACGGAGGCGTTTCCTCTTGTATGCGGAGCTTCCAGGCTTCGGTTCGAGTCGGGAGGTTTTTCCATTGCTAGGAGGAAACTGTGGTGGGGGTTAAGAATCCGTTGGTTTTACCGGTATGTACCGGTAAATATTTACCGTAATTTGCACCATCTGGGAGTTGAAGTCCACCCGTCCTCAAAGAGCCAAGGTTGCCTACCCCTGGCTTAGCCCAGTGCTTTATTCTTTGGAATACCGTACGTAAACTGCCCAGCACTTTCTGAGCCCTCATTGGCCGGTGGCTGCAAAGACCCACGTTCCCAGAAGCACGAGCTGCCCAACACTTTCTGAGCCCTCATTGGCCGGCGGCTGCAAAGACTGCAAAGGCTGCAAAGGAGGCAGGGGCGGGCTGAAGCGGGCAAGGACGAAGGTGTTGCTAAGGTGAGTGAAGAGCCGGACTGGGGAGGGGAGCTACCGTAAGCGGACCCAAAGTCTCAAAACGCCAACTGATTCCTCGGAAAAGCGTGCCAAGAAGAAAACAAAGGCAAAACACAACATGAATTCTCTGAACTGTCACTACACAGAATCACTCAGTGACAGTTTAACACATTCATGTACATGTACCGGTATGTCAAAGAAGAGAAGGCTAAGCTATAAAATCCCATTTAAACTGGAGGTAGTAAAATACGCCAAAGAACATGGAAACAGGGCAGCTGAAAGACATTTTGGGCCACCTCCAACTGAAAAAATGATACGGGGATGGAGGAGACAGGAGGAAGCACTGCAAAAAGCAGATAAAAGCAAACACAGTTTTCGTGGGCATGCTGCAAAATGGCCACAGATAGATGTGGAAATGAAAGAGTGGATCAAACATCACAGGAACAATGGATTATCAGTCTCCACGAAAATGATAAGATATGAAGCCAAGCGTTTTGCTGCAGAGAAAGGCATTGACGACTTTACTGGATCAGCATCATGGTGCTACAGGTTCATGAGAAGATCTGGCCTTGCTATGCGCACCAAAACTAGAATTGCGCAAAAAATGCCTAAAGAATATGAATCCAAGATTCTGTCTTTCCATACATTTGTTATTGATGCAAGAAAGAAAAATGGCTTTGAAATAGGGCAGATTGGAAATATGGATGAAGTCCCATTAACCTTTGATGTTCCATCAAACAGGACTGTTGATGAGAAAGGTGCAAAAACCATAACTGTGAAGACCTCAGGACATGAGAAAACCCATTATACTGTTGTGTTGTCCTGCTGCGCGGATGGCACCAAGTTGCCTCCAATGATAATTTTGAAAAGAAAAACCATGCCGAAAGAGGTGATCCCACGTGGAGTTATTGTCCATGTTTATGAGAAAGGATGGATGGATGAAGGTGGAATGAAAATATGGATAGAAAAAGTGTGGTCCAAACGCCCTGGAGGGCTTCTGAAGAAACCTGCCCTACTAGTACTTGACCAGTTTAGGGCACATATCAGTGACAACACAAAAAAAAATCTTTAAAATAGCAAAGACCCATCTAGCTGTCATTCCTGGGGGGCTTACTAGCCAGTTGCAACCTCTGGATGTTTCACTTAACAAGCCATTTAAAGTGTTTATGCGAGAGGAGTGGAACAAGTGGATGGCTGCTGGGAATCATGACCTGACACCCACTGGAAGAATGAAAAGGCCCACCATCACTCAAGTTTGTGAGTGGGTGAAAATGTCATGGCAAGCCGTGAAGTATGAAACGGTTGTAAGTTCCTTCAAGAAATGTGGCATCAGTAATGCCTTGGATGGTTCAGAGGATGGTGTCCTTTATGAAGACCCTGACACCAGTGATAGTGAGCCACTGAGCGTGACAAGTTCGGACAGTTGTGAGGAATTTTTGGGATTTCCCAATTACTAGAGACCTTATCTTTTACAGTAATGATGGTTCTTAATGCTGCTGTTGGCTATTGTTCATGTTAAGTTATCCTGTTATTGTAATAAATATTTTAGCCCACTTTTTGGCTCAAAATATTTTTTCCTATTTTCCTCCTCTAAAAATTAGGTGCGTCTTATCAGCAGGTGCGCCAAAGTAATATATTTTACCTCATATTTAACATAACTTGAAATGTGTATGAACAACTTTAGTGCTAGAAAAGCAATATCTTTAAGAATGTCTCTTTAGAATATGTCTGTTCTTAGAATCTCCTTTCATACAACTATATATTTAAAATTCAGTTCTCTATTGCTAGCAGCCATATGCTGCAGCTAATTATATGCAAAGAAAAATGAACCTGAAAATTATATGTCAGTTGATGAAAATGTCTACTTGTTTGAAAATATAGCCACTCTATTAAATTTGGATGGACAAGTGAAGTGTTATCATCATTCATGTCTAAGAAAGATAGCTAAACAAATTTTATTCTTGGCCCAGGCAAAAAAACTATATATACACACACACCTTTTCTGTGTATGACTGCATATATTCCACCAAACTGGATATTACACCTTAGATTGCTGCCACTTTAACTCTCCCTACTTTAACTCTCCCTACCCTGTATTATTTATTTATTTATTTAATTTGATTTGTATGCCGCTCCTCTCCGGAGACTCGGAGTGGCTCACAACATATACAAAATATCAAAACATTAAAAATAAGTACCCAACACACGCACAACATTCGAACCACAACCCACAATCATCCCCAGGCCTGTAATCTAAGGCCTGTAATCTAAGAATCAACATTTTTCTATGGCCAGAATTTCCATCAGACAAAAGGAATGATTGAAAGCCAGTATAGCTTTGGACAAAACAAAACAAAACAAAATTTGTTATAGTCATAATGTTACATTTGCTAAAACAAATCAAATTGTGAGTATATGTACTCAAACAATGTCCTAGATAATGCGCCTGATAATAAGCCTATTTTTTTTAATATTGTTTTTACTACTTCATCTGGGAGAGATGTAATTTTCTTCAAATTAAATTGTGTCATGAGGAATAGGGTGTGTAAAATATATAAGAAACTATGTAACTTTATTGCAGAACTGAGAGGTTTCTTGGCTATAATTTTCCCATGTCCCAATGTGACTGTTATCTCTAAATAAAATACTTAATCGAGATGACATAGGGGTCTTGCAATAGTTTTACTTTTCTGCTTATCTTCCAAAGGCCATGAGATCACATTCCAGCTGTTCAGTATAACAGACTCTGACAAGCTGGTGTGTTGGCAGCAGACCTTTAGAAACTGAAGACTAAAACAAGAGAGTGAAAATCATCATGAAAAAAGAAGAATTGGTGTTACAAAACAACGTTGCATTGATTTTTTTTACCTCTACTCTTACAAATACTAGTGCAGTGTTCTTTTTACAAAAGAAAAAAAATTCCTCAGAGTACATGAGATATAAATATAACCTCTGTCTTCAAATCTAAAGCATATTTTTGCCTTTGAATCCAAAGTGCTACACAGTGCTAACAAATGCAAAAAGGAGTGGTTTTGAAATTCTTCCTACAAATATTAACCAAGAAGAAGATGGGCAGAATAATCACAAATATAAAGGGAGGCTCCAGAGTTGTGATAAAATTAAAAACATTATTTTACTTTTTATTTGAATTTATTAGCCACTCAGTTCCAAAGGACTCAGAGTACAGAACTAGAAAATCCATAAGAACAGATAAAATATCAACCTAACCCAAAGCCCAGACTAAAATGATCTTATAAACAATGCAAATTAAAGAAAGCAAGAGCCTCGGAAAAAGAATAATACATTGATAAATCAGCTCCAGGTCTGGGACCAAAGCCAGGTTTTGAGAGTTTTCTGAAACCCTGGGACAGAAGGTAAAGTTCTTATCTCTGTGGGGATGCTGTTCCAGAGGGTGTGAACTGAAACAGAGAAGGCACTGACGCTTCCTCTGTTCCACAAGATGATGACATTAATAGAGGGGACCTGGATACACCCGCTCTGCCAGAACATATAGGGTGGACAGAAATAATTGGCATGAGAAAAGGTTTGACTGTTCCACACAAATGCCTGCTCTGCAGTGATAAAATCGTGTACCGCACTGTAAAATGACATACATTGTAACATCTATATATGCAGTTAATTAGTGTTTCCCAATCTAGTTATTTCTAAAATCAAGCCAAATTTCTCTTCCACATTTTTAGAGCAAGGGATATCCAAAGTTATGCTTCCCTCAGTCATTTCCGAAATCCAGTTGTTTTATGTCAGCCAAGGTTAGATTTATTCAGATTTTCCATCTAGTGAATCCTCTTGATTTGGACTTTACCTCCACTAAATGTTAATAGAAGCTAGACAATTGGGCACACCAGCACAAGCTTGTCTAAGCTGAGAGGTATCATTTTGTCAGGCAAATGGAGTTATTTTGAATTCAAAACTGTATTTTGTATTTACTCTGCCTCTGATCCCTTTGGTGAAAATTAACATTACTGAAGATAGAGCTTTCCCTCTAGGGAAGAGGAAAGAAGATGATGAGGTGACAGTCCCTTCCTATAGACTCTCTTCAATTTATAATTTTCCCTCTTTTAGAAGCTCTGCTGTATCTCATGTTATTTTCCCAGAAAGTTGCTTAAAGTGGTAGGTTCTCAAAACTTTGTTCTATTCCTTACTTTCCATTATGAATAATGCAATGAGAGGAGAGGGGAGAGGGGAAGGGAGAAGAGAAGAGAAGAGAAGAGAAGAGAAGAGAAGAGAAGAGAAGAGAAGAGAAGAGAAGAGAAGAGAAGAGAAGAGAAGAGAAGAGAAGAGAAGAGAAGAGAAGAGAAGAGAAGAGAAGAGAAGAGAAGAGAAGAGAAGAGAAGAGAAGAGAAGAGGAGCTTCAATTCCCCCAGGAAGCACTTTTTCAATGTACTTAGAATTTCTCATCATTGGCCAGCTGATTAAATTATAAAGGGGATCAGATGATCTTTATCCACGATGCTGGGCCTGCATCCATATTTTGTAGATACCAAATTATGAGGTAAATTTGGAAATAAACCTCCATTTGGTTATCAAAGACTAGACACTTGGAGATATAGAATTTTTATTATATACATTAGAAAACTACAACATTACATTACTTTTTGACATAACCGCCATTCAAATTGAGGCACTTGTCATAACATCTTACAAGGTTTGAAATGCCTTAGTGGTAATCACTCGGTGCCAAATCTGGGCTATGGGGGGTGATCAAAAACATCCCAACGGAACTGCTTCAAAAGTTCTTGGGTGCATCTAGCGCTGTGCGGGTCAGTATTATCATGAACCAACACAACACCAGAAGTGGTACCATAGAAAATCCCACCAAATGTGAAGATGTCAAAGGAGTACTGCTAGTGAAGTTCATGGAGTGCGGTTCGACCATCAATTCAGAAGTCTATGTGAAAAATTATGAAAACTCAGATGAGACCTCCATAATAAGTATTGGGGCATGCTGACTTCCAGTGTGGTGTTGGCTCACAAGAATACTTGCCCGCACACCACTAGTTGCACCCAAGAACTTTTGAAGCAGTTCTGTTAGGATGCTTTTAATCACCCCTCCTATAGCCCAGATTTGGCACCAAGCAACTACTACTAAGGAATTTCAAAACTTGTAAGACATTATGACAAGTGCCTCAATTTGAATGGTGATTATGTTAAAAAGTAATGTAACGTTGTAGTTTTCTAATGTATATAATAAAAGTTCTGTATCTACAAGCATCTGTCACTGATAACCAAATGTAGGTTTATTTCCGAATTGCCCTCGTATTATGTTAACAATAAATGCATGAGAAGATTGTTATTTTATTTTCTTAGTGTGATATGTCTTTACGTTTATGTCTTTGTATAATTTCTTCAAGTCCTTACCCGGCTTTTTAGCAAAGTACAGATGTAGCTATTGTTTTAGTTAAGCAATACTGTTTTTGACAGTATTTAAGAAATACTGTTTTTGCTGCCTTCTAGATCTTAGTGATGTAATTCATCTTTAATATATGACATGCTTTCAATATCAGTCACATTCCTGATGATAAGAGTGCAATGATTAATTAGGGTCAGGATAATCTTATCCTTCATTCCTTATTGAAATCATTGGGCTCTTAAGAGTTTCCTTTCCATTTTTATCATCAACTATGATTTACCAAAAGATATATTAGGAGAAAAAAGTGTTGATTTTAGAGTTGTGTGTACGTATGAGTTCAACACATTTCAGAACATTTATTTCTTTTTGAATTGAATTATCCATTTTTTTGCAATTGGCATCAATCCTATCATCATAGTCACTAGAATGTGCAATGTATTTTTCTTGGAAATGCATGAGACAGAAGTTATGAAAATAAGAGTCATTTGGCTGGAAAAAGAGGTTGCAGTTTCACACTGACACTCAACTTAGCATAATAGTATCTGTGGCAAAAGCTTGGCTGGCCCCACTGCCAGGTAAGCTCAATATGTTTCTGATCCCCATTTGCCAAGACTGCCACCTGGAGAATCATAGCAACCAATATGTCGGCCAATCTGTTTCTGTTTGCCCGATCTAGCTGTTCCCTATAAAAAGATATATAAGATCATTTCAGTATATTTGATAGAATCTATTTATTCCTTGGCTTTCCTCCAGTGAGATCCTGGAGGTCTTTCTTTACATATCTACTTCATTAACAATGCATTCTTCTGCTTTATATAGATACCTTTCCAGTGTACTATTCTGGGACTTACTAGCAAAGTGATGAATCTTTGATATAAAATTTGAGAATGAATATTATTTTTTAAATAGTCTGATTAAATTAAAACCTGTCTTTTTTCTGTTTTACTTAGTACTGCAATAGGATGCTTTGTTTTTTTTTTAATGTTACTTAGAAAAGGTTAAAAAAGTAGTTTTAAAGCCCATATATGACTCAAGTTTATTTTATTGTGTGATTTCTAATGTGAAATCATTAAAATTAATTATGGAATGTTTTAAATGTTTTAAATGTTTTTTTTAAATCCTTATCTATTAACATTTTCTTGACATGTGGAGATTTCATTTGCAATTTTTGTAACATATAGTTATCTTAAACACACATTTCTATGCTATCTTTTTTACAGAGTTTTTTTTAATTGAATCAGGAATTTCCAGAATATAATTTTTATGTATCATGTTTAAAAAGTGTGGAAAAAATTATGAGTGATATTGCCTGTTTAAAATTTCTATTCTTAATACAAAGAAAAAATGTGTCTTGATAAAACTTTATTTCCAAAAAGTATATTTGTAGGAGTCACTTGTTATTCAAAATATAAGTACTGTACATCTCAGTTTCCTGCACTCTGGCAAGTAGTTGAGAAAAGGCATTCAAGATTCTTTCCTGGAAAAAAAAAATTGTCCTGGATCTAGATAGGATTAGAAATGTCCTGGTTTGATTTGGTCCTAATCTAAAATAATCAGATTTATTTAGGCTTAAATAAATCCTCTAAAATAAATGAATTTTTAATGAATAATTTTGGTCCTGTTGTTTTTAGTGGATTTACTGTCTATGTATATGGATCCAATCTCTTTCCTGTGTAGTATTTCATAATGCATTAGATAATCTTATTTGAAGGGGCATAACAGGCTATTCTGAACTTCTGTCAGATTATGAAATCTTTCAGTTGACTATCCAAGATGAAAATATTTCAAAAATAACATATACCAAAATACCAATATATTTTATGCTTTATTAACATCAAGCTTAGTTGTTATTTGGTTAATTTGCAATGATGATGTTTATATGATAAACCATTTATCTGTAATAATCTGGCCTTAGGGCTATAATAAATTTGATTTGATTTGAACGCTCTATAATAAAGGTCATTCATCTCAGAAGTTTTTTTTAAAAGGTAGGTTAAAGAGGCAGACACAAGTAGCAGTAAACTTAACAATATGTCTTCTCTTACTCCCATCTCCATGTCTAACCATTATAATCAGTAGTTGCTGGATCAGCTGAGGGCCTTCTTGATTCTTTTCAAGAAGAAACATGTTTTATGAGAATGAGATAACTTGCAGAATTGGTATCCCTCAATATTCTTATTTAATCTACATTAAAATACATTGACATTTAAATTGTTCAATAGCTTTTTCTCTCAGAGAGCTCACTAACATTTAACCAAATACCAACAGAGCCAACATTAACATCTCAGCCAACATCAATTTACAACTCTTGCAAACTAGACAAAAATGTAAGCATACAAATCTTCAATGAAGCTGCATAACAAGCTTTTTAAAAACTCAATCTAAAGCCACCAGGATGGTGCATAACACTCATTCTGAAATTACAGTAAAATGCAGTATAGGTGCTGCCAGGCAAAGACGATTAAAATATTGTCTTTACCTGAATGTAGATATGTACTTCATACTGTATAGTGTGAAAGAATCTGTCATATTTCAATATCATTCTGTTTCATTTTAAAATATAAGACAGCAAAGACTAGTTAGCTCCAGTGTAGTAGGTTCAGCAAATTTTGGAGCCAAGCTTCTTTATATTCAGTTTTCATTTTAAAAAAGAAAAGCCATTCTGAATTTGTGGTTTAGTGTATATCTAGCTTTTGCTTCTTTTGCGGGAACAATTTCTATCAAGCACTGATATATGGATATGGTATGTGTGGGTGGGTGGGTGTGGGTGTGGATGTGCATATATGTTATTCCAAAGAGACTCCTTGGGTTAAAAAAAAGTGCAATTTTGATGGGCAATATCTAAAGCAATTCCTTTATCAAGAAACCTGGAATGCTACCAAATTAAGTTTTTAGACAAAATTAAAGAGAAATTAAAATTAATTCAAAAAATTAAGGAGAGACTATAAATGAGCAAATATTAAGCAAGTAAAACTGCAACAGCTAATCTCCACCTTCGGCAGTATTTTGAATTGATTCTTGAACTCTTCCCATGAAGAGTTTTCTGTGTGTACCCATGCATTCCAATGACATTGTGTCCTTTTTGTTATTAAAAAAAAGGTAATTTCCAAAACACTGTGGGATACAATGTATTGTTTTTGTGGGCTTTGAATGTTTTATCACGGACAACATAGCCAGTATTACTCTTTATAGTTAGAAACTAGGCTTTGAAATCCTTTGGTTTCACTTATCTCCTGTGTCCATCTCCCATTTGGCTGCTGTACCAAAACATAGTTGTTTCTGCAAATGTTTCTCCAATGGTCTCTAAAGGGCCAAATTGCTCATGAAACCTTTTGTTCTGTTTGGTAATTTTGTAGATTTGTTACTCCATTTATACAATGACATAATTGGTATGAAATGACCCAGTTTCATTCAAGATTATACTATCACTTCAGCATCTCTCCTTCAAAGCATTATGACAGTTATTAATAGCAACCAGCATTTATGTTATTAGTATATTAAGTAATATCTTTTCATGGCAAAATCACATTTAGGTGTGTCTGTGTGTGTCTGTGTGTATGAGTGTGTGTGTGTGTGTGTGTAAGAGAGAGAGAGAAATTGTGTATGTGTATGATAGTGGTATTGTTTTACTTCTGAGAAAAACTGTTGCTCATAAATTGATCACACCAGGACAAATTTGGATAATTTCCCTGAATGTTTTTAGCATTGCAATTGTTTTCTTCAAACCCATTGCTTCTGTATGAATTTTATACTGTACCAGTTGAAATGTATACCACAGAAACTAAAATAGAATTAATAGAAAAGTATTCACTTTTTAATAACTGTTATGGTGGGGTGCTTCATTTGATTTCAGTTTGTAAATTCCTTATGATTTCAAAATTGTTGTTATTAGTTGCAAAGTCGTGTCCGACCCATCACGACCCAATGGACAACGCTCCTCCAGGCCTTCCTGTCCTCTACCATCTTCTGGAGTCCATTTAAGCTCACACCTACTGCTTCAGTGACTCCATCCAGCCACCTCATTCTCTGTCGTCCCTTTCTTCTTTTGCCCTCAATCTTTCCCAGCATTAGGCTCTTCTCTAGTGAGTAAAAGATAATATTAGTGTGAGAAGAGGGTATGAAATCATGAAAGTCAACATGAAAGGATAATTAAAGAATAATTGTATGAATTTGAGTGACCACCTGGTATGAAATAATGATCTATGTAAAAACAGCACAGATTATAAATAGCCTTTGAAAGCCCTTGCCTCAAAGATATATATTATATGCTGAACTCCTAATCTCAGAAAAGAACATACCTACGTTGTTCTTGAAAGTTATATATGCTATTAGCTCCATTAATCATGTTTCCATAGTTCCTAAGGTTTAGTGTTGAGTTCCTATCTTTGTTTTTAATGTGCCATTAAATTGGTATCACTCAGCAACTGCAGTAGATACATTTTTTCATGACATACATTTTTCTGTCCCTAAACCTGTCTTTCAGGTGCACCCATCGCCACTGTAACTGGCAATGCTATGGAAATAGTTTGTTACTTCCTTCTCTCAAGATGTATTTTAACTATCCAGTCAAGCTAACTGCTCTTGAACTCCCAGTTGATCCCCATCCAAGTATTTATTGAGTCTGTTCAGCTTTCAAGATCATTCAAGATTAGCTAGATGCTGCCATCTACTGAGCTTTAAGTGAATTTACCCTTGAAATAATAAACAAGTACAATGCAGTAAGAACGGTATCCTCTAAAATAAAATATTGAACACATCTACATGAAAATGACTTCAACAAATCACAATGTGAAAGATACACATCAGTGTGCTTTCCCTTATGATAGATGACTGATCAACAATCAGCCACATCTGATGTTCACATTTGTTGTTCATACTCATGTTTTTCTAATTTGTCAGTTGCTATAATTCCCTCCATACAGTCAACTATGAAAATGATTGTTTTCCCCATACACATTGCAAAAGATCAGTATAATATTTAACACTTTTATCTGAGATATATAAAAATAATCTGGCTTACCCGCTCGCATCTTTGCCTGTCTGTGGTGTTTAGGTGTGCCACAAAGAAGAGGGAATCAAGCTATTTTCCAAAGCACCTGAAGGCAGGACAAGAAGCAATGGGTAGAAACTAATCAAGGAGAGAAGCAACCTAGAACTAAGGAGAAACTTCCTGACAGTAAGAACAATTAATCAATGGAACAACCTGCCTCCAGAAGCGGTAAATGCTCCAACACTGGAAGTTTTTAAGAAGAGACTGGACAGCCATTTGTCCAAAATGGTATAGGGTTCCCTGCCTGAGCAGGGGGTTGGACTAGATGACCTCCAAGGTCCCTTCCAACTTTACTATTATTAGTATTATTATTATTAAATTAGGTTGAAAAGTCCCAAGTAACATAGCCAGACTTTCATACCATATACATGTAACTTTAAACATTTCAACACTGAGTTTTTAAAATTGCTTTTATAGCAATTTTTAATTATATAAAATTGAGACTACCAAGAATGACCCTTTATGAATTGATATGAAAAAAATGTGACATACAGTATATTGTAGGCTGCATCAGAAATGATACAAAGTCAATAGGTTCTTTTTTAGCTCTTGATGGTTGCAAGTAAATGTTATTTCCATTGATATTCCCATTCCAATTGCTGAACATGACTCCCTTTCGTATAATATATTTAACTGCTAGTCAATATTTTCCAATACATAAAGAGAGATTAAGTGTAAGTGCACAAATCTCTACTACTTATTATTTTTTTCTTCTTTTGCTCTTTTTTCTTTCTTACTATATTACATTATTTGATTATATAATGGGATCAAATTAACCATTTTCCCTATTAAAAGCAATATGCATCCTGCTATTCATTTTCAGAAAACTAGCCTCTTACTTGTTCTGATGCCTCCTTAAAAGAGCTCTTTGTTCTGAAGGTCATTTATTTCTTTTGATGAAACTTCATGTGCTATGGATATTTTATCATGGTTATTATCTAATTCCATTGGTTCTGGTGAAAAACAGCACTTAGCACCATTTAGCTAAACACTAATGTCTGAATGCTTTGGATAAAAGTATAGGTTTTTCACATTTCTGGAAAGCCTTGTAGCACTCCAAATGAATATACTATGTAAGGGATCTCCCATTTAGCTGCAAAGATTGGCTAATCAGAAGAAAGCAACTAGAGCTGGGAAGAAAAAAGAAATGACAGGTGTCCAGAAAAAATATTAATTTTAATTACATCAATTATGGTTATTGATCTTTATTACATACAGTACGTAAGGACCATATGCTAATATATAGTATCTATATGCATTAGCAATAGCAACAGTCCTTAGACTTATATACTGCTCCATGGTGATTTACAGTACTCTTTGTGAGCAGTTTGCAATGTCAGCATATTGTCCCCAACAATCCTCATTTTACTGATCTCAGAAAGATGGAAAGCTAAGTCAACCTTGAGCACCATCAGGATCAAACTCCAGGCTGTGGGCAGAGTTAGCCTGCAATCCTGCATTCTAACCACTGCACTCCCAGGGCTCTTAGCCAATATTCTACAGACATATAATAATCTTCTTTTTGCTATATTGAAAAGATACTTCATCAACAACATAAGATGAACTCTTTAGACCATAAGAGCTCTTAGTGGCCCTAAAATAACATATTGTATACTTTCAAATCGCCTTGACAACAGATAAGATACCTACCAGTGAAACTGAACTGAACTTATCTGCTCATCTTATTAACAACTTATATGGTTTGCCCTCCATTTGTATTGATCCTATGCCAAAGTTGTGTGGCATATATAGATTGATTAATTGGAAACACGTTCCTTAAAAATCCAACTAAAAGAAATATAATTTCCAAATCTATCATTGTTGCACCTCTTTCCACATATTGAACTTATTTTCTTGAATTCTCTAAAGGACTGTGCTCTGTGTATTTCTCTCTCAAATAGCACAATAGATCCCAGAAATATTTGTTACTGTTAATGACAGGAATTGAAGTCACTGTAATTGATATCTAGCTGATGCTGTCCATTAAAAGCAGAACTGGAAAGCGTTTTAATTCTGGGTTTATTTAATTTACTTGCTAAGAACCCTGAGGTCCATCAAGCAAATTCCAGTATTAGTTTAGCAAAAGAGACATCAGTAAAAGTTGAGAATAGGTTACATTTAAGATGAACCTTCATAAAAATCTCAGTATAACCAAATGTGAGCACCATCAAAGATAAAGAAGAATTATAGCATATATGTTGTTCCTTTTCTCCCACACCAGACCAGAACACATTTTTAGTGTTCAGTGTTGTTCAAAGTATTTTAAAACCCCAGCAACAAGAAATAGTCATTGTCTGAATACAGTTTTAGTATTTGTATAACAAAGCAGATTACTTGAAAATGCTGTTCTGTAACTGGAATGAGAGCACAGAAAACTCCTTATACTTTCACACTCAATTTTAATCTTACTTGGTGGTAGGATACTGTATACCAGTTTCTAAAAGAAAAGTTAATATGCGTATAAAATATTTAAGATATACTGTTACCCAAATATTTTAGAAATTTAAACGTAAGACCCTAAACTTAAACTGAATCTGAATTTTGCACCAGTTCTTTGCAGTAGTCTAAATGGGAAATGGTTATTTTTCAGCAATGGGCACAATTGATGCTGCCGCTAAATGCTCGGGGAAAGATAATAATGGCTACAGTATTATTTGGTTCTCTAGAAACATCACCAAATCTAAAAATGTTCCCAAATGGCTCATCAGAAGTTTTACTGGAGCAGATGGCAACTTCAGTTCCAGACTGCTTATTGACATTGCCTGTTATATGAACTTTGCTTTGCATGCATAGTTTCTCAGCCATAAATTCTTCTCTGAGCAAGTCCTTTTGAAATAGCCAGAATTGGCTTTTAACCTTTTTCATTCTTTGTAGATGCCAGGAAAAAAAGATTGAAAACCAACTATCCCCTTGGCAAAATTCTTGTGACCTTTTTTGAGGTCAAAAAATATTCTCTTTCTCTCTGGTTGGCTCATTCTTTAGCCAGGCTGCTTTTTTTTCTGTAGGTAAACTTCTGATTCACCCATTTTGGAGAATTCCAAGAAAACAGGTTCCTGATTGGCCTGTCTTTGAGCCAGGATACTGTTAGGTGGCTTTTTTTTCTGATAAGGCTGCTGTAGATTCTTTTTTTGTTAATTAGTTAAGAGTTGTAGTCTTAGTGTTGGGACCTATCCTAACCCAAGCATTTGATTATCTACTTTCAAAGAAAAAGATAAGAATATTTTCATTCAAAGCACATTAAGTTGGCTTAAGGGGTTGGCTAAGTTTAGGATCTACAGTATATTAGAATGCAGAATTTCAATATGACATAATATTCTGTAGCAAAAATTATACTGGACCTGGATTAGAGAGGATATGGAATCTAATAAGAACAACAGAATCTTACGTATCAACATAAGGTAGTTTAATATAAAAGCAGTTTTGAGATAAAAAGTGCTTTTGTATCCATTCAGCCATTTAAAGAGTAATTGATGTTCTTCTTCTAGCTTTCTTTACAAATTATAGAGATGAAGAAAGACCTAAAGCTGGTGCAACAGGATAGAACTTGTAACATAAACATGTTGCAGCTGCATCCTATGTCCCTTGAAGAAATTGGTGAAATACTAGTTGACTCAGAAAAGATGTAAGGAAAATTATAAAATCATACTTGGTCAATGCCTATATATGTATGTAATGCATGTATGTACAGGCACTGATCACAGTAAACTGGAGTCGGCAGACATTTGGCATAAGTTTTATTGTCTGCAGTAAAGTGATTTATCTACCGGTAACACATAAAGACTAGGAACCTTATGCTGTTAAGTATTGGCTATGAGATTGAGTTTTGGAAAAGTAGTTTTGTTGCCATGGCAATATAGTCTGACAAGTATACACAGATCGTCATGCATTGTTTGGCATTTATATAATAGAATTTGTGAGAACACTAGCATTGTTCATGTTTACAGAAATCCCAGCAAAGGTAAGCTTTTGAGGATTTTATCCAAGTTCATTAGACTATAGAATATCCTGTGATCCCACAGAAGTTTGTCTTTTTGTTTTCTCATCTTCAAAGCACCAGAAGATTCTATGATTTATTTATTTATTTATTTATTTATTTAGGTTATTTATTTAGGTTATTTAGGCTGCTCGACTCCTAAATGACTCATGGTGGCTTACATAATTAAAATAAAATAAAACATTTAAAATGAAAAGAATATGCGTGGCTGGACAAAACACACATTACATGACTAAAAAAAAACAAAAACCCACCACCAGGGGCTCAACAACTAACCTAACCCCAAGTCTGGGAGCACAGCCATATTTTCAAAGGCTTGTGGTCTTTGAAGTCTTATGTAAGATTTTTACATAAATGAAAATGAGCACATATGCATGCTTATACCTGGCATGATTTGAGTATTAAGGAATGGCTTCTCTTTGTTGGAAAGAAAAATTAAGGCTACTCAGTCAAGAAATGAATCATGCATATGGTAAACCTCCTGTACTAACAGTAAAGATTTCAAAATATTTTTTCCAAGGTCAATCCAAGTTTACTTATTAAACAGATTGCTTTGTAAAGTGGCTGTGAGTATGTAAATGTGCATACTATTCTTTGCATATTATACTATTCAGGTGTAGCATACACTTTATTCAATGGACTTTACTTTTTAATAAATATATGTAGAATTTAAACTTGATAATATGAAATAAAAGAATGGGTAACCTTTATTAGCTATAAATTAATTGTGGCAGTCATAAGGAAGATGAGATTTACAGTCCACTTATACTTACAGATTGTGATGTGGTGATACATTGGCCAAGTTCAAGAGCATCATAGTCACATGTCTGGAAAAAAATAATGTGTAGTGTATGTCTAGTCTAGGGGAAAAGAAAGAGTAGGGGAGACATGATAGCAGAGTTCCAATATTTGAAGGACTGCCACAAAGCTGAGCAGGTCAAACCTATTCTCCAAAGCACCTGAAGGCAGGACAAGAAGCAATGGCTGGAAACTAATCAAGGAGAGAAGCAACCTGGAATTAAGGAGAAACTTCCTAATGCTGAGAACAATCAATCAGTGGAGCGGCTTGCTTTCAAAAGTTGTGGGTTTTAGAGGCTTTTAAGAAGAGACTGGACAGCCATTTGTCTGAAATGAATCTCCTGCTCAAGTAGGAGTGTGGACTAGATGACCTCCAAGGTCCCTTCCAACTGTTATTTTATGTTCTGTTTATGCTGAGAACTAAGCGTGATGTAAGAAAAAGAGTAACAGACATACACATATACTGTATGCCAGAGCCAATACCAGGAATTAGAAAAGGCATTAAAAAATCAGAAAATCTAAAACCGTTTACATTTTATTTAACTAAGTAGTATAGTTCATTCCTAAGTTTTCCACATCTGAGTATCAATTTCTATATTATTTTCACCTAGAGTTCATATTTATTTAAACTGAATTATACTAATTAGCTACATGTGCATGCCAACTCAAATAGTTCTACCAGGAATGCTATTTTCACTCTTACTGGGCCCACAGGAAAATAAAAAGAAGAAGAAAGAAGGAAGGAAAGCTGCCTTCCTGTGAAAATTGAGCTTAACTGGAAATGAATGCATTGGGAAGCAGCCATACCTCGAAACTATGTTATTCCTTATATCCTTCCCATCTATTTGCTAAACACAGAGCTAGTGACCTATGGAATATGAACATTGCTACTGTTGACTTACAACATGAAACTATATAGAACAGAAGTTTTCAAATGTCTCTGGCGCTGTGATCCCTTAAAATCCTAAATGAATTCATATGTGTCCCTACTTATCCACAAACACAACAATGAACTCCTTCTTGGTAGCAGTGAGTGTGTTAGCATCAAATGGGTCCTTCCCTTTGTGACGTAAAGCCAGAGCTCTGTCCTAATACCTCTTAACACGATCTTATGTTTAATGTTGTTTACTTTAATAATGAAAAAGCAGACTGAATTTTTACCCCAGGTTATTGAATTTCTACCTCAGGATCTTTGGCTAGGGATCATAAAAGACAAAATGTAACAGACATATAGTTGAGGCTGGAAGTGAGGAGTAAAGAATATTTACCGAACCAGACGTTTACAAAGATTAATACCTAGTGTTATATGTTGTGTTCTATGATGATTGCTTATTAATATGATCTTATGTTTAATGTTGAATACTTTAATATTGAAAAAGCGGGCTGAATTTCTACCTCAGGTTATTGAATTAATAGAGGCTTGAAGTGAGGAGTGAAGAATGTTTACCCATTGTTGTATGTTATGTTCTATGATGATCGCTTCTTAATATGATCTTATGCTTAATGTTGATTACTTTAATAATGAAAAAGCAGACTGAATTTTTACCCCAGGTTATTGAATCTCTACCTCAGGATCTTTTGTTAGGGATCATAAAAGATAAAATATAACAGACATATAGTTGAGGCTGGAAGCGAGGAGTAAAGAATATTTACCAAACCAGACGTTTACAAAGATTAACACCTAGTGTTACAGGTTGTGTTCTATGATGATTGATTATTAATATGATCTTATGTTTAATGTTAAACTACTACCTCAGGACCTATTGTTAGGGATCACAGAGGATTAAAAAAAATGTAACAGGTGTATAATAGAGGATTGAAGTGAGGAGTGAAGAATGTTACCAAATCAGACGTTTACAAAGAATAACCCTTAGTGTTGTACGGCAGGTTATATGATGATTGCTTCTCAATACGATCTTATGTTTGATGTTGAGTGTTTCAATAAAAGAATTTTATATATATAAAAAAAAGAAATGTATCTGTTTATTTATCTTATTAGATTTGCATAACTCTGGGTGGTTTATATAGTTGAAAAAGAAAAGAAACATGAAAAGAAAAAGAACATGTAAGGTATATATAAATGCAATACATTACCAAAACATTGTCAGATGGCCAATAAACAACCTATCCCCAAATTGGGTTTGGAAGAAATACAAAAGTTTGAATACAAACAGAATTCTTCTAGGATAGGAGCCACACACACATGAATCCTATTTTAAAGGGCAGATACCACACTAGAAGAGGCACAAACACGCTCCACGGCAAGTTTTAAGTCATAGCTGAACTAGTCTAGTCATCAGTCAAAATTTACCTTCTTCCTTGGCTCCAATCCTAAAATATCTTAAGGGGAATGAATGGGGGAAGATATCCCATCAACTGGTGATGTATGATGGAAGGGAACAGAACAAGGTTGGTGGAATCCACCGTTCTTATCTTTAATATGCCTTGTATATCATAAGAGCAGCATAATTTTCCAGCATTTGCCTAGGGCATAATAGGAGATGGAAATTGGGCTAGCAAGTTCTATGCTAGTATAGCTCTCTGTGGACTCAGGAGCTGGTAATAGCATTTTAACTTGGCCAGGAATACGTGTTCTTTATGGGATGAAGAGAACAATTGTCTGCATATTTATATTTTCTATTTTTGAGGAATGTATACTGTAAAAGAAGAAATTAGAATTACATCTGTTTGTATCAGGATTTGTTCCTAAAATACATAATAAAATATTTATGCATTGGTTCACACACAAATACCATATACCGTACATCTTTGACCAAGTGTGTCTACAATATATGGATTTAATGCTAAAGACAGAACAAGGGGCTCAGAACAATCTATAGTCTGCTAAATATTTGTTTTTAGAATGACCAAAATTTCAGGTCCATTTATTTCATTGTATATAGACCTCTCATTTTATCAGAAGATTTACTATTATACGTGTCTGTGTTAGATTCTGTTGGCCAACACTCTGCTTGCATTTACCATTCTCTTGGTGATGCTCTTTCCAATTCCCAGTCTCATGGAGCTGCTGCAATTTGTAGACTTTGTAATTGCTAAGACTTTGTCTGAAATGGTATAGGGTTTCCTACCTGAGCAGGGGGTTGGACTAGATGATCTCCAAGGTCCCTTCCAACTCTATTATCATTATCATTATTAAGAAGCGCTGCATTCCTGTCCTCCTCCTCTTGCAATATTGGAGGACTAACCAGTGGCTGGGTTCATCCAATACATATTAATCAAGTTCTCCTATTATCTCATTTCCAAGGCTTGCACAAGAATGCTGAATTGTGAACCATCAATAAGAATGATCCATCAGCCTTTTGAGTGTTGTTAGCAAATTATATGCTAAACATTTACAGTAAATCACAAGGTCCAAGACTGGATAGAGCCAGAGGGCATAAACCAAGAGGAGCAGGCAGAATTCAGAAAAGGGAGGTCAAGCAGATCATATTCTGGTGCTACTGTGTTACACAAAAATATACTCATAAAAAGAAATCCCCCTTCTTTGTGCCTTTTCTAGATTTCACATATGCTTTGACTCAATTTCCAGGAATGCCCTTTGGGAAAACTTAAAAAGACCTACAACTATTAACAGATCCTCTTCCTAATAAGAAATTATACTCCAGCATCACTTTAAGAGTAACTTCTTTAATACACTTAGTGTTCAGAAAGGTGTGAGGTATGGATGTAGTTTTGCAATTTTTCTTTTTCAAATTCTATATAAATTCAGCGGTGAACCTTCTACATAAACCAGATTTCCATGCACCTAAACTAGCAGGGCACAAAATCCCTAGACTATTCTATGTTGATAATGTCACCATAATTTCACAAATCCTTATATAACTGACAAGAGCAACAGCAGCAGTAATTTGGTACAGCAGACAAAGTCGCCTAGTTCTTAATTTGATAAATCTAAAATTGCACATTTATTATGTGGGCTTTTGTATCTTTGCCACTTTCTTTAGGATATGACAAAGCCAAATAGCTTTCTCCAATCTGATAATAGAATTTTTTCAAAGCCAGGTGTTCTGTTCTGTGCTTTGGTAAGGCATTGAGACAAGGCAGGTTTAACAACAGTTGCTTCTTTATTCAAGCTTCAACAGAACAACACAAAATGGCGCGCATCCCTTTTATACTCTTTTGCAGGGAACAGCGTCAACCAATAAATGCAACATATTTTCCCACTTTGCGCATGCGCAATAGGCTGGAGACAGCCTGTCTGGCCTGGGCAGCCATGTGGTCTGCCCAGGTTTCTCTGCAGCTTCCTGCACCTGCTCTGTCAATCACAGGCCCAGCACATAACATCCATCCCCTCTTAGTAAAAAAAAAAATAGACACTACTATTTTTAACTACTACAAGGTTACCCTTTTGAGTGTGTTTTTATTTCTAGGGAACCCTTAGGCCTGCCAGCTTACTGACAGGAACCTTACATAATCTTGTAAGAACTTTGGAGGGCCTCTGACCCATTCCGAGCATCTCGGAGCTGCTGCAAGTGCCTGGTCTGCAAGTTCGCCTGCCAGGCTCAGCAGACTGGGACTTTGAGGCCCAGTTGATACAGGCGAACCCGCAACTTGCTGACTGGCCTGGTCCAGTAAGCCCAGCCCTTTGTCCATTTGACTTTGGCTGGCTCTTTCTGGTAAGCCCAGACCAGAGTTCCTTGGTGGGGTGGTATTTGTGTCCACTTCCATGGAGCCTGTTTATCCAAGAGCCAGTGTAATGGTTCTGCCACTGCAGCCTTGTGAGGGAGAAAGGAATGGTAAAAATTTAGAAGCCCAAGGAAGGCTTGAAGCTCGCTCTTCAACTTGGACTTGGGGCCTGCTGAATCGCTTTGATTAGTGTGCATTTATAGTCAGCACAAATGCGGACTTCCCCATTGGCCTTGAGTGGTGTGACTATGGGTGTTTCTCATGGACTGCTATCCACAGGTTCCAAAATACCTTACTGTAGCAGTTTATCCAGCTCGGCATTAATCTTTTGCTTAAGTGCAAAAGGCACCCAATGAGGCTTAATCCTAATCAGTGCAATGGAGGGATCTAACTGCAAAGCAATTGGAGGTCTCTTGTACGACCCTAGCTCTGGGATGAACACATCAGCAAACTTCTTGCAAACTTCCACAAGGCCTCTCGTTTGCAAGCTGTGTAGCCCAGTCACTTGAATCCCAAGTACCTCGAACCAATCGAGTCCAATTAGACTCGTGGGGTCACCCTCAACCACAACAATGTCCAGAAACCTTCAGATACTTCTCGAGCAACCTCTTGATGGATTGAGCCTGAACTCGTAGGGTTCTTGGAAAGCCACAAGGCCTTAACAGCTCCTCCCGCTGTTTCGTCGGCCTTGATCTCCCTTAGAGCATCTTGGAAGGAAAGGTCTTCCTTTGCAAAAAATCTTTTGCTGCAGCTCTAGGCTCCTCAAGCCACAAACTAGCTGATCTCGTAGCCGTTCTTCTAAGTCTTTAAACTCACAGGGCCTTGAAGCTTGACGCAGACCAGCAATAAAGTCCACAGCAGACTCTCCTGGATGTTGGTCCCACTGCTCAAAGACATGATGCCATGCAATCACCGATAGCTTTGGTTCAAAATGTTCCTTTAACATTTTCTTCAGCTCAGTATAAGCGATGGATTCCAAAGATGCTGCGGCAACCAGATTTTCAGCAATATCAAATGTCTCTTGCTCACAGACACACAGTAACATTGCGGCTTTGAGCCCATCCTCCCAAACTTGGTTTACCCGAAAGTTGTTTTCTACTCTGGCAACATATGAACTCCAACATTCAGGGTGCGGTGTATCGAATTCGGACAAACGCCCTATCTTAGCCATCATTCCTTTTCGGCGGGCTTGTTCAACTCCTCATGCTGCTCAGGCTTGCAAAGGGGTTCCAGGGCGAATCTTGCCAAGCTCTCCTTCAGCGTTTTCGTACTGGCAGGCAGAGTCGCACAAGTCAGAACGTTGAACATCCAAGCACTTTGGCCTCCCGTGGTGAGTCAGCCTAGTATTCTTTTGTTGTTTTCTTGCAGCACGATACCACTTTCGTCGCCAATGTTCTGTTCTGTGCGTTGGTAAGGCATTGAGATGAGGCAGGTTTAACAACAGTTGCTTCTTTATTCAAGCTTCAACAGAACAACACAAAATGGCACAGATCCCTTTTATACCCTTTTGCAGGGAACAGCGCCAGCCAATAAATGCAACGTATTTTCCCGCTTTGCGCATGCGCAGTAGGCTGGAGACAGCCTGTCTGACAAGGGCAGCCACATGGTCTGCCCGGGTCTCTCTGCAGCTTCCTGCACCTGCTCTGTCAATCACAGACCCAGGACATAACACCAGGCATAACATTTTACCATCCAAATTGCTGCAAGGCAGATATTACAAAACCCCATTAATCAACTGTACTTGCCCATTTGGAGCAAAGGAGATGAAAACTATTTTGTGTGTATTACTACATTATAAATTCTACAGGATATCAAGTCTGCTTATATTCTGCCCCTAATATGTAGAATTTCAGGAAGACCAGACAATTTCTATGTGAACCATCTTCTAGAAGATATGAAACCATTTATTACCTGTGCAGTAGCCAAATTATGTGTTTCTGTAATGAAAATAAAGCATAACTGGTTAAAGAATCAACACCTTCTATGAAATAAAAGCTTCTGCCTTATTTATCACATTAGATTTAATAAATACTACCGTGCTTCCCTGAGAATAAGACCCAACCCTAGCATGATTTTTCAGGATGCTCATAATATAAGCCCCACCCCAAAAATAAGTCCCAATTAAGATCGTCAGACAGACAGATGCATTTAGTACCGTATTTTCCCCAAAATAAGACCTAACCAGAAAATAAGCCCTAATGCGTCTTGGAGCAAAAATTAATATAAGACCCGGTCTTATTTTCAGGGAAACGTGGTAACTTTAAACATTATTTATTTTTACTTCATGGTAAGTAATATTTTAGATTTATAGTTGCACAATCAAAGCACTAATATAGCAGTGAATGTCATATTTTTATCTGTTATTTTATTTTTGTTAATATACACAGAGAGAGATACAAAAGAGAGATACAAAAATGTCCGTTAAATCTAAAATCTTTTAAACTCTGTAATGGTTTACCATTACTGAATAAAGTACATTTTCTAGGAAGTTTAAATTTAAATTGATTGAGCAATAAGGCATTTCCCAATATGAACTTTGGTTTATGTAATTGTTGGCAGAAAGAAAGAAAGAAAGAAAGAAAGAAAGAAAGAAAGAAAGAAAGAAAGAAAGAAAGAAAGAAAGAAAGAAAGAAGGGAGGGAGGGAGGGAGGGAGGGAGGGAGGGAGGGAGGGAGGGAGGGAGGGAGGGAGGGAGGGAAGGAAGGAAGGAAGGAAGGAAGGAAGGAAGGAAGGAAGGAAGGAAGGAAGGAAGGAAGGAAGGATCTCAACCCATTTTGAGGACACCAAACTAGAGACTTAGATGAGGCTGTCCTGGTCCCATTTTATTAGGGAAAACAGACCTGCTGATCTCAGCATAAGATTCTCAGACTTCAGGTTGAGTGGAAACCACAGTTGAAATACAAATATTAACTGACTATACCACAACATTCAAAATAGGGTTATCTGAGGGTGCTATGTTTCAGCTTCATTACTGCATTAAGTCACAGTTCTTCCACCAGTGCTTTGTTTGTATCATTCCCAAAGGTCTTGTTTTCCCATAGATTTGCAGCGCCATACAGTGATGGCATTGTTATGGATGAATCTTTCTTTTAGACCCTTTCACAACATGAATTTTCCATGTACATTTTATTTAAAATTGTAACATGATGTCAACAACTCAATAGTTATTCATGTCTTTGCCAAGGATATCTATTGATAGTTTACCTTTACAATCATGCATGCAAGGGAAAGAATTGAGATAAATAAAATTATGTTTTATTATTTCCCTACTTGTAGGTAGGCAACATCCAATAGGTTGTACATGCTAGATGCACATACCACAATAAGCAGCAATATACAGTATAATTTATAAACTAAATTAGAGTTGATCATTATCTGTATTTCAGGGACAGTGAAACACTAAAATCATGTAAACATGTAAATATGTAACATTAAACCATTAAAATGTTAAAAGACCCAAATGTCAATTTCAGTTGCCTTCTAAAGTGAAATAAGGTAGGAGCTATTTCTGCCCCAATGCCAATTATTCCATCAAACAGACCCTGCCACAGAGAAGACAAGATTAACATTTGAAGCAACCGTAGTTGAACCTGCAACAGCAACTCCGTTTTTGATACTAGAGTGTGCTGTGGTATATCTAGGTGTGGAGGGTCCAATGAACAGTGAAAGCTAAACCGTGTTAAATTATAGTCCAGTGCAAAGGGTCAATGCATTTAGAGCCCAATGTAAAAATGCAGCGAAAAAGTTAAGCATAAAGGTTCAAGCAATAGACAAAGCAAGCTAACCAATCTGAAAGAAAGCTCGGGCTTCCCTGAGGCTTAGGATCTGAGGCAGAGTACTCAGGACCATAAGGACAAGAGATACTGTTTAAGTCAGTGATGATGGACCTTTTAGTGCCGAGTGCCCAACCTGCAATCCAAAACCCACTTATTGATTGCTGGGTGCCAGGTGGGCGTGGACCACTGGGTGGGTGTGGCTGTGGTGGTCATGGTAGACTGGGTAGGTGTGGCCAAGGTGGGCGTGATCACCTCGATGTTGCTCATGGGGAGGGACACATGTGGGGGCCAGGCAGGGTTGGGGGAGATCCAGGGGGTCTCTGGTGGGTGGGGCGGTGGGCAGGAGGCTCATCCTGCGGGATGAGGCAAGGCGAGACAGGGCGGGCGTGCCATTGTCACAGGGCAAGGCAAGGCAGGGGCTGGGCAGCTGCTGCCTGACACCATTGGTCCCCGCACACAGAGGCCAGTGAGCACATGGGTGCTGGGATGCATCCAGCCACGTGGGACCTCGGTGAGTTAGTGGGTGGCTGGTTGAAGAGGGACAGTTGGCATCTCCGGGGCATGGCTCGTGTGCCCACAGAGAGGGCTCTGAGTGCCGCCTCTGGCACGCGTGCCATAGGTTCGCCACCACTGGTTTAAGTAATGGTTGACTGCAAGCTAAAGGCTTGCTGTATTTTCCACAGTAAACCTGTTAACAAGGAAGGTTACATCCTAGCATGCGTTTATGTGACAGCCCTCCTTCTTTCTACCCTTAAATGCAAACGCATGGCTATTTATAACATATCTAGGAGCTTAAGGATCAAACTATTAAGGCTGCACACTCTCTGAAAGTGGTTTGGACAAGGCTGTAAGGAATGCACTCATTAAAATTAATTCAGTTTTAAAAATAGCTACATAATTTTTCAAAATTGCATAGAGGAAAAAAGTTTGGACCAAAAAAAAAAAAGAATAGCAGAGGCGCATTTACACTTATATAAGACCCAAAGCACATTTTCCAAATCATTTTTAAAATGTACGCAAACTGTTACAGTGGCCCATCATTGTTCCATAGTGTGACAGATAGTAGATGAAACACATGTATCATTTATTTATTTGGACCCTTTTAGATAAATATTCTGCCACTGCATTATGTTGTAATGGTACATAAGTACTCAAATAGTGCCAAGATGTCATCATTGATTAAGTCCCCAGTAGGGTGACACAGAGATTTGTATAGGTAGTCATGATTTATCTCTTTTGTTTTGTTTTTTGGGGGGGGTCATAATAAACTTCATTTGTGTGCACAGTTTAGACCCTTTCTTTATCTTTGGACTGGAAACGGAAAAGAATGCTTCAATTAATAGCCACCAGCTGCTCTTTTTTCTTTTCAAAGAGGTGGTCACTTGACCATTATTGAGTGAGCAGATTATGTCAGTGGGCCTAACAATGGGTTCTTTATCTCCCAAAATACTTTTGTTTCCGAAACTCCCCTTTAAACTTCACACTGGAAGTTGCTCAATGTGAACAATGCCATTCATCTCTTCTTTGATTCAGATTTCATAATTAGAATGGCTTATCCCCCAATTAGAGCTCAACATTACTTCCACTGTTTATTGTTCCTGTGCACCATAGCATTAAACCATAAAATATCCAGAGTTCAAAACATTTCCCATTGAGCAGGCACCTATATACTGTATATATAAATATGAATTGCTTTACACTTAAAGAAAGATAAACAAAATATTTATTCAAAAGAGAAAAGATTCATCTTATTTATTTTTAATTATGATAGGAATACTAATAGGTGTATGTAAAAGACTGCATTTAGTTGTGTCCAGGTAGGCAGAGTACAAATCAAGATATAAATCAGGACGATTAGCCACATTTCATTTTCTGCAAGAATATAATATAATACCTTCAATCAATCAGAATAGAGCTGAAAAGGACTTTGGAGGTCTCCTAATACAACCCCCTGCTCAAGCAGCAGACCCTACACCATTTCAGACAAGTGACTATCCAGTCTTTTCTTAAAAACCTCCAGTGATTGGTGTTTCTCTTATATATAGTCTATCCACTATTTCTAGTCTATCACATATTGTTCACTCGAGCGATCCTTCAAGTATGCCAAAATTTTAGCTATTTCTGCCAGATGTATTACTTTCAGAGTCCAATCTTCAATAGGTGGTAATTCTGGCCTCTTCCAGTATTGTCCCACCAGCAGTCCAGCTGCTGTGCCCAAATTCAGAACCAAATTCGTCTCAGTAGTAGTGCAATCTTTTATGAACCCTAACAAAAAATCCTGAGGTAGAGATTCAATAACCTGAGGCAGAAGTTCAATACGCTTTTTCAATATTTTTTTTTATTTGTTTAATTTTTTATTTATAAAATTTGCCGCTCATCTTGTATCCAATGACTAAAGATATATTTTTGTAATCTTTTTTTTAATATAAAATTCTTTTATTAAAACAATCAACATTGAACATGAAAACATATTGTGCAGCAATCATCATGGCACCTGATATACAATACTAAGTATTAGTCTTTGAAAACGTCTTAATTAGTAAGCCTTTTTCCACCCCTCGCGTCTAGCCTCAACTATACTCCTGTTACACTTTGTTTGATTGGTGTTTCTCTTATCTGGTTCCATATTAATGTGATCAACATTAAACCAAGGATCCTATTGCTAGACAATCATCCTAGAACTTAGCATACAACATTAGGTATTAATCTTTGTAAACATCTGTTTTAGTAAATGTTCTTCCCTCCTCCCTTCCCTCTTCAAGTATACTCCGAGTACCTTTTGTTTGGTTGGTGTTTCTCTTATATATGGTCTATCTGCTGTATCTAGTCTGTTGCATATTGTTCGTTTGCGCTTCTGAATTGACTTCATCCCCTTACTAGTGCAATCTTTTATGGTCCCTAACCAGAGATCCTGAGGTAAAAATTTCATATCCTGGGGAGCAATCATCATGAAACATAAAAATACAACATTAGGTATTAGTCTTTGTAAACGTCTGATTTGGTAAACATTCTTCACTCCTCACGTCCAGTCTCAACTATACGCCAGATACATTTTATTTGATTGGTGTTTCTCTTGTATATAGTCTATCCATTGTTTCCAGTCTATCATGTATTGTATCAGGCGTATAGTTGAGGCTTGATGTGAGGAGGGAGGAATGTTTACCAAATCAGACGTTTACAAAGACTAATACTTAATGTTGTACTTTATGTTCTATGATGATTGCTTCTTAATATGATCTTATGTTTGATGTTGATTGCTTTAATAAAAAATTATTTTAAAAAAAAAACCTCCAGTGATGAAGCACTCACTTCAGAAGGCAAGTTGTTGCACTGGTGAATTGTTCTCACTGTTAGGAAGTTTCTCCTTAATTACAGGTTACTTCTCTCCTTGATTAGTTTCCATCCATTGTTTCTTGTCCTTCCCTCTGGTGCTTTGAAAAATAAGTTGCCCCCCTCTTCTTTGTGACAGCCCCTCAAACATTGGAATACTATCATGTCACCTCAGGCCTTCTTTTCTCTAGATTAGCCACACTTAAATCCTGCAACCATTTTTCATATGTTTTCGTTTCCATGCCTTTAGTCATCTTAGTTGCCTTTCTCTACACTTTTTTCAAAGTTTCAACGTCTTTTTTGTAATGTGGTGACATTACAAAAAATAAAATTTTACCTTGCAGTTACATACTTATCTCCGCTTTCATTATGATTATGTTTGTAATATCATTGCCATGTAATTATATACAACAATATAACGCATCAAAATACAAAATGAAAAACAACAACAAAATGACTAAAAATCAAAATTGTTAAAAGTAGACAAGGAGGCAAATAAAATTTTTGTAGCCGTACAAGTGCTGCTTTCATTGGAGATCACACTTGCTCTGAAACATCTTTGTTGTTGAGGCTTTAATAATCTCAATATGAAATTCTGTCTGCAGGGGATATACAGTATACTACACTTTAGCATTTCAAAGCCAGGCATATGAAGTTTATAAATAATTATATAAGTTAGTTATATTGCTTCCATTAATGTTTGTTGAACCTGGCATTTTTATTGACTTTTAAAAAAGGATTGTTTTCTCAACACAGTGGGTTGTTGTTTTTTTACCATTATCTCTTTGAAGTAGTAGGACACTGTAAGAAATCCCCTTAAGCAGAGATAGACATACCTAAAGCCATGGCAGTATTCTGACTACAAATATTTGTTTCTGGTATTTGCTGACATTGTCTTTTCTAGGAAAGAGTTCTAATAATATCCAATTATTTCTCCTATAAACAAAAAATAGAAGCTTAATGCCAAGGAAATAAATGTGAGTTATGAAATCTATTTTGATAGATCTGATACTGCTTGGTATAAGCAGAGTAGCTATGTGTAATTAGAGTTCATGGACATTATGTGAATAAGAAATTAACTAGATAATTATAATAATTTGTTCTAAGAAGCTATGCTTTTGGAAAAAATAAAATTATTTTAATGCAATGTCAAAATCTTTCCACAGACTACTGGAAAGTTTTATGATTAAGTGGTAAATAAGTATTAATTAATATACTGTCTTTGATAAAAAAAGATAACCAAAAATTCATCCATGAAAATGTATATTCTGAAAAAAATGTACCACGCAAATTCCTCCAGGTTCAAAACTTCCCTTTCTTCAATAAAATTCCAAGGAGGACCTCACAAGAAATCTTTTTAAGCTTTGGAATATGTGGCAAGGAAATATGTGAAAGACAAACAAAGATGCATTAAAATGTTCCACTATATCCAGCAATAAAACACCCTTTATGGAGCATCAGAAAAAATTCTGATGCATTGTTAAAACTGACTAGGCAAACAAAAACCCATTTTACAAGCGAGAAAGGATTCAGAACAGCAGTACAACATTCACTGAAATCTCAAAACAAATCTCTTGTTTTGAGATTATATTTACTGAAAGATAAAAATTAATCTTTATATAAGATTAAGTTACTTTGTGGTAAGATGGGCAGCTAATAGATTTTATCATAGCATAGCATTTTAATTACAATAGTAAAAAAGAAGGAAGGAAGGAAGGAAGGAAGGGAGGGAGGGAGGGAGGGAGGGAGGGAGGAAGAGTGAATGGTACAAAAAAGAAAACTGTAAAAAATAGAAAAAAGTAATATAGTAAAGAAAGAGAAAATAAATATAGAGAGAAGGGATTTCCAATCTTCATCACAATTATAAACAATTTTTGTAACTCTTCATCCCTCTTTCTTCACTATCTATGATCGTGAATATTGCTCAGCTTAACTTCCTAAGTGATGACCTTAAATTTCAACTTTACCCCAATTATTAATTTGGTGGTGTTAGAAAAGTTGGTTACCAATATGAAAATGCATTCATTTGAAGTTGATATATGTTCCTGATTTGTTCTGAAATGGGGAATTATTGCTTTGATTTAGATTTGGGCAAAAATATAAGAAATAAAATGGGAAATTCAAATATGATTAAGTGGGGGTGATTTCATTCAAAAGGGCTGTGGAGAAGAGAAGGGGCTAAAGATTAATGGACATTTCAATATATTTAGCTGACAAATAATCATCTAAATATTGCCATTAATTTGCAGGATGGGAAGACTATCTAAAGTTTCTTTAATCAAAAAGAATAAAACATTATTTTTTTAAAAAATTAACATTTTACCATTATAGTTTGAAGACTCAGTGTTCAAAGATTAATGAAGCAGATGTCTAAATTTTTTCTCATGAAGATTTGTAGCTTTGTTGCACGTACTACTTCAGTGTGTTCATCAAAAATCTCAGTATAATTCTTTTAATTAACACTAAAAATGAGTCACTGTTGATGAAAACAGAATGGTCCTGTTATGGAAAAACCATGTGGGTTTTTTTGTTTGTTTTTGTTTTGTTTTAGAAAAGTAAAGCACCCTTTGTTGCACGCTCAGTTCAAAGCACAGCTGAAGACAGCTGAAATTTACTTAAAAACTCTACTGCATCATCAAGCTGATCTCTGTAGTTGCAAGTTGCCTTAATTTTATGTGTATCCTTCATAGATGATCCAAAGGATGCTAGGTTCCAAATAGTAACATTCGTTTTGTTGGTCAGACGTAGCACATTTCATTTTCTTTCCCATCTATTTTTTCTATTAGCCACATTTACTCTGGATCTCCTCCTCCCCTATCAGGACCATGCATTAAGTTCCAGTTGAGGTGATGTATTGTTTATGCTTAAACACAAGAATCTAGTCAAGTAATGACAACACTAAATTGGTGCTAGATAAGCGTTAACAAAATTCAAAAGTGGCTGGACTTGGACCACTTGTGGGAATATAATGACTCCAGGCTGATTCCTCCCTTGACTCCACCCCCAGGCTCTGCCTCTCCTTCTCTTGCCTTGGCTGCAAAAAAGACTGTACATATCTGATACAGTGGTCATCCTGGTCCTAAGTGAGAGGTGAATATAGTGGATAGTGGGAATGCATTAGTTTAATATTTTATAAACTGACTTCCTGCAGGTCTTCTAAATATGATACAAATGCAGAAATGTTGTAACTTTGAACAGTCACTAAAGGAATGGCTGTAAGCCAGGGACTAGCTATATGTTGACTCTTCAACCATGTATTTAAGAATTTGTCATTTCTATCACATAAAATAGCAACTTTGACTGTAACAATTTAAAATCAAGTGGAAATAATAAAGTAACTAGACAGAGGTTGGTAGCATTTGAGGAAGAAAATTGGGACATAAAAAAATCCAGAACCAAAAACTTTTTTGACAAAAGAACCGATATCTTTCATTTCAGGATTGCAAAGTTGAAGAACAAGACCTTAATACAGAGAGGTTTCCCCAAAGTTTACCATTCAAGGCCTAAGCTGCCACAGGGCCATTTATAAGAACAAAAAGAAAACTCTATACAAACCTCCCTTGATGCCTACTTCAAGGTAAAAGTAATATCCCAAGACACAGATTTGACTAACTGATGCTAAATAAGAACTGTATGTAACTGGACTGACTTACCTAGTGCAAAGGTAAATGTATTTTATAAAACTGAACTACATGTATATTTTGTCATTACTGCATCTGGTTGCTAGCTGTTGTAAAAAATAAAAATGATTTGTTATTCAAGTGCATTTACCAAATGTGGCAAAATAATCTACATATTTTAAGCTTAAGAAAACTGTGAGCATTAAAAATAAACTGTCCTTAACATAGTTTCCTCATGATATGTTAAATTTTAGCTACCATAATTCTCAGCCAGTTTGAAAGGCTCAAGGATGAATTTCATTTCTGAGTTTCATGTCTGGAATTTCATTTTTTTTTTTGTCAAATGATGTGACATCATTCTTGTTTATTTGAACAGCTGTTTTTTAGTCCTCTCAGTTGAAAAATACAGCTAAAACCAAGCCTGTTCATTGGACATAAAAAGATGAAGTCCAAACATAAAATTTTCTCAGGACTTAAATTTATCTCAAAGTGAATTGTGATAAAAAAAATTCTGTTCCAGGCATTTTGTATTTGAATGAGATAAGCTTCCAGTTGCATTTAAGGAAGAATGGTAATTTGAAAATAAATTAAATTTCTTTTTTTCTTGAAGCTTCTTTCAAAAAGTTAACTTTACTAATTCTGCAAACTTCAAATCATCTTAATTTTTCAGTTATACAAAAACATCATCTTAATTTTTCAGTTATACACTTGAATTTTAACTCTTATGTTAATCCATGTACAATTCTAACTTTTCAAAATGGATTTAAAGGGCTGATGCTATGAAAAGTATGAGAAAAGTACTGTACAAGCACATAGTTATATATACTAGTCATGGTTCTCACTCCTAGAATCAATTAGAGAAAAACACTGTGGTTTGGTAAAGAATTTTTAGTTCTTATGAGTGTCTTTGTTAAATGAAATGAGTAATGAAGTCAATTAGCAAGCAAATAGGTAGAGTGATCAAGAAATTGGAGAACTGAATGAGAAAATAGAAATAGCATAAGAGAGAGAGGTCCAAGGAGAGAGGGAGGGAGAAAGACCACTGATTAATTATTGCTGATTAATCTTTTTAATAATAATAATAGACATATTTAGGCATTTTTCTCTTTTAAGAACTACATCAATAGCATCCTGTGCTTATTTTATTATTATTATTTCATTTTACTATAATCTTTTTATTTTATTTAAAAAGGTATATTTTAAACAATTATATATGAGTAAACAGATAATTATTGAGATTGTGCAAACAGTACACAATATATTAGTAAGTTTTGCAGAAGAAATATATTGTTATTTTTATGATATCAAAATAAAATATACATCTTTGAATGAAATCTCCACTGTATTTTTTTTATAAGTGTTTTGTAAAGTAAAAAATAAAGAAAAAAACACCTCAAAAATAGGTATTATTATAGGTATTATAGCTATAGGCCTAAAGTAGTTGTGGTTATTTTTCGTCCACCAACTTTCTCTAGATAGTTCAAATTCTATATTCATCTTGGCTTCCATTAAATAAAATAATTAATTACATAAAATGTGGTTTTAAATCTGATGCACAGTCTGCATAGTTTGTGATTCTTTTGGCACCAGAAAGAATTGAAAAAGTACCTTAATATAAATTTTTGAAAGTAATTTGTCTGTGAGGTCTCCTGAATTAGGCTTAGACTTCTGAGAAATGGGAAGAAAAAGATAGATGCACTAGCATGAACAGTTTTACCATGTTATATAAGAATTATGGCAGTAAAGAATAACAAGCCTTAGCCAAAACACTATATGATCTGAAAACTGGTTATGGTACATACAGAAAATCATGTCATAAATAAGATCAGAACTTGCAGCTAAAGATCAAGTTCATAAGGAGAAAAATCAGAGATCAATAAGATAAAACAATAAGAGCAATGAGATCAGACAACAAGATAGATCTGGAAATCAAAATTAAGAAATAGTTGAATGCTTGAAACTGTAATTAGGCATTATTACAAATGACTAAAAAAAGCAGCATTTCAGCTCATGACTTGTTTCAAATGAGGTAACTATAACCAGCCATCTACTGATGTGATGCTTCTTTAGCCTTTACATGAACAAAATTAGTCTGAAAAATCACAATATAATAATATAATACAATAACATTCCACAAACATTTGTATAAGATATATATTGCATGTAGTAATGTGTAGTACATGACAGCAAATATTATAATCTTTTTGTTAATAACCAAAATGGTGATGTATGGCAGACTGCTTGGATGTGAGGCCAATTTTTAAGAGTCTGTCTATTAGGCTATCTCCTTCCACAAACTCTAATGTCATCCCTCAGTATGAAACTCAGATATTTTTTCCTGGCTGTATTCAGGTTCAAGTACAAACGTTTTCATCTTGTCTGAATAAGAACAGTAGCTGGAGTTTTGTCATAGTTTTCCTTTTATGGACTTCAGATATTCACTCCAGTACTTGAGCTAAAACAAATGGCAATCAGAGATTAAGAATCGTAAGTTTTTGGCTTGGTTTTCAGGAATCTTTAGAAATTTCCCCTTCAAGTATAACCATTCTGTTCCACAGTCTTACACCCTGAAGGGATGCTTAAGGTTAAATTTTTCTACTTTTGATACTCAAAGTGAATGCTATGTTTTTATGTTGCAGCCCTTAGAACACACTCCCTGCAGAGATTCTCTGGTTCTATGGCATGTTGATCACCTTAAAGGGATCCATTGTAATAGCGCTGTTCCTCAGAATCTTTAATTTAAATTCGTCAATGGGATTGGGTACCACTGGAGATTTTTGCTCTTACTCTTTGTTTTATAATGTTTTACTGTAAACTACTGGGAATCTTTGGACTAAGGCACTATAGAAATATTGTTAAATCAACCAACTAATCAATCAATTGGCAGATCAATAAACCTGTGATTTAATAATACCACTTCATGTTGGCTCATATATATATATATATATATATATATATATATATATATATATATATATATATATATATATATATATATATATATATATATATATATATATATATATATATATATATATATATATATATATATATATATATATATATATATATATATATATATATATATATATATATATATATATATATATATATATATATATATATATATATATATATATATATATAATATAAAGGCATATCAGAGCAAAAATATTTAGAATATGATCATTCTATCTACTTTTTTACAACATGTGAGGAATATGATATGTACACTCCCTCCCTCCCCATCTCACTAGCTTATAGGTTTGGCCCAGGCATAAGATATAAGTAATACAGATATTATTGATCTATTTTATGTGTTTCGGTTTAGCTTTTGCCTGACAATAGATTTTTTTTCTATTATTATCTCTATGTGCTTATTCCCTTCTTCATGTCCACCTGAAACAGTTATCCCAATAAGAAGATAAGGGCGAGGGGTTATTTTAATTTTTTTTCCTTTTTCTTTTACTCATAGTCAACAGTTGTAATTCTTCTTCTATACATTAGAAATTATTCCTATGGTTATGTTTTACTGGCAAATGTGATGCAATAATGTGATGATTTCAATTACAAAGAAAACAAGAAAACTTTGCACATTATCTGAGAATTCCCCAGAGCAATATCCTTTAGCAATTCATCTTAAGGCATTTTAATTAAAATTGAGTTTTGAGTAAATTACCAATACATTTTTGCAAATAAACTTCCTAATCAAGGAAAGAGGGATTTAATAACTCTTTTGTTGTTAATCACTGTTCCAGAACAAAGATTTGCATTAGTAATAGGGAAAAGTCTATTAAAAGTTTTTGAATTGCATCATTTTATAACAATTGCAAAGCCAGATTGGAGACACCATGCAAAATAGGAGGGATCTTAGTTAATGAAGGCATTTGGGAACCATGATTTTAAAAACTTGGCACATAGATCTTTTCCCTTATTAAAATAATACATTTTGGAGCAATGAGCTTTAGGGAGTGATGTGGTATGTTCTGGCAACTCCTGGATATTTTTCAAGGAAGTATTTAGCTGTGCATGATTCATTATATGGATATTTCATAGTCAAAATCCATATAGAAGACATGTCAAAAACTCCTTAATCTCACAATAATGGACAGACTGAACCATAATTTCAATTGAAAAACTGAGCATCCTTGACTAACTTAAATCCAAAAATGATAAGGAACCTCGAAGCATTGTAACCTGAAAATTATCTGTACTTGCATTTTCCAATGTTTGTTTGTTTATTATATTTGTGTAGCTGCCAATCTAACCTAAGTACTTAGGAAGGGTTCTTGTGTTTTCTTAGTAAGCACAAGAAATAATTTGTCCAAACCATGAAGGCTGATACACTGACCTGTCTGCTAGCAAGGACTGGTGTGGTAAGATGTCACATTGATCCCATTGTTAGGGACTAGAGGGTGACCCTGGGGGGACAGCCACTTCCTCAGTTGCTGGGGGACATGTTGTCTGACTAAAATAGGACAGAGATAGAGAGAAGGAGATGAGAGAAAAAAATATGCGCAAAATAGAGTGAATGGAGTAGCTAGAGAGAAAAGCTGGTGACTCAAGATAAGAAGAAGGGACCCAGCTGGCTGTAAATTACTGCTTCACCCAAGACCTAAGAAAGGAAGAAGATTGGCTATTGGTGGCAAAGACCTGGTCACTGGAGAAGGCTCACATTTATGGCTATTTGCAACATCCTGCAGTCATATGACCCTGATTTACAATGTTTTTTTTTCAAGAAACCAGTACAATGGGTTTGCTTAGCAATCATGGCATTTGCTTAATGACCACCACTAATAAAATCAGTATAAAATCATGTGTGGTTGTATGACCCGCTTAATGACTAGTCTGACTTACGACCAAAATTCCAGACTCAGTTATGCTTGTAAATCAAGGACTATCTGTATTAAACATTAGCACAAAAATATACTCATTATTCACACTGCATACTCAGGCAGAATTGAATTAAGAGCTCGTTTAGTATAATAATTAATGTCAAACCTTAGATGAACATTTTATAGCATTTGGAGCTTGAATGATAGTGCTTTTTGATAGAAAAGGAAATCTATGGCTCTTTAGAGAAAAAAAACTTTGTTTTTTGTTGTTTTTGTAATTTACAGATGTTATCATTTTTAGGACACTATGGATCACAGAAGACCTAAATCTAATTAGGCCTTAAAATAATAGGTTCTCATAAAATGGCACATATACCGGTACATTTATAAAATAGTTATATATTAGAGGGAAAAAACTGGCATACTTTACTGGAATGAAAATATATATATTCTATGGGCAAGAATTAGTGGAAGATCATCTAGAATCTTCTAGGTGCTCTGAATTTCAACCCCATCTAGAATTCAACCTAGACAACATGGCAAATAACAAATTTATCCTCCATAAGTTGTAATAAAAAAACTGACTGCAGATATTTTAAATACACTTTTTAACAAGTCTTCAAAACTAAAGCCAGACAATTTTTGAAAAAAAAAATTGAATAAAATGCATATAAACTGGAAGAGAAAAGGAGGGAATTTGAAAGATAAAGACAAGGGCTCCCTCTAGCAATAGTTCAGGGAGTTTTTAAGAAAATTCTATGAAATAAAAATGGTGAACAATTTCTTCTGTACTCCTGCACCAAAATATTGTATGTGCTTTATGAAAACTGTTTGTTAGTAATATAGTTATCAAGAGACATATAAGTTGCATTGTTACCTGAAAACTATTTGTACTCGCATTTTCCAATGTTTGTTTGTTTATTGTATTTACATAGCTGCCAATCTAACGCAGGATGAGTTCTTGTGTTTTTCTTAGTAAATACAGGACATACTTTGTATGAACCATCTTTTTCTTAAACATACTTATTTATTTATTTTCATCCCACCTTTATTATATGAGATTCTTTTTACAGATCCTGATTCACATATGAAGGCATTCTGGCAACTAATATTGTCATGGGATGCCCTAAGTCTGAGATATATCTTTTTTTTACTCCTTTGTTATTTTCTCCTACATTGTTAACATTTACTAAATTGTATTGATGAAGACTGGTCAGAAATTATTTATTTAGTCAATGGAGAGAGCATACAGATCTCAGGGGTGGCTGTGTTAATTGGCTGGGTACTCAATATGATTTTTCCTAGCTTCACTTGTTGCTTCCTATCTGTCAAAAAGCTAATAATCCTCCTCCAAGTATGGATAGGCACAGCTGGCTGAGTCAGTTTAGAGCGAAGAATTTCTAGAATGATTGTACTCAGTGCCAAGCTGAAGTCTACAAAAAGGACTTGTGCATAGGTCCCTGGGGAATCAAGATATTGCAAAATGTAATTCAGTGCTATATTATTAGCATTATCTGCCAATCTATTTGCTCAATAGGCAAACTGCAAGGAGTCTACCAGCAGATCTGTAATCATTTTCAGGTGGGCCAGCACTAACATCTCAAAGATCTTCATAAAACTACGGGTGTCAGAACAACTAGTCTGTAGTTATTTAACTCGCCAATGTAACATGGGCACCAAGAACTGTGCATACTGCTACATCCTGCTACATCCTGCATCAGGTGTAGATTCCAAATATTCTTCAAGGATAGCTCCATGTTGAGTGCATTGCAACAATCCAATTGAGATATGATCAGGACATGAGTGACTATCCGCAGGGCCTCATGATCCAGATAAGGGCACAACAGGTACACAGCACAAAGTTGCTCATAAAGATGGGGGGGGGGAGAGAGAGAGACGATGGAAATCTATCTTCATTTTATTTTTTAAAAAAGTATTTCTGGCTTATAAGTATTCTAGAATACATGGTTTAAAATCTATTAATTAAATATAATACTTTAAATTTAAATAAATAAGTAAAATGTCATGCTTGCCTTTATTCTTGCTTTCAGACTTGAAATAGTCAGGGACTCTTAGTTTAGGCTGAAAAATATATTTATTTTATTTTTTTTTCAGTTTTTAATTCTTCCATCTTATGTATATCTTGTATTAGTATAATACTAAGTTTGGCCTAGTGATTATGGTACCAGGCTAGAAAACAGGAGACTATGAGTTCAAGTCCTACCTTAACATAAAAGCCAGAAAGGTGATTTTAGGCCAGTCACCCAGCTGGCTTTCATGTTAAGGGTTATTGTTATGGGGAAAATAAGGGAGGAAGGTGTGTTGGATATGTTCACTGCCCTGAGCTATTTCTAAAAATAATAAAGGCAAAATACAAATTAATAAATGAAATAAAATGATTAGTTGATGCTACCTTGTTTTCCTTTTTAATATTACTGTATTCTCAATACTCAGGGAAGGAACCTGACATCACTTGTCCAATGTCCTCAATACTATGACTATACCATCACTGCTTCCATATTTAGCTATCCCATCTTTACTTTAAGCTTTGCAAGGATACTTATGCTGATTGATGGAAATAGAGCTAGTAAAAAAAAAAGCTTCACCGCTTATGTACAAAATCATAAAGATTATCGGATGTCAAGAAACTTACAGAGAATGGTATAATTATGCACTGGATGTTTGCCAGCATATACAAGACAATATTTTGCCAGGCATAACAGATCATCACCCCATCCAGGAAGGAAATGCTTGAGGTTCTAAGGAAATGCTAAGCCAGACTCAAGACATATCAGTGGATGATATCATGCTTTTCCCTCTGTTCCCTGGAGGAAATGTAAAATCAGAATCTACAGTTGTGCCACGCCTATACAAAGCTTCCTTTGACATCATTCTGATGTTTCTTGGTACAAAGATTTATAATTGTCTAAGCTGACATTTTAAAGGTTTATCTATTTTCCTAGAAATGAGTGAAATATGCACTCATCTCTGAGGTATATCTCAGCCTCTGATCTCTCGTAATTTTCTATCATGCCTGGAAGAAGCCCTTTTCATCACTCACCTTGAGAATTTGGACAGGGCATTACACAATACTATATAGTTGTGTAATAATTAACTTGTTACTATATAGATACTGGCATCTTTCATACATGTCAATCTCATGTAGGAAAGGACTGAAGAAACTTCTTGGATGAGAAGCGAGACATTTTCAAGGAAAAAACCCCAAGAAAGTCTAGTTATTTGGGGGGAAAGCACCTTTGAGACAACCACGATCTGGATAATTGAGGCTCTCCATAGATCTGTCAATCTCACTTCGCAAGGTTTGGTGTGTGGAAGAGATAATGCTCATCCCATGAAGAAATGATAATCTTGGTGATGAAAATAAATAGGGTTTGTGAAAGTAACTGAGCTTTGAATTGTTGGACAGGGTAAAAGTGTGTCTAAGAGTGTTGGTACATTGTATGTACCTCTCAGTTGATGGAATATATGAAATTGTATATTGATTGACAAGGTAGTATTTAGATTAGACATCCTACTTGGATAACATGAGCATGCTTAGATAAAAAATGGGCTTTTATTATACTTCTGGAATACTGTCCAAATTGTGCCCAAATTGGGCAATATTGTGTCCTTATTGCTAGCAAGGAATGCTGCATGTGACATGGGTATGACTAAAACATGTAATATTATTTATGTTACTAAAAGATTAGAACTACTTTATGTTATGGGAAAGGCTTGATTGATTAAAGCTATTGCAGATGATATTAATTGGATGTCTATGGGCTCATCTGCTGAAGACCTGGTATATGGAAGATTGCAATTTGGAACGTAAAAAGAGTGAATAGTAAAGATAATTAATTGCAAATGAGAGGACAGAAAAAAGAATACATTTTCTATCTGTGAAACTAAGAGACAAGGAATGTTGTAATAGATATGAATGAAGGTAGTTTGATCCAGATTTAGGAAATGGAGACAAAAATATGTGCAGAAAGTGAACGTGTGTGGCAAAAGAATGCATTTATGTTATCTACATCAATGCAGATACATATGAAAGTAAAAAATTAGAATGGATATAATAGCATGTTGCTATCTAGTAAGTGTTGATAATGGAAATAAAAGATGACATTTGAAGAAATAGTGAAAGAAAATATTACAAAATAGACTAATTTCAACCCAAAGAATGGAAGGTGGGCATAAATGTAAATGACGTGAAAGCTATAAGAGCAGAGTGAAAAGAATTAATTTACCTAGTGCTACATGAGATTATTGTATGCATAAAGATGGAAGGAATTGGCACTACCCACAATGGAGAAATGATTGGTGAAGATGATGGAACTGACTAAATTAACCTCTTGGTTTACAGAAAAGGAAAAGCTACATTAAGGTTGGCTAGAAATCCTTTATGGACTTTTTGCATAAAACAGAAAAATGAACCTATCATTTATAGTTTTGATTATTAGACAGGATAGATTATAGGAAGCAGAGAGTTACATTGTAATAATAGAATAAGAGATAATTTATACTTGTACTTTTAACTGCTGTAAAGATGATTGGAAGCTCCTTCTTTGTTTCTTTTTTGAACATGGGTGTCCTCAGGGAACGAAGTACATAGCAGTATCATGATGCAAACTCTGGCCCTTTTTAGTTGTGGTGTTATATTGTAACATCATGATGTTTCTTAGTATGCCAGTGAAACATCTGCAAGCAAATATCCAAGCTCAGAGACGACCAAGGATTCTATAGTTCAACCTAAGCTGCATAGATTCTCTTCTATTGGCATCTTTAGTTTTGTACAACACATAAAGGTCCAACAAGGGGATGTATTTTGTAATCAAAGCTTTTCAAAGTACTGTAACCGTTTCTTAAGTGGCAGAGATCTTAGTATTTTCAGATCAAGATTGTTCTTCCATGAAAGAAACACCAGTCTCAACATGTACCATTATTATTTAGTAAGTGCAAAAGGAAATTCCTTCCTATATGAAACAACTCTGTGGAAATTACTTATGAACTTCACTAAATTCAAATCTATCTTTCACCATGAGATGAGATTACAACTCCAGCACAATTATATCAAATGAAAATATTCTGTGCATAAACATGAAATGGACAAGTTGTAAGCTTTAGTATATTTAAAGTGATTTTTTTTTCATTATTAAAGGGACATGTAATACAAGGACTATTCAAGGATGTTTTTCTGTTACTATGACAAAAACATTGGTTTATTGTTGGCACTTCTACTGCTTGGGTAAAAAAAGCCAGATATCAATCACATTGATCATAAATTCATTACACATGCTTACCTACCACATATGACTGGTATGGATGCTTCTGTTTCATAATTTAACATTTCGTTTATTACTTTGTTATTGTTTCATCTCTGGCTCATTGGCAACGGTTACAGAATGGAAATTCTAACACTTTATCAATGAATATGTGGTTGACTTTATTTTCAGCTTCTTGTTTTGGTTTCAGGCTAAGAAGAAAGTTGGTCATGATAACTTCCCAAAAGAAAATAAAATTTAGTATTTGTTTTTGGTTTTTGTTCTCTCTCTCTTCTGTTTTGCAGCACTGATTAGGACAGCCATATGTGACTCAAATAATAGCAGTTCTCTTTCTTTCTTATCCCAAACTTAAATTTATGATCTCTGGATGTGTTATTTAATCTAGATAGAATCTTAGTGAGTTCCCAAGATTTTCTGTAAAATTTTCTGCAGTTAATTGAATGTGTCCCTAAAAAATATAAGCATTTTAATAGCCTTCTTTGAGTAATAAAGAGATAACTTGAGTTCATTTTTGGAGGCTCAACCCCTGCTTTCTCTTTTTTTTTAAAAAAAATTCTTTTGGGTGGCTTGCTGCTGAACTTCTTGTACATTATGGAGATCACCCAGAGAACTGGTTGGGTTATCCATATCCATGTATTAGGAGAAATTTAATAAAATATACTTTGTTTTTTTATGAACAATTTAAAATATTACAAGAATAAAGAACATTTATACATATATAGAAGCACGAAGCCGAAAGCACCAGCCTGAAGATGACGAATGGGACTTTGTTGAAACGTCGCCAAGACACTTCAAATTCTACGTGGGAGAAAACCCGAAGAACCAAAGACCTACATACAAACACCCGCGAAAACCTCAGAAAACATATATATATATATGTTTAAAAAGTTTAATATTTAATACTTTCTCTGTGTTGTTTTTTAAACAGATGTGTGCTTGAGCAAAAGGCATGCTTCAGTGTTCTCTTTTAATATATCATTCTATTAAATCTTCTGAAAAGTTTTATTCTTTGTAACCTTGACCCTGACAAAGAAATCATTCCTGTGAATCAGTTTCCCATTTCTCAAAGAATGCTTTATAGCCCCGTTTATGAATGACAGAAAATATAACTGATAAAAAGATGTAGGGAAAGTTTCAAGTATAGAAATATACAAATTGTGTCAGGTGCAAGAAACCAGAGGCCAGGACAAGAGTTCAAAAATATTGCAAGTTTTATTCCATGCAACCTATACACAAGAATCTGATTTACTAATGGTCAATGCGAATTTGTGCCAGGTAAAAGTCAATGGACTTCAGTGGGGGGGCTGGACTAAGATATCTTTTGGGGACTTAGGGACTCCAGACTGATTTGACCCTGCCTTCAGGTTCAGCCTAGTCACCTCCTACATCTTGGTTGAGACAAATCCTTTGAGGCTATTCAAAATTTTACAAACCCTTTTTCTGTGCTGAGATCTCTATCTAATGTAATGCATTAGTATCTGATGACCAACAAATAATTTTTCAAAGAGACAGGCTTGATGTTTTACCTTCCTTGGTTCTCAATGGGAGATTTACTAAAATCTTCATGGGTATGAAAACCTGTCAAAACAATGCAAATGGTGCTGAAACTGTGATTGTATGCTGCTCCTATTATCTGTATACTCAAGAAATATTCTTTTTTTTCTTGACATGTTTAATATGTCATAATGATCATTTTCATCTTGATTTTCTTCTCTCAAATAAAGTACTATTTATTACATATAATGTTGCATGACAAACAGAATTCCTCTTTTACTTTTATATCTTTATTTGCATTTATATTGTTTTTGTGGCCTTCAGTTAATAGTCTTAATAGTCTTAATAGTTAATAGTCCACACCGACGATGTGGAACGAGCTCCCCCCAGAACTCCGGACATGTCATGATCTCCGCACCTTCAGAAGAGAACTGAAGACTCATCTCTTCAATCAAGCCGGCCTGGCCTAGATCTCCTTGGGTTTTAAATTTTTAAACAAGGCTGTTCGGGTTTTAGAATTGGGTTTTTAACTGGTTTTTACTAACAGCCTTGTATTAATTTAATTTAATTTATTTTTAAATATTTATTGTTATTATATGTTTTTATTGGGTTGTGAACCGCCCCGAGTCCTGCGGGAGAGGGGCGGTATAGAAATTTAATAAATAATAATAATAATAATTAGAATTAAGATTATTAAGAATCTTCATAAAGATAGTTTAGTCCTTTAATATTATAGTATTGTGTTAGAAATCCCTGCTTTTGTCCCTCATAAATTTCAGTGTTATTGAAACATCTGTAATTCTTTTTCAATGTACCTTATGCTGATTTATGTCCAATATAAAGATTTGATTGATTCATTCATTGATTGATTGATAGCAATCACCCTGCTTTCAATTTTGGGCTCATGACTTTTCTTATTGTAGTCTTTTTATTGCACTAATTAAATATACATATACACAGTCACACACCTACACACACACACACACACACACACACCACAATTCCTATGCTACTTCCACCCACAAAAGAACCATTCTTGCTGTTTACCATTTGGCAGTGATTGAAGATTTTTTAATATAAAATGACAACATTTTTAATGCCCAGTAAAATACAGTTATTAAATTTATTTTGTAATGAAATTTATAGCAGAATTTTTTTTTACATTCACTTTAATAAAATAACTCAATTTGAAAATCAATGACATAACATGTCTAAAGAGTATCACTGATATATTATGATAAATGAAGTATATGGCTCTAGAAACTTAAATATCTAAACAGTAATAGGAGTTTGCTAATAAGATCATTTCTAATTTCTAAAATGTTTTGGCTGATTTTTCTGGAGTTGTTGTAAAACAGTGTTGGAGTTGTAAGAGCAACTAAGACAAACAAGGAATACTTGAATCACTGCTATGAAACTGCATATAAAATCATTCTTCCCAAAAAGAATACATGGATACAGAAAATTTGACAATGTTTACCCCAAACAGATTTTATAGTAGCTTGTTAAATCTAATGTAATTTGAGTCAGCTTTCCAAAATCTTTGATCATATGCCTTACAGGGTTTTTCCACCTTATACTTGGAACTTGAAGAATGAAAATAGGAGATGGTGACACTTAACAATGATGGCAGAAGTACTATATAATTTTCCTGTATATTGCAAAATTATTTTATTTTTACTATTTACCAATAGTTGCAATAGTAACTAGATGACTCAAGCACGGTAGTCACCAAAATTAGTTTGCTTCAGGCACATTTTTATTAGTATATATTTTAATTAAAAGAATTACATCATTAGGTAATTGATTATACAAGCAGTGAAAATAAACTGAGATAAAATATAACCATGATCAGTAGCAAATCATCCTAAGAAATTTTGGTTTTCAATAGACATTTCCACTTTATGGACACGTGAAAGTATAATAATTTTATACCATAATATTTTTAAATATATATAAAAGAGAAAGTTAAGCAAGTATTCACTAACTTTCTATGTGTCTGTCCCAGCGATTGACATATGCACATAAGTATTAGATTCTAAATTAAAAGGACAGAAAAGTGCAAAGATTTGTAGTCTACTTGATTTTTATGTTAAACGCTGTAAATATATTTATAGCTCACTTTGTGTTACACTATATTTCCAGGCAAATACTGAATTTGACTAAGAGAATTGTTAGCATGAGAATTGGATTAACATATACATCACTATGAATGACAAATACAGAGGATATGAATCATAAAATAACATAAGCGACTATGGTATAGATACTTAATAGTATGAATTGATCTACTTGTCAAACTACAGCAGAAAAATGCCCACTGTATGAGTTCATACATCGAACTGATTTATTTTTGAAATCAATGTAATAATTAGATGATTCCCAATCTTATGAACTCATCACTATAGACAGTTAGAGATCAAGTGTATTGCAGTACTGCAAAGCCAGAACTGAAAACAGCACTCCAAAATCCTTAAGTTCTACTCTTCCTTCCCTTAACTGTCTCTCATTGCTCCCTCTAGTGCAGGGGTCCCCAACCCCCGGTCCATGGACCAGTACTGGGCCATGGCATGCCAGCAACTGGTCCGCACAAACAAGCAAAGCCCCATCTGCAGGATGCAGGCAGCACACAAAACCATGCACCCTCCAATCCATGGAAAAACCTCTCTCCATGGAACCAGTCCCTGGTGCCCAAACGGTTGGGGAACTCTGCTCTAGTGTAACTAATCCGGTTCAGGCAAGATGTTTTCCTAATGGTCAGTTCAAGTCAGTTAGTATGCTGCCCCTCCTTCTTCCAGGTGGGTGATCTTTGGGCAGCATTTACAGGTGATACAGCACTTACTTTCATTTCCCAAGTATTCCCCCCTTCATTCCCCCTTCCCACAGTTCATGGCAATCTGTCACCACAGTGAAGCACAAGCAAGCATAAGGTGGCAGCTGACACAGATCCAGAATAAAAGAGTGTGCAAATAGCTAGCGTGATGAAAACACGGAGGGAGTGGACCATTTCTGTATTGATTTTCTCCCTGCATGATTTCCACAGGCAAAGACTGTGCAGAAAACTGCAATCCCACTCTCTATTCTGGGTATTCTAAGGGCCACTCACTTCAGAGAGGAAGAGACTCATTCTTCCACCTCAGGTGCTCACTAGCCAGCCCTACCTTCCTAGCAGATATCTGAGTCAATTTCTCTTTTCGCATATAATATAGGCTTGCATCAGTTCTTTCTTCATGATCCTCTGGTGAGCTCAAGTGAAGCCTTCTCCTCCTCCTCCTCCCCTTCCTTGGCTGACTCATGGAACTACTTGCCACTTTTTTGAGGGGAGGGGGAATTAGAAAGCCACTGACTACAAGGAAAACTGCATCCCCACTTCTGATTCTGGTGGGTCTCCAAGGATCCCTTCCCTCCAGAGAAGAAAGGGCTCTTGCATTGACCAGCCCTATCTTGCCAGCAGGCATCCAAGTCATTTATTCATTCTTCCCTTACTGGCCACCACTGTTAGAGATTTAAAATTTTGGCCTCAGTTCCAAAGTAGCCAATTGCTACTCACCTGTTGGGCTTTGCTGCCAGGTAGGGGCCAGAGGGAGATGGGAAACGGGGTGGGGATATCTTGGAAGTATAGTCGGAAGTGTGGTGATGTTCAAATGGTCACAACTTTGGCAAATTTCAATTCTATATTACATATACATCAGGATAATATGTGACAAGTGGTAGCATTAAAAATATACTGTCAAAGAACAAAGTTTAAAAATTTCCGCAATGATTCATCTTTCTTTGAAAAATTGAAATATATATGATGCAAGTAGGGAACAAGAAAAGTATACTTCTCAAGTGGAAACTCCCTTGTTTTCTAGAAAGAAAAGTTTTCTTTCTGTTCTGCCTTTTTTTTTTTGTACTGGGAATAAACCTAATATACCTCTGAGGAGTCTGCACTCTGTTGTTCTTGTTAATGAGTATCAAGCTGTATATTTAAAAGAGACTTCTAAGGTCCCACATTGTAAATTTTCCTCATAACAGAATTATATCCCTACCTTTACATGTTATCCATTGTGTTATACACAGACACACAAACACACATGTATTGTTTAAAACTGTATATAAGAATGTGATTGTACAGGTAATCCTCCACTTATGATTATTTGTTTAACGACAGTGCTAAAAAAAATGACCTACGACCGGTCCTCAGACTTACGTCCATCCTTGTGTCCCCATGGTCAGTTAATAAAATCAGGCAAGTGGGATGTATTTATGGCAATTGCAATACCCTGGGGTCACATGATTGCCATTTCTGACTTTTCTAAGGACTTCAAACAATCAAAGCCAATGAGGGAAGCCAGATTTGCTTAATGACCTTATGACTCACTTAACAACCATGGAAAAAAAGATAATAAAATGTGGTATGACTCACTTAAAGACTGAATCACTTAGCAATGGAAGTTCCAGTCCCAGTTGTGGTCCTAAGACTAGGACTATCTGTATCACAGGAATTACAGTATAGGAGGTTTTACTTTAAGCTCTTTGTCCAATGATCTCTGCAGTGGGATTTATTTAGTGTCATCCATACTACAGGATGAACATGAATATCCTAGTCTCAAATAGCCAAGAGGTGGCAGAAAATGGAATCTGCAGTGTGACATCTGTCTTGTTGTCCTGGCTAGTAGAGAATGGATGGAGAACATCAGCAGGCCAAACAGTACATACCACATCACCTGCCTGTTCTTATTTCCTTTCTCTATGGCAGCGGTTCTCAACCTGTGGGTCGCGACCCCATTTGGAGTTGAATGATCATTTCACGGGGGTTGCCAAACACCGCAGTCTGCCATTATTTTTTGGTCGGCCATTTTTTGGGGTCGGCCATTTTTTCCCCTTTGCAATGTGGGCCGTCGCGCCGCGCATGCGCAATGCGGGCCAGCCATTTTTTTTTATTTTGGTCGGCCATTTTTTTAAAAAAAAAAATTTGGGTCGGCCATTTTTTCCCCCTTTGCGATGCGCCCTGTCGCCCTGCGCATGCGCGATGTGGGCCGGGGTCGAGCCCCAGAAAAGGTTGAGAACCGCTGCTCTATGGCCTTGAGTAAACTTTCCTTTGGAGCAGAGGAAATATTCAGTGGCACCCAAGGACTGCAATATGCCAGGAGATGGTTCAAAGGAGCAAAGATGAATCACAGTGGTGCTTGCATTTTCCATTGTTTGGGCTTGGGAATTTTCTCCTTTTAGGATGTCTTTCTGTGTTTTTTTTTAAACAACGCTAGCCCCTATTGTAAGGCTTAATTCAGTGCTTTCCAGCTGAAAATGTTAAAGAACTGTGTTTTCAGTATCTGTGTGGCCAAAACTCAATTTTATGGTCAGAGAGAGAGTTGGACTAAAGACAGAGACAAAGTTAGAGAAAGAATTTGGGCTACATATGGCTCTGGGGCCCATAATGGACTGCATGTGTTATAGAGATTTTTAAATCTAAAAGTTTCTAAAAGATTATGATGATGGTCTACTTCATGATCTAAGCAACCCTAGGTAATATCTTATAACACTATATCTTATAACAGCGACCTTAGTTTGCTCTCTAGTTTTGTCACCATGCTAAGAAAGTTCTCACAGAAATTTTTGTCCTAATGTTTATCTTTCTACCACCAAAAGTTACAAAGAACAGAAAAGTAATAACATATTTAGCCATTGAGTTGCATGAATGACCACCTATCCTTTACATAGTTTCTTAAACACATTTGCCAAAGTTATATTTGAAAATCAAGATTAGAAGTAATAAATCCCAGTTCAAGCTGCCATCATGTTTCTCTGGGAGAGAGAAGGAGAGTCTAAGGTTAAAAGGAATTGACAACATTTCTCTTCTTAATGTCTATTTTTTGGACATGATTATTAAGGGTCAGGGTATGTGGAAGCCATAGAGATGATAATTGCTTCAAATACACAAGCTTTGGGGTGATGTTCACTTATTTCTTAGAGATATGGGATAGGTAAGACCTATTCAAGAAAAGTCATGAGATTACATTCACGAAAGAGAAGAACTCATTTTTACTTCTTGTTAAATAAAAACTTGGCAATAAGAAAGGAAAATAATGAAAGAATGTATAGTACATCTACTGGCAAGCCTTGATCCCACTTACCAGTTAATAGTTTCTAAGCCTTAAATTCTAGTTAATAATTTCTAAGCCTTAAATTCTCACTTAATTCCATATCAATTAAGGAATAATGATATTATCCTATCAAAACACAGCTGGGGGAAGCAGTGTCCTAGATATTACATGTTCTCCTCCTCCTGACACCCTCTTCCATCTTTTTTGTAATTGTGTCAAGGGAGTTTCTCCTCACCCTGCAAGGTCTGCAAGAAGAGATAACTAGAGGAGTCAACTTCAAAGTGTTTCTTTGAAAGACTTCACTCAAAATCTTGGCTGACTGTCCAATTTAATCCACATACCCTAGAGACGTCTGCCTTCATTGTTATTAAAGTATAGTTGCTGCTAGATCCGTGATTAAGTCAGTGTGCTGTTTTTCACACTTTTCTTATCAGAAAACTCCATAGGTGTATGTCCACTTCCCATGAAAACCAGCTGATTAGCCTAGCTGGTGTTTTTTGAAAATGGTTAAGGAGTTGTCTTTTGTGAAATATGCTGACAAAGGGAAATGGCAAAATGTGTGTTGTGATACTGCAGTCCAAGATTTGCTGCTTTTGTACATGTGTCATGGTGATAACAAACCTAAAGTGTTTTAAGTACTTCTAAGACTTGTTTTGTCATACTTTTAAAAGCCTTCAGATTCTGCAGATACTTCTAGCTGACATTCCATTAAGGTGCACAGATTTGCTTCTTTAGCATTTATATATTTAATATTTATACATTTGCTTGAGCGAGGGGTTGGACTAGAAGATCTCCAAGGTCCCTTACAACTCTTGTTATTCTGATATACAAGGAGGGAGGCCCATTCATGAGCCTTGTCCAGGCAATTGATTAAATTCACAGAGGGCTAAAAGTGAGGTCTGAAACCACACCTGCCTTTTTTCAGATTCCATCCATTCCACTCCTATTCAGCTGGGGATTTGAAAATAAATTGTATGGATATTTACTTATTTATTTCTGTATTTATCACATTTATAACCTGATGCAATGCAGATCAATTCTCTTGAATGCATGCATGTTCCCATTCTCTCCCCTGACTTCCTGCCTATTTATTATGAAATAATAACTGGACATAGCTATCTATGACAGAGAACATTTCAATTAGGAGGAGTGTAGTAATCCACTTATTAAAACAAAGTTAAATCTTTCACTTTTCACAAAGTTTCCCCTTTGAACTATTAAATAAAACAAAAGAAAGATGAGCCTATGAAAAGAATATTCTGACACCTGAAAACTTAAGAAATGGCTTGTTTGTTTTCTTTTTATTTTTTGTCAGTTTAAGTTTTACTTACCTCTTTCAACCTGCATTCTACCACAATGATTCCTTTTAATTAAAAAAAAAAGATTTTAAATTTTTAAAAAAGATTTGAAAGAAACTGATGGTAAAGCTTACATCTGAAATCTGAAAAAAAAAGATAATAAAGGGTTTGGTAGAAAAATGTTTTCCAGTGATGGGAAAGCTAGAAATCCAGCAGAGAATCTTGCTGGTAGAGGGTGGGCAGGAAAATTGTGTGAATTCCTCTTTCTCCTTTTCATTCCACACCCTTCCCTTTTGGACAGAAGTTTGGGAGATAAGAGGCTGTAAGCAGAAGGGAGAAACTGCATGTGGTGCCTCCTTTTCCACCAATGGAAAATCTCAATGAAATGGAAATCGATTTACCAGGCACTTCTAGTAGATGGAAAGTTTGATATCCAGCCAGGATCTTCATCAAAGAGCACCAGCAATTTCTAGGAAATGATACAGAGTACAGTTAATCCACACATGAAATCCACATTGACACCAAAAGCTAGTTTTGCAATGCCGTTATCACAATCCAGCAACAGAAAACAAAACACAGAAGAAACTGTAATCATTATAACACGAATATTGTCAACATCCAACTATACATATAAAGCAAAAAAAAGGCTTTCATAGAATTATGAATTTACTATGTTGCAATGTGTTTATTAAACTAGAAAATCGTGTCACTGAGTCTCTGGAAATACAAGTTTTCATTATCTGTCACCAAACTATATTTCAATAATGCAAATATTGGCATATTTTTCTGCGTAATTAGAACAAACTGCTGTTTTATGAATTGGATAAGTGATTTAATCTATTCATCATAATGTAGTTGAGTTTTTCCTTGCAAACGCAAGCTTTAAGGAAAATAAAAAAGATACTATAACTAGGCCACTAATTTGTGACTGTATCAGAGCTGGCCTTACTGAACTTTGCACTGTTTCCAATTAGATATGGGAAGCATAAAATGGATACAACAAACGATAAAAGAATAGTGCATGATAGTCTTCCCAAACTGTTGTACTCCAGATGTGTCAAGTCTGCAATCACAATGCATCAGGAAGATACCTGGTTTGTGATGAAGAATGCAATTGATCGCTTACAACTCTGCTTTTAAACCAGATGTGCCATTAGAAGACCAACTGCAACTTTGTTAGAAAATATCCATAAGAAATCTATGGGAGAAATATGCCTGCATCAAAAGAAACAGCTGAAAATTTTTTGGACAAAAAAGCTTAAACCTTTTCTAACTTCATAATACAGGTTTTCTGGATTTTGGATCTACTAGCTGTTCTGTCTTAGATCTCAAATGGCCACTGATAAGTATGCTTTTTTTATATGTATGCTTTATATATCTAGGCTTGAATTGGGATACAGGTAGTCCTCGGCTTATGACCACAATTAAAACCAAGATTTCTGTTGTTAAGTGAGATATTTGTTAAGTGAGTTTTGCCCTGTTTCTTGCCTTTCTTGCCTCAGCGGCTAAGTGAATCATTGCAATTTATAAGTCAGTAACTTGGTTGTTAAGTGAATCTGGCTTCCCCATTGACTTTGCTTATATGAGACGATTGCAAAAGGTGATCACATGACCTTGGAGTAAAGTCCCCTTCCAGGTATGGACTGACCACAAGAACCTTGAAGCCTTAAAAAAAAAACACCAGAAAAGAGTTCTGCTTTCTTGAGAGAACTGATTAAGGCGGGTCCTTACACCTGTCAGATTTGTTTGAGGGTGGGTACCAGATTAGCCATCAATTCTTGCTCTTCTTTTTTTTTAAATCTTTTTTATATAATTGTTCTATTGTATTTTCTATCCTGTTTGGTTTTATTATATATTGGGCAGAGTCGGTTTGGAATTGGGAAGTGTGTAAATTTAAAAAAAAATATTTCTACTGCTTTGAATTCAATTTTAGGGAAGAGAATTTATGAAAAATTCTGATGAATAGCATGTGGTATTTTTGTATTTATTTAGTTATGAGATTTCAAGGAATAGTATGTCATTATCCTGCTTGTCACTATACAGTCATTTCCCCATCTTATACAATCTTCCTGACTTCCCACATTTGAATGAAATCCCAAGAAAGGAGACAACATCCTAATAATGTTTTTGTGTTTGTTTCCTTAAGAAGAGGATGTGTAAATAGCCAGGAAACCTTCATACTGATGGGAAACTTTGACCAAACTACAACAATACTAGCTGCAGACACTTCTGTCACCTTCAGAAATAGAGTAAATTCTGCCTAGCATGCAGACTGCCCAGGTTCGAATCCCGGAGGGGGTGAGTTCTGACTGAAGAGAGTTAAATAACTCGAAATAGCTATCTCAGAAATCCCTTATTTCTTTGTTAACAAATTTAAAAAAACATATATATATTTGTGCTTGCAGATGGCTCTGGGTTGAGCTGAAACAAGCAAAGGAAAGAATGATTTCTTCCTCCCATATTTGGGTTTACAGGGTGCAATCTAAAAAATAACCACTTCACACACACACACACACACACACACACACACACATAAAGAAGCCTGCTTTGCAGTAGGAAAAAAGAAAAAAAAACTTCTGAAAAATGGCGAGGCAGATTTCAGAACAGCATTGGTATCATCCATAGGATTTCCTCTTGAACATCCTGTTTTAGGGTGTGTTTCTGAATGATACAAGTGTATTATTGTGTCTTATTAATACCATATTTCAGAAAGTTAGAAAAGAATCTTAGGAAGGAAATTTAACATGATTTCCCAGATATTAAAACTGGGAAATCATTTTACATTTCCTTCCTAATTTTAACAACTACTAAATGGCAATTTCCTGCACTGGATCTCTTAGTCATCTTGAAGTATGAACAACTTAATTACAGGTAGATATTTTAGCTCAGTGACTGAACAGAAATGAGTCAGCATTGAAAGGAGAAGGGAAGTGAGCTTTTTCCAGTATTAACAAAGGTGGAATGTAGCAGACATGTTTGTAAAGTGCAATTATGTATACAGTTCCATATTTCATTTTTTTAAAATTGTCATTTATATGTACAGCACTGCTGAGAAATCTATCTGAATTTTTTTAAAAAAAGAAAACTATTTTTATGAGAAAAATTATGCAAGCTGCCATAAATCTGATTTAACCAGAGCTGGATAATAGCTGACACAAAACTTGGTAGACTTCCTCTTGTGGAATTCAAAGAAGCCTTTTTGGAACTAATGAATTTTATTAAAATATATAAGTTTTTGTGAGTTACAACTCATTTCATTAGATGCATCTGATAAAGTGGGCTGCAGCTCATGAAAGCTTATGCCTTTTAATAAAATTTGCTATAATATGCCTTTTAAATTTTATCATCATCAAATAATGTGGCTTTCTTACTATGATGTCCACTGAAGTTGGGCAGCCAATACTTTTAAATAAATAATAAATAATGTTATAAAATTAATAATTTATCATTGTATTTTTAATTAAATTTTATTTTAATTCTACACACACTCTCTCACACACAAATACACACATATATATATAACATAAAGAACTTATCTTTGCTATAATTGGCATAAAAATATATTTTAATCCATTAATCCATTTAATCCATTTAATCCAAACGTTTATCTCAAGATCCAGCAGCCAGTGCTAGGTTCAAAAGATAAACCATAAGCAATAGATACATTATACATTAAGCCATAAAGCTTAGTTTACAAACCACAATGGCTTTTTCAGAAAGTCCACTAAAACAAACCAAAGAAGCCATAGTATTGTTTAATTTGAACCCAGTCTCTGTTTGAATTCTGAATTTGTTTTCCACCTCAAAAGAATCTGAAGCCATTTGTTTTATCTTACTCTCAAATCTACTATCATTAGCATAAACTTTCCTCATTTCAGCAGCTGAATTTAGATAATCAAGATTATTCACTTTCCTAACCAATGCCCCAAATTAAGAGATCAACTAGGACTTTCTGATTATTTTCAACATATCCTTTGTTATGAAATAGGATTTACAGCATGAGGAATGGAGGGAGGGAGGGAGGGAGGGAGGGAGGGAGGGAGGAAGGAAGGAAGGAAGGAAGGAAGGAAGGATATAGGCCCCTTGCATATATGTAAATGTTGTACAAATGTTAAGTCAGGAAAATGATATTAGCAAGTGTTTATACCTCTTCTTTGGCTGGCCTTTTCTGACACTGCATTGACAACAATCCATGGCCTTTTCATATTTTTATAGCCATTTCCAAAGAAAATATGAAAGAGTAAATCAAATTTCCTTCCTCAAATGCAGAAAATTGTCTACAATCCTATGGAATTCTTTCAAAGGGATACAAATTGTTACTGCTATAGAAATTCAAATTAAGAAGAACTACTACCACACACAGATCTTATAGTTTTGAAATAAATTTAAAATCCTTATATGCCTGAAGTACATAAAGAACAAAAGCCTATTTTCATATCAGTTTGAATTTTAATTTGAAATCTAGTGATTTTCAGTAAACCAACAGATGTAAGATGCATACAATATTCCGTGCTCACTAATTTTAGACTAGCAAAGAGTTATATAAAAATCAAGAACCTGATTCTGAAAGATAAAATGTATGACATAAAGAATTAATACATCTTAATGAAAAATAGACTGAAAATATATATATAGCTGAATGCTTTTATGATCCAAGATTGCCACCTGGTGGTTAAAAAATTCTGCTCTAAGAAAAAGACATGAGATAAATTTGGAAAAACATTATTTCAGTAAAAATTTCACCAGATATGTATTTTGGAATATAGACACATTCACACATATCTACAATAATACATGCTAGTAATGTATTGTAGACATTGTGAATATATATGGAATTTATTTTCCAACTCTTGATAACTTGATAACCCTAATCTCAACTGCATACCATTTTATCCAGATTCAGGACACATAAGAAATTATATGAAATGTATGGCTGTGAAAGTTGGACCATAAGAAAGTCTGAGTGCAAAAGAATTGAGGCCTTTGAACTATGGTGCTGGAGAAGACTCCTGCGAGTCCCCTGGATTGCAAGGCAATCTAACCGGTCAGTCCTAAAGGAGATCAACCCTGACTGCTCTTTAGAAGGCCAGATCCTGAAGTTGAAACTCAAGTACTTTGGCTAATGAAAAGGAAGAACTCACTGGAGAAAAGCCTAATGCTGGGAAAGATTGAGGGCAATAGAAAAAGGGGATGACAGAGAATGAGGTGGCTGGATGGAGTCACTGAAGCAGTAGGCGTGAGCTTAAATAGACTCCAGAAGATGGTAGAGGACAGAAAGGCCTGGAGGAACATTGTCCATGGGGTCACGATGGGTTAGACACAACTTCGTAACTAACAACAACAACAATAATACAAGAGGATTGAAAATGCTTTACAAAGGGGGAAGGAAGCAAGGTAATTGTGTATTGTCAATGTATGCATAATGCAACTGACAGATAATATAGAATTATGCTAATCTTAGTATAAATTAACACTGTGGGAAAAGAAGCTTCTTTAAGGTTCACTAAAGCATACTGGTGATATGTATGGAAAAGTAAATAAAACCAATAAATAAGAACTGTGGAATGTATGTTCTATTTGGTGTCATTGAAGAATAGTGCATTTATCTGGCAACATAGTCTCCAAATTAGAGGCTTTTGTTTACATTGAAAGACATAATGCTGATTAGGTAAAGCTCAGCTTTGTTGCGACATATTGGTCGTAATGTGCCAAAACTGACCAAGATTGTCTTTACTGCTAGAATGGAAGGAGGAAGAATGTAATATATAAAACTTTCCCCTTATTTAAATCAGGCAAGGATTATTTCAGGATTCTGGTATTCTACCCTTCTGCCATGTCTGTTTCTTGTCCTTGCCGACTCAAAGGGCTAAAAGTCTTAAAAGCCTCTGCAGGTTGCTCTCTGCCCTATCTTATACTAAACAAAATCAAGGTGCTTATTCTGAAATTGTTTCTCATGCTTTCTTCTTTCTCAGAATTGAAGATTTTTTTCTGAAAGTCTCTTAATAGTTCACTTTTTATTAATTTGTTGGTTTGCATTCTGCCTTTATTATGTTTACAAATAACTCAAGGCAGGTAACATATCCAGCACCCCTCCTTCTATTCCCCCCCAAAAAAACCCCAAAACAATCCTGTGAGGTGGGTTGGGCTGAGAGAGAGAGAGAGAGTCACTGGCCCAAAGTCTCTCAGCTGCCTCTAATTGGCTAAGGCAGGACTTGAATTTATGGATTCCTGCTTTCTAGCCTAGTGTCTTAACCAAAACTGACTCGCCTTCCATCACCTTTCCAAAGGTCAGATCTAAATTCCTTGAAATCAGCTTGGAACAGATACTGGAAAAATGGTGTGTTTTTGTGTATGCACATGAAGGACATGTATATGTTTTAAACATGATGCATACCCATTAACTTTGGATATTAGTCACAGCACCCAAAGCCCATTGAATCATTTGGATGAAAATGGCTTTCAATTTCCCATTGGGAAACTGGTTTCAGAAGGAACCATACTTCTATATAGTTGCCATATAGAGTAATACCAAAAGTATGTGCAGAAACAGATTGTGTTTTTGCTACACAATATCTGCTAGTGTCAATTCCTTTTTCTGACAATTTTTCTCAGTAGGTAGCTGTGAAGTTTCTTTAATACCATGGTATACCACAAACTTTTAAATAGGAAATTTTCAGGCAAATATAAGTGTACATGAGAGAAAGACAAAGAAACTTGGGAAACTCTGTCACTGGGGAAGAAGACTTATACATCTATTGGGTTTCTCTCATTATATTTTGAATACAAGATTTGCCAGTTAATTCTTTGTTTGTTAAAACAGCCACGAATATTGCACTATCCATTATCAAGATCAATATATTTACATTTAGCCACTTATTACATTTCAAAGTACACTCCATTTGAAATACCTGTACAATCATGAAACTACAATTGCAATGAAATTACAATTGCAAATGTGCATAGCGACTTTAAAATTCTAAATATTTTTAATGTGAGCCTGAAAGCACCCTGAATGTGTGCTAGAAATCACACTAATACAAGTGAATACTTCAGTTTACAAAATCATATTTTTGTTGCGGTTTAAAAGTTGCTAATCTAATTTACTTTTTTTTTTTTTGTCTTAACCTTTGGAATTCTTTAGTGACTTAGAAATACCAGTTCCCATTCTGATTCATATGGGATTTGGTACTTGAAATTTATGTTAAACAGATGCCAACTTCTAATATATTTCTAATATTCACTCAATGTATTATTTTTTTTCTTCTCCTCCTACAATATTTTTTTCAATAATAACAACTTGAAATTAATTCATGATTATACCCAAGCAAAGAATCATATAAATATTTTCATTATAAGATATAACTAACATTTTACATTTTAATTAGTACATGTCCTGAAGTAGAAGTTCATAGTTCAGATCTTTGAAACACAAGATTGATATTAAAATTTCATCAGGATCTGCATAAAACATTTGGTGAACATGTTTAAAATTGTACCCCTGCTAGTCTCTTAATAGGAATTGTTTATTACATATGTTTGGAAACAGATTTCCACTATCTATTTTAGGCCATATGTTTATGGTCACAGGCAGAATTATTTTTTCTATTGCTATATTTTTTTTTAAATCAAATTAATAGGCCATAATGCTTTCATATGTTCAAGTGAATGCATAAATGTTTTAGCTATTCATAGTTACAATAGTTTTCTGAAGAATTGTACTATGGTATTTCTAATAGTAGCCAAATTCAAGATATATTCAGTCACTTCTAATTCAAGATTTTTGTATATTATAAAATCTTAAGCTGTAGCTTTAGATTTTATAATACATGTTTATAATATACTTATAATATTTTATTTGATCAAAATTAAATTGAATTGGTTCTTTATTCCAGGCATTATATATCATATAATTAAAATATAAATTATAGCAATATAAATTATAATATATTAATTATAACATATTACATTAATTATATTTATAAATATAATTAAGAACATATTATATGACATAAACATCAACTTACTAATTTATACTTGTACAAACTGGCTCAAAAACTAACTACGAGAGGGACCCTGGAGTCCTAGTGGACAATCACTTAAATATGATCCAGCAGTATGTGCAGCAGCCAAAAAAGCTAATAAATCCTTGGTTGTATAAATAGAGGCATAGAATCAAAATTACATGAAGTATTAATATTGCTTTATAAAGCCTTAGTAAGGCCACACCTGGAATACTGCATCCAGTTTATGTCATCGCATTACAAAAAAAGATGTTGAGACATTGGAAAAAGTGCAAAGAAGAGCAACTAAGATGATTAGAAGAAAGGTTGCAGGATTTGGGTTTGGCTAGTCTAGAGAAAAGAAGGACTAGGGGAAACATGACAGCAATATTCCAATATTTGAGAGGCTGCCACAAATGAGGAGGGGGTCATATTACTTTCCAAAGTACCAGAGGGCAGGACAAGAAACAATGGATGGAAGCTAAATCAAGGAATTAAGGAGAAACTTCTTAACAGTCTGAAAAATTAACCAGTGGAACAGCTTGTCTCCAGATGTTGTGGGTGCTTCATCACTGGAGGTTTTTAAGAAAAGACTGGACAGCCTCTTGTCTGAAACGGTATAAGGGGCTGGACAAGAAAACCTCCAAAGTCCCTTCCAGCTCTATTCTATTCTATTCACTTAATTTTATGTATATAAGATGATAGGTCAATAGATTGATAGATCGATCGATCGATGGATGGAGAGAGAGAGAGAGAGAGAGAGAGAGAGAGAGAGAGAGAGAGAGAGAGAGAGAGAGAGAGAGAGAGAGAGAGAGAGAGAGAGAGAGAGAGAGAGAGAGAGAGAGATGCTTTATTGGTACATCTTACTGGCTCAAGTAGCCTCTTTTTTTACAGAACTGTGGAGAGAATTGAAGTTTAAGTAAATATTACAGTATTGGGATTCCAAGTTCATACATTAATTTTGATAAATTTATTAACCTCTTCTAGATATGTTAAACTTCTTCTGGGATCTTATCTGAAAATAAATCTCCTATTCTTGATAACTTTATTGCCTGAGGATTATATACATGTACATGATGTAAGTGTTTTGAGGTGTATAGAATGTAACATTTAACATGAGCATTTATTCAACTGTGCTATTACATGAGACCCTAGTTTTATTTTTAACAAATAGGCACAATCCTATGCTTTGTAATGGTTTATTACACTAAGGACACAAACTTACATTTATAAAATTAACCTTAAAGGTAAAAGTAAAAGTCTGCTTACAGATTTATCCAGTTCATAGTTTCCTGACATTTTATTCATGCTGCATTCTCAGTTCTAGGTATGGTAACTTGTAGATTAATAGCAATAATATGCTTTTCTAGCAATAAATAATTAGGCTATAAATAGGATTGTGGGAAATAAAAACTGATTGTTACTGAGTTACCAAAAGGTGATGTAAGAGGATTCTCCCTGTGAATATTTTGAATATTTCTTGTTGAAGCAGATTCTGTGATAGTTATTTTTTTTCTGAAGAAACGAGATGATATTTCAATGTAAAATAACTTGCTAACTTATCTTTAGAGTACTATTTTGCTCTACTAACATAATGGAAAAATGTTTTATGTTGTTTTGATCTATATAGGAGTGAAGCATAACGAGAAATCAAAGGCTCGGTACACATTTGGAAATGATTTGGCATCCATAAAAGATTGTGCAACTATGGTTAGCTAATTGATTTTATCTATTGAGGCCTATAAAATTAAATATCATAGGATGATTTTGTCATATGAATCTACATGAAGTTCAGTTTTATTTTATTTCATTATAATTATCAACTTTGTAGTTATAACAGATAATTGGGATTAAGGAAGTACCTTTGGATCTACAATGGAAAAGGGTGAATATGTTTTGGATGAAGCTTGGTTCAAGAAAGCCTATTGCAAACACATGGCCAAAGCAAAATAACTTATGTCTGTGGAGATTCTCAGTCGTCCAGGTCATACTGTAGTTGTCTCAAAGATGCTTTTTCAAAAGGCAACTGGACTGTTTTTTTTCCTTGGGGAAGAAGAAAATGTTTTGCTTCTCATCCAAGAAGCTTCATCAGTTATGATGGGGGTGGGAAATGGAAGGATAGGTCAGTAACTATCCTACCTGCTCCCAAAATACAGCAAATGTTATCTCTAGCCACCAAATATTTAATCATCTTTGTCCTTGACTAATATATGATGCAAGATAGAAAAGCACATCCTCTGAATCTTGGCAAGCCCAAGCACTTTATTACTTTTTTATGTACTTCTGAGGTTGACCAATAAATACCAACTGCTTAAATTGCTATCTTTCAAAATATGGATTAAAAGTGCATGACTTCTAATTCATCTCATCTAACTGACTTTTACCAGCTCTGTTACTGCCTCCAAGTCTGCAGATTGGCATCCATTAAATTAGCTTCAATTTCTTCTGTAATTGACATCTTGTAATGTTCTCTCAAAAGCATTGTATTGAAATTTCTGAGATCCAAACTTATATGTTCCCTTCCTATTTCTTTGCTATTATTCTTGTGTTAACCCATTCAATAGACTCGTCTATTTTTCTAGCTTCCATCCTTTCCATTCTGTTCAGTTCTTGCTCAATTTATTCTCAACGTTGCAGAAATTTTCTTTTGAGTGCAGGTTTCTGATATGTGTTAATTCAATTCCAAACATTATTGTATCAACTATTTGTACAAGGTTTAATTCAGTTATTGATTTTAATCCTAAACAGCTTGTGTTTCAGAATCTTGTGCTTAAGTATGGAACACAGTGCTAGGCTGCATTAACAGAGGGATAGAATAAAAGATTGTACTAATACTGAGACGAATAATATGTGATAGACTAGGAACTGTGGATAGAATATAGAAAAGAGAAACACCAAGCAAATAAATCGTAACAGGCGTCTAGTGGAGGCTTGATGTGCGGAGTGAAAAATGTTTACCAAACCAGACGATTATAAAGATTAATACTTAGTGATGTGTACCAGGTGTTATGATGATTGATGCATACTATGATTTTATGTTCAATGCTGATTGTTTTAATAAAAGAATTTTTTATTAAAAAAAATAATAACACAAATCCAATATATATCTTTGACATTTAAAAAAAAAAGATCACATGAAGTATTAATACCACTTTACAATGCCTCGGTAAGGTCACATTTGGAATACTGCACCCAGTTTTTGTCACCACGATGTAAAAAAGAAGTTGAGACTCTAGAAAGAGTACACAGAAGAGCAACAAAGATGATTAGAGGACTGGAGGCTAAAGCATATAAGGAACGGCTGCTGGACTTGGGTATATCTAGTTTAATGAAGAGAAGGACGAGGGGGGACATGATAGCAGTGTTCCAATATCTCAGGGGCTGCCACAAAGAAGAGGGAGTGAAGCTATTTTCCAAGGTGCCTGAAGGCAGGACAAGAAGCAATGGATGGAAACTAATCAAGGAGAGAAGCAACCTAGAACTAAAGAGAAGCTTCCTGACAGTTAGAACAATTAACCAGTGGAACAACCTGCTTCCAGAAGCGGTGAATGCTCCAACACTGGAAGTTTTTAAGAAGAAACTGGACAGCCATTTGTCTGAAATGGTATAGGGTTTCCTGCCTGAGCAGGGGGTTGGACTAGATGACCTCCAGGGTCCCTTCCAACTTTATTATTATTATTATTATTATTATTATTATTATTATTATTATTATTATTATTATTATTATTATTATTATTATTATTATTATTATTATTATACCATACACTTCAAATTAATTCATGTTTTCCTATAACATGCAACCTTTGCCTAGAATACGTTACTATTCTTAGAACTGACTTTTATTGGTTTACTTGCAAGGTTTCATACATTTATTTGTGTCCTGTATTAATCTTAAAATTTAGTTCTATGGCTTAGTTCTTCCATTTTAAACACTGATGCACAGTAATTTTCAAATTTCTCAGACAACTTTTGCAGCTTCTGCTTCTCAGATACCTCTTTGAATTGGAATATATTAAAATTTTCTGTTGCCTATTACCTCTCAATATGCAGAAACAAGGTTTCCCGTAATTTCCCTTTCCTTCTGTAATGAGCTCACTGCATGATACATCTGAAATCTTTGTTTCTATCTTTTCTAGTTTGCCAGTAAAACATTTCCAATAAAACTTGACTTGTCTGAAAACTGCAACTGATCCATGCAACTTCTCAGTTGACTTCTTATACTATATTACATTTGCTAAAACAAATAGAAAATAATAAAGTAAATAAACCCAATACGCACATAAAGTTTACTGCTAATGTGGGGTTACATCAAGAGCAGAGAACCACCCTCACACACAAGTGGCTTCTTTTATATACACATTGTATTTTAGTACAAATAATACAACACATCACAACATACAAGAAACAATGGTTGGAAACTAACCAAGGAGAGAAGCAACTTAGAACTAAGGAGAAATTTCCTAATGGTGAGAGCAATCAACCAATCGAATATAAATAAGATAACCTTCATTGTCATTTTTTACTGTGGGCACACTGGCACACATTAAGAATGAAATTCTGTTTCCTGCTCTCAAAAGTGTACACATACATAATGGACATATAAACATGCTATATACAACATATGGATATACCTACACCCTTACATATAAATGCATGTAAATATTAATCACTGCCTATCTTAAATACATAGTGGAAAGAGGAAGCTTGAGAGTTTACAAGGTTAATACTGTATGGAATAAAACTGTGACTGAATCTGGATGCTTCAGATACCACGAAGCCTCCTCCCAGAAGGTAGCAAGGAAAACAGGTTGTGAAGAGGATGTGTGGTGTCCCAGACAATCCTGTGGACCCTGCTTGCCTTCAGAGGTTTTGGGTGCTCCATCACCAGAGGCTTTCAAAAAGAGCCTGGACAACCACTTGTCTGAAATGGTATAAGATGTCCTGCTCGAGTAGGGGGTTGGACTAGAAGATCCTCTGAGATCCCTTCCAACTCTATTCTTCTATGTTCTATATATATAAGCTCCTCTGAATAAGCAAAAAAGAAACAAGTAAAGAAGCCTATAAAAATGGTATTGATTATGCCTTTCACACAAATACATACAGTACGTAGTAAATTCTAGCAATGTTTCAGTTAATCTGTTGTTATATGTTCAATAATACATGAGAAAAAGCTTTCAGTATACTTTATTTTTCACCCCAGCTTGGCTTTCTTGGGTGGAGACAACAGTGGTTAGAATTAAAGGAAGCTCAGTGTTCTTCAAACACTGAAAATCCCAGTACAGAGTTATTTAGAAAAAGGGGAGAAAAACAGGAAAAAGGACTTTGATTACCAAAAGGAGGGGGGGATGGAAAGCTGTCTTCTGACCACTTTCGCTTCATAGTTGGAACCCGCAAGATTGCTAGAAATAGTAGACTAAATGCTGGTAGTCTTTTGTTGTTGTTGTTGTTGTTGTTGCTCTGGGCTATTATAAAAGAGGCCATTTTCCTCATAAGAATAAGAAGTATCTTATTCTTCTGTATAAATACAGTATCTCTACTGTAAGCATTTCACATAAAATTCTTTTGGTGAAGAGATAGACTGACGCAATTGGGGAGAAAAGAACCAGCTTTTTCTTTCAATTGTAACTGCTGGAACAAAAATTCCTATCCCTGCATTTCTTCTGCCTTGTATATGTTAAGATAATATTTATGGATGGACAATATTAAAAATGTATTTTCATTATGGTTCGGAGACAAAAAGATTTTACCACTCCTTTATTTCCTGGATTACTTCAGTCAGGGAAGGAAGAAGCCATTTACTGCTGTTTAATTATTTTATATATTCCGGACAGAGTATGGAATCTGAACTATAGTCACAATGTAAACATAACACAGCCTTTCCTGTGCTGTATTAACTCTCTACATATTGGGGGGGGAATTAATGCTATGTGTGAGAAATCATTGTAGTCCAAAATCCATTCTAGGAAGATGACTTCATATTTAGGGCCTAATCTCAATTAATTTTAGTTGAGAAGCAAATTATTACTTACTTAATATAGCTAATATATTTTATACAGTCAAAAGAGAATTAAATGCATGTGGGATGTTTTGCCTCAAGTGCCAAATACAACTGTGTAGCTTTGGCACTATAGATCTTGACTATGAAGAACATATTGTTTCTGTACTCATATCCCAAGAGGAGTTTAAACTGTTTCTGTCCAGGATGTGAGGAGTCTGTAGATATTTCTCAATCCTTCTGACCTGCACAATATACAGGTCCTCAGTGGAAGGCAGGCAGATTGCAATTGTTTTTTCTGCAATCCTAACTCTCCATTGGAGTCTGTACCTCTCCTGTTTAGTTGCTGTACCAAACCAGACAATTATAGAAGTACAAATGACAGACCCAATAATTCCTCTGTAGAACTGTATCAATAGTTGATGCAGGAAGAATACTCTTTGTTGTGCCTTTTTAATGATGATTCTAATGTTAGGTATCCATTTCAAATCCTGGGAAATTATAGAACCCAAAAAACTGAAGGACTCTACTGTTGATACTACAGTCTAATACAGTATAATAAGAGGTAGAATCAGAGGCTCTTCCTAAAATCCACTCTCATCTCTACAGTTTTAAGCAGGTTCAGCTCCAGATTGTTTTGGCTGCACCCCAGGGTCAGTTGTTCAACCTCCCATCTATATGTAGACTTTGGTCTTGAATAGTTTCAAATGAGATCAATGACTGTTGTATCATATGCAAATTTCAATACTTTAACAGAGGGATCTGTAGAAATGCTATCATTGATATATAGATAGAGAAGAGTAATGGAGAGAGCACACAGCCTTGTGGGGCTCCTGTGCTAATTGACTGGATACATGATGCAATTTAATAAGAATAACAACAACAACAACAACAACAACAACAACAACAACAGAGTTGGAGGTCTTTTAGTCCAATCCCCTGCTCAGGTAGGAAACCCTATACCATTTCAGACAAATGGCTGTCCAGTCTCTTCTTAAAAACTTCCAGTGTTAGAGCATTCACAACTTCTGGAGGCAGGTTGTTTCACTGATTAATTGTTCTAACTGTCAGGAAATTTCTCCATAGTTCTAGGTTGCTTCTCTCCTTGATTAGTTTCTATCCGTTGCTTCTTCTCCTGGCTTCAGGTGCTTTGGAGAATAGCTTGACTTCCTTAGCTTCACCTGTTGCTTCCTATCAGAATAGGATAAATAAAATAGGTTGGGTTTACATATGCTAAATCATAATGTGGCCTATTTGAATTTGTGTTATACAAGTTGCTGGGTTTCTAAACCTTGCTTTATGGTTTAGTTATGTGTTAGCCGATCCATGCTTCTTTTTCAATAAGCAAAAATCAAGCAATACCATCACATAGCATAATGTGCATAAGGTCAGAATCCAGTCACATTTTCCATAGATTGTTGCCAATTACAGTAACATTTGTTCCAGATGGAGGTAGTAGTGTCCTTTGCCATTGGTGGCCTTTGAACTAGTAAACATATGGGGTCAATTTGTTGTTATTTTAAGTAAGGCTCAGGGCAAAGTTTCAGAGCATGATGTAATATAATAGTGCCCAAGGATACTTGGCAAGGCCAATGTATGCCTTCTCTGATCTAAGCAGAGCATAGAAACTCTATCCAAGCAACACACATCCATGACCAGAGTTTATAATATTTTCTTGAATAATAAGGAAATTGGCTGGAGGCTACCTAATTTATCAGTTCAGAAAGTGGTCATTATTTCAAGTTTCTATATTAGCCTTTTACTGGTAAAAGATGCTCTTTCTTTTTCATTGGATTTTACTGTACATCAAGATGCCTTTCTTTTTCCAGTCCTTTACATCAAGATATTTTTTTTTACCAAAGACTGGAAATTTAGTGCCCATAGAAGCTAGTTTTGAGACCTCATAGGTATAGTAGCGAAGGCATCAGGCTAGAAACTGGACTGTGAATTCTAGTCCCACCATGTGCACAAAAACAGCTGGATGACCATGGGCCAGTCACTCTCTCTCAGCTCTAGGAAGGAGGCAATGGCAAATCACTTCTGAAAAATCTTGTCAAGAAAACTGCAGGGACTTGTCCAGGCAGTCTCCGAAAATAGGACATGCTTGATCAGAAAAAAAAAAGGAAGTTGCGTTAGCCATATAGGATATGTGGTTTGAAAAGCACTAATTTTCTTACCTTGATGTAGTCCATTAGACAAGCACACATCTCACAGTCACACATGCCCTTGTCACCTCGAGGATCAACTACTGCAATGCTCTCTACATGGGGCTACCCTTGAAGAGTGTTCGGAGACTACAATTAGTGCAAAATGCAGCTGCGCGAGCAATTGTGGGCCTTCCACGCTGTGCCCACATTTCGCCAACTCTCCGCATGCTGCATTGGTTGCCTATCGGTCTCCAAGCGCAATTCAAAGTGTTGGTTATTACCTATAAAGCCCTTCATGGCATTGGACCAGGATACCTACGGGACCGTCTTCTGCCACATACTTCCCTTCGACCGGTGAGAGCGCACAGGGTTGGCCTCCTCTGGGTCCCGTCAGCGAAACAATGCCGTCTGGCGGGTCCTAGGGGGAGGGCCTTCTCTGTTGTGGCTCCCACCCTCTGGAACCAACTGCCTCCTGAAGTCCGTGCTTCCCCCACTCTCCTGGCCTTCCGGAGGAATCTTAAGACCTATCTTTGCCGGCAGGCCTGGGGTTGACTGTGGAATGTTGAGTGAATGATGAATGCGTCTAGGGTTGTATTTTTTAATGATTTTTAGATTTGGAATTAGTTTTGAAGTACTGTTTTGTTTATGTTGTAAGCCGCTCCGAGTCTTCGGAGAGGAGCGGCATATAAGTCCGAAAAATTAAATTAAATTAAATTAAATTAAATATATCTCTCATGTATAGACATCTGATGCAGATTACTTTTCTTATAATCAGTTTCTTCCTATGACTTTTGTTTGGTAAATTTTACAGTCTTTTCTTAAGTCAAGAACAATTGAACAATTGATTACTTTGCAGTCATGAATAATCTCCTTATTTTTTTCACTACTTACTTTATATGTTTAAAACTCCTATTGTCCTCTGGCCTATGTTTCTGCTCTGTGCTGATAAATTATGGGTCTAAAAATTAGAACAAGCAGTCTTTCGTCTTAGAGGAGGCAGCTTCTCAGATGAGGAGAACATTAGAATGCCAAAATATGGTAGAAAAATAACAGGGAGATAGTTATATGGAATTGCTTATCATTTTAGAATCTCTTTTAGAATAACTGGATTCATGGAAATTGGAACATCATCTTGACCCCTCTGATCATCTGCTAGGGGCCTGTTTCCTTTCTTTAACTGACAATTTAGCTGTATTTCCAGCATCAAGGATTACAAATCATTACTGGAAGAAATTGGAATGGAAATATCTCTCTGAATAAACCAGACCACAGTTCCTGATCTACCATGACATATGAGTTTAACCATAGAGTATCTATGTGTTAAAGAAAAAAAATGCACTTCATGAATATTCATGATAAGTAGGCTTTATAAACTCAAAACATCTTCATGAATATTGTCAAACCAATAAAACTGCAGGTTTTGTGGAAACAAAGTCTGGAAATAAATATTATTACATACATGAATTGTGCCATGGAACAAAAGAAGGGTAGCCTCAGAAAAAATTCATTAGATAACGAAACATTTGGAAGGGAAGCTATTTTTTGTCACTTGCTGGATGATGTTCAGGAATTTGGCTTTTCAGAAAAATCTACAAATGTTGATGTGTACATTGTGTACAGTTGTGTTCATATTGATTAACCTTTAAAAACCTTATTTAAAAAGAGTTGGATATCTGACCAAACAATACATGTGAGTCTTAGAACTTTTATGGTACAACAGTCAAAGGATTTTAAATCAAAGCAGGATTATAACTAGGCTGAGGTTGACTCAGTAGTCTGATAAATGAAATTAAGAAAAAAAAATATTCTGGACACTGTGATTTTTTCATTGATGCTAGTGGCAAAGTTCCCATCTTCAGCATCTGTTCTTTTTTTCAACCAAAATAAAGGTGTTAACACATTAAAGAAAAATAAGTTCTGGAAGACATGGGACACATCCCAAAAAATCAGCAAACGTTACTCAGCCAAGAATTGATAAAATACAGTCAGGCTACTGGTTACCCAGATTGTAAATTGCTTAGAACATGCTTTTTGTGCTTCCTACTTATCTATGGATGCACATTTTAAGCCAACTATTTTTTTCACTGTCAGTAATAATTCCTTATATTGTTCACATTTTCCAATTCACATTCCCCTCTGGCAAAAGAAGCTGCACAAATAAGAAATTTCTACTTTGAATATTTTGAAATGTTCTTTCTGCTAACCAAAAAGGAACAGAATTGTGAATCAGCTGGATAGAAAAGAGATTGTTTATATTTAACAGACTACACAAAAATTTCTAAGTGATTTCATGCAACTCCAGGTAGACATAATCCAGGTCCCTTCCATGACAAAGCCATCTAACAAGACCTCAGAGTCATGCCTGGTCTGTTGTCTCACTGCCCTTTGCAACAGCATTTCATCCTATTTATTGTTGATTACAAAAGCCTCAAAGAATGGAGTTTCTCTATTATTGTATGGTTTTAATGTATTGTTAAGTCAGCCAGACTGGTAGGAGCCAGATAGAAAATCACATAAACTTTGTAAGTAAGTAAACAAACAAAGAAATAATAAGTGACAATCACTTTCAAAAACATATTAAATCTAATGGCCTTCTAAAAATGTGGGATAGTAATGGATACAATAGCCAACAACTCTCATCCTCATGTCAATTGTGAAGGTTATCTTTGTTTAAAAATCTGCAGTAGATATATTTAGTTATGTATAATAAAATATATTAAAATACCAACAAATTCTGTGATTACAATTAACTAAATATACTGTAGCTTTGAAATTCTATAAATTGTTTATATTTTAACAAGATTGTCATAGTGCTAATGTTGCTTTTACATAGGGAGCTGAACCAAACTTTAATATTTAAATACAGGGATGAAAGGAATCACAGATTAAAACATTTCAAATTTTCAATTAAAGTAAAATGTAAATTTGGGTTACTGGATTACAGTTCTTGCAAACTGTACTACAGAAGCAGTCAAGAGCTAGCAAGTCATAAAGTGATTTTCTCTGCTAAAAAGTAGTAATATGGAGCATCATTTTAAGGCAGGGATCTTCAAACTCGGCCCTTTTATGACTCGTGGACTTCAACTCCCAGAATTCCTCAGCCAGGCACACTGAGAAATTCTGGGAGTTGAAGTCCATGAGTCAAAAAGGGCCAAGTTTGAAGACCCCTGATTTAAGGCAAAGAGTAGTGAAGAGATTTTCTATAATGCTCTGGGGCTTTTGGATACTGTTTCACTTGTGGCTTGTCCTTGCAAATTCCACATTAATAGTTTTCATATATAAATACTGTCTAATATGCTGACTAATCTTACAATACTACCATTAATATAATATCCATGCTAGATTGCAGTTTACTGCAAGTGCTCATAAAGGTTTTCATGGAGGTATAACTGTTTTTGATTATTTTGGTCATGGAACACCAAATTCTCTTCTTGAAATTTATATTGTGGTTCCAAGAAAACTGAATTGGGAACAGAATTCTCTTGAGTGTTATGGACCAACTAAAGTTACAATGGTATTAAATGATATTTAAGCAAATGAATCCTTTTTATAATATGGCCAATATTTCCAAGTTTAGTAATAGGAGATCTGGAGAAGTAGGTCAAAAATAAGAAAATCAAAACTCTGTGCAAAAAGTATATTGCTCTATATGAAAAAAAAGCATGGTTAAATTTGTAACTACTGCATTCCCCTTTTTCAATATACATCTATATATCATACTTGGAATAATAGTCTTTTATGCATTTGTGCTATTTCTCAGAAATCACATATCTGTGATTTGACTGTTTCAAGAGGGTAAACAATTTCAGGCATATTATCATATGAAGAAATTAATAGCACAAAAAAAACATGAGGTTTGGAAAAGTAGGTCATTCAAACTGCTGTACAGACAGAGGGGAGTTCAAGCAGTATCATGTAATTTCTTTTTATTTTAATTTTTTTAGGATAAAGTCTACTTTTACAGAATGCACACTTTTACAAGCTAATAGCAAATAGCAAAAATCAAAACCAGGTTCGCATACAGATTCTGATTTTCTGTAATAAGCATCATGCATTTTAATAGTAATCATCACAACTACTTCTGGGCATATTCCTGTCTTTTATTCATACATAGTCTATTTTCCATTCTGACAGCCATTCTATGTTGCGCAAAACATTTCTAGAACTTGTACTGAATTATAAATACTGTGTGGACTTTTCTGTCTTCTAATCTCACGTTATCTAAATTTCTTTCCCAATACAATGTGCAATGCTGCTGTAAATTAATAATTACAGTTAACTGTATTTATTGTAATTAATTGTAATGTTAATTACTGTAATGGACAATTCATCAGTGGAACAACTTGCCTCCAAAAGTTGTGGATGTTCCAACACTGGAAGTTTTTAAGAAGAGATTGGACAACCAGTTGTCTGAAATGGTATAGGGTTTCCTGCTTGAGCAGGGGGTTGGACTAGATGACCTCCAAGGTCCCTTCCAACTCTGTTATTCTGTAACTGCTAAAGACTAGCCCTATAATCTCCCTTTCTAGGTAATTTAGCCTTTCATTTAAAGTAGAGTTAGACTTTCTCTCTAATATAAACTTTGGGTTGGGGAGGAGACAACTAATTAATATCAGTAACTAAATCCTCTTAATTTTCATGATATAATGAAAATTATATATTTCAGTCCAGTTCCAAAAATTTCAATAGTATTCTAAGGATGGATTTTAGTTATTAGGCTATGTGCATATTGAAAATGGAAGCTGCTTTATTATTTGTGGCTTTTCTTATTTCATTTGTATCAGGATGTCTGCTTTAAACATTAGAAAGACTTGAACTTAAATATAAAAACTGTGGAGATAATTATAGGCTACTCTACGCCATATTTAGCCGAGTATATGAACAAAAGGATTACCCATAGCATGGACTCATGAGCTGATGAGTATTAAAAAAAAAAGTCTGCAAATTACTGTAAAGTGAGGATGGGGATCTAAGACACCCTAATCTTAAACTAGAAAGCCAATTTTCCATGAGCAACAGGGAAGAAGGACAAACAAAGGGAGAAAGAATTCAATCAGCTGTTCTGACTAAATAAACCCAGCTGACTTTGAAAAGACTTAAATTCACCTTTCAAGCTGATCTGAGTTGGATTGGCCTGAGAACTAATTCCAGAGCTTCAGAAAGGAGGAAGAAAGCAGGAGTGTTTCCATAGTTTACCAGTGAGATTGATTAATTGAAATTTTTACTTAATCTTTGTGGAACTGCAACTTGAGAGTTTTTGCTTAGCAGCAGGAATTCCTGCAGATATGAACCTCTGTTTAATTCCAGAGAGAAAAAAGAACACAGTTTATTAATAATTCTTTCAGGGTGTGTAGTGTTTTTTAAACTGTTTTCATAATTTCTAAGTAACTTTTCAAAAAAAAAAGTAACTATGAGGAAGCAGTGGGACAAAAATCTGTAAACCAATCAAATGTTGTGATGTCAAATTTTTCAGCCTGAAAAATTGTTTCATTGTTTGAGACAGCATTAGAAGTGGCTTTGATAGTTCAATTTATTTTTAATGAAGCCATCTAAATAATTTTATAGATATCATTAATTTTAGTTTTTTTTCAACAAATAACAAAAAGTTCTCCCTTTACCATACATTCTTAACTACTGTTTTACACCATGAACTACTGCAGAGGGAAAAAAGAATGGTTTCTAAGTCCCTTATAACTGGTTTATTGCTTTATCAGCACACTCATAGGAACACAGTATCTGGATAATGGGCTTTCTTGTATCTCCCAGCTAGCATTATGGAAGGAAGAGTACTGCATTTTAATTTATTTATTGAGGATGTTTTGGGAGGTATTGATTTATCAGAAATTTAGGGATTTGTGTAGCACGCTATGTCCATATAGCATCATCTGACAAGCAATGTTGCCTGATCATAGCCCTAATTAAGTATCCTTAGTTAGAAAGACAAAAGTCTGCATTTTTCTTTCAAGAGAGCTTATCATTGTGGTTGTAATTAAGGTCTCAAGGGCCTCAGATAGGAATATAAAGATAAAATGTAGGAGCCAAGCTCTGGCCTCTATCTTCATCATACCTGATTCAAAGTTAAGAGCCCATAAAGGCATTTAAAGTGCTCTCCTGAGTAATTTGGGCAGGAGATATTCCAGGAACTAATGTTGGAAAATGGTCCAAATTACATTCCATACATAAATTCAGTCAAATATTAGCTTCGCTAATTTATTAATTACTAGAAGACAATGCCATTCCCCCTCCTCATCCAGCAGAATCACAAAGATAACCACTGAACACTTTTATGTAGCCAAGGCAACAATGAGCGTTTGTCTATGTGAATTCCCTACACACACACACACACACACATCGCTGATATTTAAAGCATGACATTTGCATAACATGAACCTTACTGATGTCCTAGAAATAGTGTTAGGTCTTCTGGCAAACATAATTTTAGTATTAGAATAGTTTAACAGATTGTTTTTACAAGATTGAACTAGCGCTTGCAATGTTATCCTGTGGCCTGTGGAGAGGATCATGTCTCATCACCCTTTCTACCCTGCTCCTGATGACTTTCTAATCTATCCTACAGTTCTGTCTTTGCCTGGAGGTTTCCTACTAACCAAGCCCAAAACTCTATAGTTTCTGACCTGAGATTAAAAACAGCTATTAGTTACCATTTGCTAGTAACTATTTGCATAGCATTTAAATACAGCATTTCCAATTTCCATCCCAAAAATCTGTTGCAAACCTGTTTTTAAAGTAGCATTTATCCCATACTCTACCTGCCACATGAATTGTTTGGGGCTGAAACCAACCCATCTGAAAAGGTATCTTGCTGAGAAAAACTGCCTCAAGTAGTTTCCCTTCTTCCTTACTTAAAATGACAATTACCACAAACAATATATATTGAGACTAATGGGATCTATGCCATATATGAGATGACTTCATTGATTTCAGTGGCAACAGTGTGGATCATCCGAAACTTATATTTTGTATTCTGTATCTTGATTAAAAACCATCTGTACCCAGCTTCTTCAACAGATCCTCATTTAATTTATGATCACATAGGTGAAGGCTATACATGTGTTAAAAATGAATGCTTGCTTTCTGTGTCCTCGTGGTACTTACAGTTCATAAATATGTTTACAATTAGCATTTTCTTCTTTGACTTTTTCTTGCCAGTAGCAAAAGCTCAGCATTGATTCTTCCTTTATGAGCAATAATGAATAGATTTTGAATTAAGATTATCCCCTCCAGATGGAGCAAGCCTTTGCCATCTAGCTTTTATCCCCATTTCCTGGAAACACAACTCCACCCAGTGTTTCTTTTGAGCTGAAAGCCAGTTGTTCATGCTGAATTTTGACTCTTTTAAAGAAGAAGGGGAAAAAAATCCTGTGATAGCCTTCTCTAGTTTTGTGCTTTACAAAGTTGTATTGAATTTAAACTGCCGTGTTCTTTGGGAAATGAGGAAGTTTGAATACAATATATCTGAGGAGCACTTATTGAGGCAGCCTGCCCTATAAAATTAGAATCTCTTCTTACATGGATATTTTGATGTCTCTCTATAAAAATCTTGAACAAATCTCAATATGAATTAGTAACACGCTAAATTCTTGCAAAAAATTAAAAGCACCTGTGTTGTTTCCATCTTTTCAAACTTTAGTGAACATATTTTTGTGTTTGTCTCTAAAATCTTATGTGGATACTTTCTAAATATCTCTTCTTTGGGCAAGCAAATTGTTTGCTATTCCAAACTGATTACTTCTCAGGTATATACAATTCCCCTTTGTTGCTCCCTGGAGCTAAATTTATTTCTATATGAAGAACAAGATAGAACAATATATTTGTCTTTCCAACAAAAAAAATATCCTTCAAATCAGTGCTGAAATTTTCATTTTCACTATGATGGATTAGTTGTTGATGTTAAAATAACAAGCTATCTCATAGCAAAAATGTAAGAGTAAGGTAGATATAATGGATATGGGACTGAAAAATGGGAGATTGAGATTCTAGTCTTCCCTTAGGCATGGAGTCTGGTTTGGTGACTTTGGACCAGTCACTCTCCCACAGCCTAGGGTTAGTGTTGTGGGGAAAATAGGAGCAGGCAGCATTATGTACAGTACCTTGAAGTATTCCAGCGGTTCTCAACCTTTTTCAGGCCGAGACCCCACCTGCGCCGCCCATGCGCGGTGCAACCCCGACCTGTGCTGCGCATGCGCAGCACAACGGCCGAACCACGCATGCGTGGTGTGACGGGCCGAACCGCGCATGCTCGGCGTGTGCGCGACGGGCCGAACTGCGCATGTGCAGTGCGATGGGCTGAACCGCGCATGCGTGGCGCGACGGGCCAAACCGCGCATGTGTGGCGCGTGCACGACGGGCCGAACTGCGCATGCACGGCACGATGGGCCAAACCACGCATGCACGGCGCGATGGCTCGAATCGCGGATGCGCAGTGCGTGCGCGACGGCCGAGGGGAAATGGGGAGAAAAATGGGGGGGAAATGGCGGACTGCGGTGTTTGGCGACCCCGTGAAACGGTCATTTGATCCCAAATGGGGTCGCGACCCACAGGTTGAGAACCGCTGAACTATTCAAAAGAAAAGCAGTATATGAACTTAATATGATACAGTAATAATCTAGAATGTAATTTGAGAAATGAAGCCTGCATTATAAAACATGCAATATTTGCTTTGCGTGCAATTAAAATATGTTTCAGTAATCCAAGCTAGAGGAATCTAAGGATAACTCTGCTCCATTATTCAATAAATTTAGATAGCACTTGGGCCTTTTCTCACTTTCCCTACAGAGGTGAGGCAGGCCCCCGCTCTCCTGGTCTTCAAGAAAGGCATGAAAACATGGTTCTGGGGCCTTGTTGAGGCACTCAGAAGAACACACAATGGAGGGGCTAGTTAGCAGCCTGAAAGACCCTCCCCTTTTTAATTAATTTTTGATTTGCCTCTTCTAAATTTTATATACTGTTTTGTACATTTTAAATTTTTTATTTGTACACTAAGAGTCCCTCTGTGAGGGAGAGGTAGTTTTAAAATTTGATAGATAAATTTAAAAAAATTATATAATCCTAAAAACTGTGATGGGCAAGAGTGTTGTGTGAATCAAGCTAATCTGTAATTTGTTGTTCTAACACTCATAGAATCAGTTCAATTAACTAATTGCAAAAAGAACACAGACATCTACTCATCAGTCTTAATTGTGATTTACACTGCAAAATCACATTTTAAAATTAGGCCTTACTGAATTTTCTGTTACCACTCCAGCATGGTGGGTTTGCAGAGCAATTCTCTTAATTTTATAGGTCACAAATTAAGCACAACTAGTTGTGGTATATTGTTTCAGATGAAATATATTGAAGTACTTTTCAGTTATTATTGACTGTGTCAGCTCAGAGTATGTATCAGCAAAAATGTTGGGAACTGTTCTGAAATGTTTGTGTGTGCGTGTGTCCAACCCTGTTTGCAAGTAACTTCCAGGCATTTAGACTGTCAAATCCAATATGCAGTTAACTGTTAGTGAACTTCTCAAGTTTTGATAACTATGCCCTGTTCTTTCATTATTTGTTTTAAAAACTGAAATCTAAATGATACATTGTTAAGTTATTCCACGTGTGTTTTCCTTAGTTTTCCCGCCTTACCTGTTTTCATACTACTGAAAAAAATATCATCTCTTTATTGTACTGAATCTGCTGAATGCATGGCAAGCATCTTGTACAACATGGGGAAGGAAAAACCTTGGGCAGTTGGCACCTTAAAAACTAAAAACCCATGGCTGGCAGAGCTACTTGAAGGGTACCTGAATTACTTCAGGAAATGAAAATGGGTTGTTAATAACTTCGCTTAATAACCCAGATATATTATGATTCAAAACCTCTGAAATGTCTTGCAGGGATAAGACTGTTTCTGAAGCCCTAGGGGTCAGCAGAAATATATTCAGAATTCAAAATTCTCCTTGAGGGTCCCATAACCAGGCTCAGTTTACCATATTTGGACACATTATGCAAATATCTACACCACCTGAGAAGTTCATAGCCCTGAGAAAGGAAAGGAAGGAAAGAGAAGAGAATGATCAGCAGCAAGATGGCTGACAGGGGTAATGGGTTCCTTATGGGGAGATCTGAAGGACTAGGATGGGGACAGATCATCCAGGAGAAAATCTGTCTATATGTTTGCTGAAAGTCAACACTAATCTCCTGCCACCTAATCAGTATCTAGTTAAATTTAGCTGATTTCCAAAAGCTAAGTAAGATTAGTCTCCCATTTAGTACTTGTGTAGGAGATCAGAATAAGAATAATAGAATAACAGAGTTGGAAGGGACCTTGCAGATCTTCTAGACCAGGGGTGTCAAACTGGCCACATCACGTGACGTGTCGTGATGTATTGTGACTTTTTCCCCATTGCTGGAGTTGGGGTGGGTGTGGTTTCGGCATGACGCATCTGGCCCGCAGGCTGGCAATTTGACATCCCTGTTCTAGCCCAACCCTCTGCTCAGGCAAGAAACCATATACCAGGCATGTCAAACTCATGACATCACATGATGTATCGGGATGTTTTCCCCATTGCCGGCAATGGAGTGGGCATGGTTTCAGCGTGACGCATCTGGCCCACAGGCTGGCAGTTTGACATGCCTGCCCTATACTATTTCAGATAAATTGTTGTCTAATCTCTTCTTTAAAACTTCCAGTTTTGGAGCACCCACAACTTCTAGATGCAAGTCATTTCACTGATTAATTACTCTGTCAGGAAATTTCTCCTTAGTTCTAGGTTGCTTCTCTCCTTTATTAGTTTCTATCCACTGATCATTTCACAACTGTGCACTGAAAAGTTTTTGCTTTTTGTTTTTGTTTTTTAAAAGAGGGAAATAGCATCTTCTATATTATTACCAAGAAAAGAAAAAAATATTGGATGTAGCATGAAATCATAGTGAATCAAGCTCAAGTTGAAGGAGACTTTTTTTAAATAATCAGCTTAAAGAGATTTGAGATGGGATCCTTTCTTAAATGATATAAATTTGTATGTTTAGATAGTCAGGGAATTCAGTAGTAGTTGCACCTAGTTAAATGTTTCTTCTTTATTGAAAGGGCTCCAGCTGCAATGCAATAACCATGTAACATCAGCGTCATCCAAATGAAGATAGGCTTAAGATATAGAATGATCTTGACTGATTTGAACATCGGGCCCTATTTAACAAAATGAATTTGAATGGTGAAAAAAGTAAGGTTCTACATTTAGATAAGAAAAGCTAAATGCACAGGTATAGTATAGGTAGTACCTGGCTCAATAGTAGTAATTGTGAGAGGGATCTTGTAGTCCTAGTGGACAATCACTTAAATATGTGCTGCAGCTGACAAAAAAAACAGAGTCCTAGGCTGCATTAACAGAGGGATAGAACCAAGATCACGTGGTGTATTAATGCTACTCTATAATTCTTTGGTAAGACAACATTTGGAGTACTACATCCAGTTTGGTCACCACAATGTAAAAAAGATGCTAGGAGTCTGTGAAGTGTACAGAGAAGAGCAACAAAGACGATTAGGAGACTGAAGGTTAAAACATATAAAGAATGGTTGCTGGAATTGGGTATGTTTAGTTTAATGAAAAGAAGGACTAGAGGTGATATGATAGCAGTGTTCCAATATCTAAGGGGTTGCCATAAAGAAGAGGGAGTCAATCTATTCTCCAAAGCACCTGAAGGTAGGACAAGAAGCAATGGATGGAATCAAGTAACCTAGAACTAAGGAGAAATTTCCTGACAATTAGAACAATTAATCAATGGAATGATTTGCCTCCAGAAGTTGTGGATGCTCCAATACTGGAACTTTTTAAGATGAAATTGGACAACCATTTGTTTGAAATGGGATAGGGTTTCCTGCCTGAGTAGAGGGTTGGACTAGAAGACCTTCAAAGCCCCTTCCAACTCTGTTACTCTGTTAAATAGCTTTTTGCACATGTGCAGTAAGGTTATGAGAAAATACCAAAAACAATTGTTAATCCTACATAATTGGGAAAGTTGCATGGACACAAAGTGTCAGACTGTCAAATGTCATTTGGATGAAGCTGATGTTACTTGGTTATTGCACTGCAGCTGGAGCCTTTTCAATAAAGGAAAAATACATATTTAACTAAGTGCAACTACCACTTAATTCATTCAATCTTATTTCAGAGTAAGCATTACAAACTCTTTTCTTCTAGCCCTCCCTTTTAGCACATTTGCTACCATTGTTGTTTTGAATTATTTCAGAGTAAGCCCACATTTATAAAATACTTATGAAACTAATTGCACAATATACAAATGACCTTACTGCAAAGGTATCATTTTGTGTTGAGTTCTGAAGTTACAATAAATATTATTTTGCTCAAGAGAAAGCTGATTTTAGGAGAAAAAAAATGTTCCCCTCCCAAGGAGAATTTTGAGATTTATTTCTGTAAATCCCATCTGTGAATGTGCAATTGGAAGGTATATTGCTATCCAAAAAAATTTTGTACACATATCCAGGATAATGCTGGAGAGATCAAATGTACGTGTAGGAAAACAACTGCAAAGCTTTCCTTAGCCTGCCTGCTTTTTTTTTCAGCTGAGCCAACAGCTGATGACTGAGAAAAAGCAAGCCAGTGTAATGTTCCACAGATGACTATTGCAAAAAATTGCCAAACATCAGCTTGTATAAATGGCATAATGGTTTAATGAACCAGCCATAGCAATGGATATAGTAAATGTTGCAATTATTCTGACAATCAAAGGAAAACATGCCTCTCTTTTTTCTTTTTTGGTCCCTCCACATTATTACTCTATGGTCTTTGGCAGAACCCAGAGAACATACAGAATACATCAGAATATTTGGTTCCTTTAGAATTATAGAATCAGAGAGATGGAAATATGCATTTTGGATATCACGTCCAGTGCCCAACTCGATTTAGAAAACTAAATTGTCAGTTTTACAGACACTCTTGAATACATACAATAAGAGGAACCTACCACCTTTCTCAGCAAATTCCACTGTCGAAGGATTGTTATTGTCAAGATATTCTTTGTAACATTCAGTCGGAATCTGATTTTCTTAACTAGATTATTCCATGTCCCACATTTTAAAATAAGGAAGAAAGAGCTTTGACCTTCATCTATGTGATATCTTTTCAAATATTTGAAAAATATTTTCTCAATGCTATATATACCAAGTTCCTTTAGTCTTTATTCATACAATTTAGTTTCTAATCCTGTGCTCATGTTCTAATCTTGTGCTCATGATTTTTCTGGATCTGTTCTGAAATTGTCTTAAACTGTAGTATCCAAACCTAGATACAATACTTAAGGAGGGATTTTTCAAAAGGAGAGTGGTCTTTCAAAAAAGAATCATAGAATGACATTCCTACATTCTATTGATGAAGTCTACAATTTATGGCAATGGGCCAGGATACTTGCGGGACCGTCTTCTGCCTCATGAATCCCAGTGACTGGTTAGGGCACATAGGGTTGGCCTCCTACTGGTCCCGTCTGTTAGACAATGTCATCTGGCGGGGCCTAGGGCTAGGGCCTTCTCCATTGCTGCCCCAGCCCTCTGGAATCAGCTTCCCTCAGAGGTTCGTACTGCTTCCTCCCTCCTAGCTTTCCGAAAACTGTTGAAGACACATTTATGCAGACAGGTTTGGGGCGTGTGAGCTGCACTCTGCCCCTGGGCCTTTGATTGTGATTGTGTGTTGTATGAGTGTGGTGAATTACCTAGTTTTTTATATAGTAATTGGTAATTTTAATTGATCTTATGTTATGTTTTCACTTGTATTCTCGTTGTGAGCCGCCCTGGGTCTTGGGAGAAGGGCGGCATATAAGTCTAAACAAATAAATAAATAAAAATAAATTCTATTATTTACAGACCCTTTCTACAGTTTATCAAGATTGCTTTGAAATTGTGTTTATGTAGTTATTTCATTCTGCAAAAAAAAAAAAATGGGTATCCTACGCAGTTTTGTATCATGTGAAAATTTAATGTGTGCTGCTTTAGCCAAATCGCAAAAGACCATACTAATGAGTAAAAAAAAAGACATACGAACCTCAGGACCAATCTTTGTGGCACTCCATTTGATATCACTTTTGATGAGGAAACATTGCTTAGGTTTCTTTTGAATAAATAGTCCTTTAATTACTATACACAAGTCAAAACATTTGACCAGATTTATTTTGGGACTTATTCATTTATTTTTCATTTTATATTGAGAGATATCCTCAAGTTCAGCTGTCCCAATATTATACATTATGGTACATAAGAAAATCAAATTACCTAATGCAAGTAGATTGGAAACAGGCCATTCAGCTGGAAGAACTGATTTCTTGGTACTATAGTAATACATCCCTAGGAATTAATTGTACGATTAGATCCAATGCCTGTCTTCTAAGCATTTTTGTTCAAAAGCAAATCTTATCAAGGTAAAAAGGATTTAATTTAACAAGCAAGTATTGGAATGATACCATAGAAGTTGAAACATATAGTCAGACCAGGTTTTTCTTTTAGCATATTTATCATTTTTTTCTTCTTCTTTTCTTTTTCATAGCTCATAAGTGAGAAGTATCCTGTAGTTATTTGATCATTGGGGTTTTATATGCAAATTTGAAAACAGCTTTTCTTCTTTAAGAGATGGTTTGAAGCAAAACTGGGATACTTAAATCTTTGATCCTTTGTGTATCTTTGTCATAGTCATTTCTTTGTTGACTTAAAATAGCACAGACCAAAAAAAAAAGCATATTTTAACTTTTCACTTTAAAAACACTTTTTTCAACCCTCAAAACAGGAAAAGTATTTCCTCAACATAAGAACTCTGCAATCAGACTTGAGTAAAAACAGATTGAAATAATATAGATTCTTCCTAAGAAAATAAGATACTTATGCCAGGCTGTTTCAAGATGGTTTTTTTTTAATTATTTTCCTTGGAATATGAGAAAAGGTGTTTACCAGGACAAATTAGAAATGCCACTTAATGCCCCAAATGTGGGTATATGCATTTGGCAAGTGATTATCTTTGACTGAAGCTTGCAGTTCTGATCTAATTATTAAGCAGAAAAGTCCAGTAGAAAATATTCAAGATAAAAGCCAGAAAATGCTTATTTTTTTGTTTTAAATCAAAATATTTCATAAGCACTATTGGCATAGTTGGTCAGAAATTATTCTTTGGTAAATACTAATCATAATAACTAAAATAAGACAGCTTGATTGTTTTGTTGGCTTGTTAATTGTGGATGAAATGAAGCCAGTTCATGTGTGTGTGTGTGTTTGTGTGTGTGTGTTTGTGTGTGTGTGTGTGTGTGTGTGTTTTGAAGGTGCAGAAAATTTTAAAGAAAAAAATGGGTGTCCTGATCTTGTACCCAACTCAATAATTTTGTCCTTTAATATTCTCAAATGAGAAAATGTTCTTGGATTGTTGGTAAATGTTTAAAGTTGGAATGGTTGTACTATTCGGAGTTTATATTGCTTTTAAAAGCTATGAAGACTTTGGCATTAATTACCCTGACATCAACTGGGAGACATACTCTGCAGCAAGTGGAAGATCAAACAGATTCCTGACAAACCTAGCAGACAACTTTGTCTCCCAAAAAGTAGAGAAGGGAACTAGGGGATCAGCCATATTGGGCTTAATTCTCACTAACATAGATGAAATGATAGAAGGTGTTGAAGCCACAGGAACTTTGGGGGGGGGAGTGATCATGCAATATTGGAATTCAACATTATGCAAGCACAAGCAATAGAACACAGTCAAACTAGAGTCTTGGACTTATTAGTATTGTATACCAGGTATCATGTTGATTGCTGCATAATATGTTTTTATGTCCAATGCTGATTGTTTTAATAAAAGAATTTAAAAAAAAAAAAAAAGAAAGCTAATTCCAACAAACTTAGAGAGAACTTGGGAAGGATTCCATGGATGAGAATCTTCAAGGGGAAAACAACTCAAGAAGCTTGGGAAATTTTGAAAAGTGAGATTATAAAAGCCCAATCTAGCACAATACCAACAAAGAAGAAAAATAACAGCTCTCAAAAGAAACCAGCATGTCTGCATAAAGAACTCTCTGATAAATTGAAAGAAAAAAGGACAAGTATAAAAAGTGGAAAGAGGAGCACATAACTAAAGCAGAATATCAGCAAATAGCCCAAGCCTGCAAACATGAAGTGAGAAAAGCTAAGGCTCAAAATGAACTAAGGCTTGCAACAAAAGTCAAAAATAATAATAAAAAAACCTCATTTCAACATGTAAAAAACAAGAAAAAAAGTTAAGGAAATGATTGGTCCATTAGTGGGAGAAAGTGGCAAGAGGATGACAAGCAACGGAGAAAGCAGAACTATTTAACTCATTTTTTTTGCATCTGTCTTTAAACAAAGGGGGAAAAAACCTATCAAAAACAGTACCGTAACATGTTAAGATAGGCAAGAAAATGGTAAGTGAGCACCTTTCCACCCTAGATAAGTTCAAATTACCAGGACCAGATGGATTACACCCCAAATCCGTATTGCCCCCACCCTCTCCGCCTTTCGCAAATTACTAAAGACACATCTTTGCCGACAGGCCTGGGGCAGTTAACATCTTGCCCCTAGCCAGTGTATGTTTGTGTGCATGTTTGTTTGGATGATTGATTTTTTAATTAAGGGGTTTTTCTTATAAAGTATTTTAATGTTAGATTTCTATCTATGTTGTGAGCCGCCCTGAGTTCCTGGAATAGGGTGGCATAGAAATCCAATTAATAAAATAAATAAATAAAATAAATAAAGTTCTGAAGGAACTGGCAGATGTGATCTCAGAACCACTGAACTATATTTTTCAATGATCCTGGACTACTGGGGAACTACCAGAGGATTGGAAAAGAGCTGATGTAGTTCCCACCTTCAAAAAAGGGGACAAAAATGGATCTAGGAAACTATAGGCCTATCAACCTAACCTCAATACCTGGGAAGATTCTGGAAAAGATAATCAAACAATGAATCAGTGAACGCCTAGAGGCAAACAAAGTCATTACCAAAAGCAAACATGGGTTTGTCAAAAACAGTTCATGCCAGACAAATTTTACTGCATTCTTTGACCAGGTGACAAAATTAATGGACCAGAGGAATGCTGTGGATATAATTTACTTGGAATTCAGTAAGGCATTTGATAAAGTAGATCACAACCTACTATTTGATAAGATAGAAAAATGTGGGTTAGACAGATCACCACCAGATGGATTCATAGTTGGCTGACTAGCTGTACTCAGCCTGTGGTCCTCAATGGAACTGCATCTACATGGAGGGTAGTATGTAGTGGGAGCCCCAAGGCTCTGTTCTGGGCCCAGTGCTCTTCAACATCTTCATCAATGATTTGGATGAGGGGATAGATGGTGAACTCATCAAATTTGCAGATGACACCAAGCTGGCAGGAATAGCCAACACTCCAGAAGACAGGCTTAAGATACAGGAGAATCTGGACAGACTTGAACTCTGGGCGCTATCTAACAAAATGAAATTCAATGGTGAAAAAAGTAAGGTTCTACATTTAGGCAAGAAAAAACAAATGCACAGGTATTGTATAGGTGGTACCTGGCTCAATAGTAGTAATTGTGAGAGGGATCTTATAGTCCTATGGACAACCACTTAAATATGAGCCAGTAGTGTACTGCAGCTGCCAAAAAAGCCAACATAGTGCATTAACAGAGGGATCGAATCAAGATCATGTGAAGTGTTAATAGCACTTTACAATGCCTTGGTAAGGCCACACTTGGAATACTACATCCAGTTTTGGTCACCACAATGTAAAAAAGATGTTGAGACTCTAGAAAGAGTACAGAGAAGAGCAACAAAGATGATCAGGGGACTGGAGGCTAAAACATATAAGGAACGGTTGCTGGAATTTGGTATGTCTAGTTTAATGAAGAGAAGGATGAGGAATGAAATGATAGCAGTGTTCCAATATCTCAGGGGTTGCCACAAAGAAGAGGGAGCCAAGCTATTTTCCAAAGCACCTGAAGGCAGGACAAGAAGCAATGGATGGAAACTAACCAAAGAGAGAAACAACCTAGAACTAAAGAGAAATTTCCTGACAGAACAATTAATCAGTGGAACAATCTGCCTCCAGAACCTGTGAATGCTCCAACACTTGAAGTTTTTAAGAATAGTCTGGACAGTGCTCGCTTCGGCAGCACATATACTAAAATTGGAACGATACAGAGAAGATTAGCATGGCCCCTGCGCAAGGATGACACGCAAATTCGTGAAGCGTTCCATATTTTTTGCACCAGGTTAAAAAAAAAAAAAAAGAATAATCTGGACATCAATTTATCTGAAATGGCATAGGGTTTCCTGCCTGAGCAGGGGGTTGGACTAGATGATCTCCAAGGTCCCTTCCATCATCATCATCATCATTATTATACCTTTTTTCCTGTTTCTTAAATATAGGAGCATTTTTCATAATTTTAAAGTCATTGTCTGGGTATTTTCTCCACATTGAAAACTATTATTCATAGATGAAATATCAAAGTTCCTTTCCTAACAGAATTTCAAGGTGAAGTTTATAAAAGAAATATCAATTTACAATTAAACAATTTTATAACAAATAAACCCTCTTTTAAAAATTCTCATCTCTTAAAAATCAGAACACATATTAAATCCCACAACAGAATTACTGCTATAACAATAGAAAAATGGATGGACTGGTAGCACAAACCTAACTGAAATCCTGGTACATTTTTGTTAGCAGTTCAAATGCTAACCTAGGAGCTGAACAAGATTAAAAGAGTGTCATAAAAAAGTGTCTTTTGGTCATAAAAGAGTGTCAGGAGAAATTAAGGTCATTCAGGTTCTTGACTCCTTTGCCTAAAGCATAGGTGGTGCTCAGTTTTTATCAAAGGAAGTATTACATTGACTATCCCATATATAAACACACTTCCTTGCCATCCTCCCATCCTCTCCCTGCTGTTTTATGGGAGGTGATTCTGCCTCTGGAATTAACTTTCTTAATCTTCCCTGGAAGGCAGGGTTTGGAAATAAGCATATCTCTATATCACAGCCCCGGCCTTGAAATATACCCATCCACAATATACCCGTTTATGTTTCATGCCATTGTTCCCATAGGAAATACTCTCAGAGTTCATTTAACTGAAGCTGCAGGATTTTCCTGTTGATGGTGATTTTTAGTTTTTTTTAATTATTACCCTATCTGTGTCCCTCTCTAATTTCCAAAATATTAAAATTACAATACAGAAATGTAAGACTTCTGGAAAGTGATAGCATGATAAATCTTCCAGATTTTCATCATATTAGATTAAAAAGTCCATTAACTGCTACAGATCAGCTTCACATAGCCAAGTAGCCAGGTTACAACTATAGTATTTTGCTAGAAAAAAAATGACTGGCATGCTAATCTCTCAAAGGCAAGACACAGAGATTCATTGCTATTATCTCTGCCTCTGACCCCATATTTCCATGGTAAGCTGCAGTTGAAAGATACACACATCTGTATTAATTTTTTCCACTTCCTAGTCTGTTTCATGGGCAACTGCTTTTAGGGTGGGAGTGGAAAGAGTATGAATTCTATGTCCTCAGTACAAATGTGTTATAAGAAATGCAACTATAATATGAATAAAGGAGAATATTTGTAATTCAGGGTTCAAATGAGAGATCTTTGGTGCTCTCTGAGCTTGGCTGTTTTCTTGCAGATGTTTCATTACCCAGATTAGGTAACATCGTCAGTGCTGATAATGTTACTTAGTCTGCAGTGGTGGGATTCAAATATGTGAACAACCGGTTCTCTGTGTGGATGCCGCTCCCAGAAGTCCATTCTGGGCCTGGGCAACAAAAAATTAGCTACCGGTTCTGCCGAAGTGGTGCGAACCAGCTGAATCTCACCACTGTTAGTCTGGGTAATGAAACACCTGTAAGAAAACAGCCAAGTTCAGAGAGCACCAAGGACCCCTCTCAGCTGTAATATGGTCCAGCATAATATGTCACTTTGGACTTAGCCCCATAGGAATTGCAGGCACTTGAAACTCCTAAAAGCCAGCAAACTTTGAGTGTCTTCATCTTGCTTAAATAGAAAGGATATGTTTTAGAACAAATCAGCATGTACGTATCACCAGTATGGAAGAGTTTAGAAGGAAGTGTAATCCAAGTCAGGCAAAGCTAAGCTACTCAATGACATTTATCTTTGCCTGACTCATCCTTGATCACACTTTTCATTACACACTGTCCCTGAACACTACATTTCAATTCTTTCTCTTCTGTGCATAATGTATGCTAACATTGCTAAATCAGTTATTTTTTCTTCTGTTATCCTATTCCATGTGGATGATTAGATTCCCATTTCTATGCAATTCTTTTTTTTAGAACTAACTGCAAATGTCTAATCTAATCAACATTTTCCTTTCCAAAATCCTATGTTTCAAGGACTTAGGCTAACCCAGCAGTGACTGGTGTCATGATTTTTAATGCATTAATTCTTACATTTTTTTTCCAAACAACTTCTAGCAAAACATAAAACAATGGTGATTAGAATATATTTATTTTTGATGCAGTGATTATTTTTTAATAAGAGAGTTATTCATTTATTTATTTTCATAGTTAGAATATACTTTGTTGTTACCTTAGCTTGTGAGAAGTCACTTTGGAATCTTTGTCAGCCATATGTACTGTGTTTACCTAAAAAGAAGAAGATTCCATATTTAAGAAGTCATCTCCGTAAAAGATTAAAGAAGAAAAAATCCTGATTTAGTCTACATTCCGTGAATTTCAGATGATCCATTCTGAGGAAAACCCTAATTTTCTCTTCAGATAAACACAAAGGATAGACACAAAGCAAACTCCTGAGACTTGGACCACAATTGAGAAAATGCTGTTTCATGTAACCACCTATTGTTCATCAATTAACAGAAACACAGAAAAAGATGTAAGTTGTTAAACAGAAAGTATGGGGAGAGCAATATATGAAAATAATCTCAAACAGCCCCCTAAAGCAGCGGTCCCCAAGCTTTGTGGCTTGATGGTCTAGCTGGGGGGGGGATGGAATTGGGCCGCATGAGTAGTGGACTGGCATGAACGTGTGCACAACTCAACTCGTGCTAATGGTGGACCGGCGCGCATCCACATGATCCTGGGACACTGTAACCATCATAAATATGAATTAGTTGACACATGTTCAAATTTTGATCATGTGATCGTGGGGATGCTGCAACCATCGTAATGTCAAAAAAATGCTCATAAGTGCTGTTGTAATTTTGGTTACTAAATGAACTATTGTAAGTTGAGGACTACCTGTATATCAGTGTCCCAGATGATGTGAGTGCTGTTATGAACATATCTTTGTCTGCCTGGAGGTTGGAGAAGGCCTGGATGGGGAACAACAGACTTCAACTGAACCCTAGAAAGATGGAGTGGCTGTGGGTGTATCCAGGGGTTTATCATATTTGCTCTTGGATGGGGTTGCACTGCCCCAGACAGATCCAGTGCATAATCCTGAAGTCCTCCTGGACTCAAGGCTCCTGTTCAAAGAGCAGGTGGCAATCATGACTAGGAGGGCCTTTGCTCAATTTTGTGTTGTATGCCAGTTATGCCCTTTCCTAGATAGGAAGATTCTGTGCTTGGTAAGTCATACCCTGGTCATTGTTGTGACCCAGGTGGTCAAGGCAAGGCAGGCCTCTAAAGAGTTCTTTATTTCTCTTAACAAATGTTCCAGCCAAAGGCCCTCCCACAACCAGTAAGTCTCCACCCTCACTCTACCCTGACGGCAGCCACCCTCAGACTCCCAAACACAGCCCCAGTAAGACCAAGAAAGCCCACAGAGTGGAAGCATGCTCACAGGGCAAGGTCCAGGGTTCTGACTTCAGTTTATATTTTCTAACTTCAGTTCACCTGTGCAAAGGTATTATTGTCCATTCTTTAGTTTCACAGTAGCTGTTTTAAAGCCTGGAATGATAGCAGAGTGAAAAAAAGAAAATCCCCAAGATTCACACATAGATCTCATGAAAAATAAACTATTTTACCACAATATGGTGCAATAACTTACAGAACTTCTCCAAAATGGTTAAATATTATTAACAGAAGAATTACATGAAAAATAAGTGATGTAAAATTGCAGGTTTGATCATGGGTCCCAATAAAAACACATAACCAATCAAGACAAATATTTATGAAATTTGGCTGATGATCATACAAACCAAAGGGAGGGAAAATGGGGAAAATGGCAAGGCTAGCTCTAATCTCTCAACAAACTGCTATTGAGTTCTTTCCCTTTGTTCTTCTTAGGTTTTTTTCAGCTACCACTTGACCAATAGCTTAACTTTGATCTTGTGTTTCTGATTCCCACAGTCTCATAATTTCTTGTTTGCTCCTTGGCTGTAACTTCTAAACTACAATATCCTTTATCTGATATCCTTTACAGGATTTATAGAAGCAGGCCCAGTACAACTAGATATCATTCATGCAGTGTTTCTGAGGACCAATTCTTGCCCTCTTTTCTTTTCTAGTGCCCAAAATTGCTATTGTTCTACATACTCTTTCACTAAAATGCCGCCTCATACTGGATTACAGCAATGCAATTACAGTGGTTGGAATCTAATCTTCAGCAATTTTAGGGGATCGTTTATTTGTTCCTTAAAGTCCTGGAGCACGAGAAAAGGTTTTGCAAAGGGCAAGCAAAGTGGAAGAAACTTCTCAGCCACTGTGTAGATTTGGAAAAGTAAAGCAGTTATATAGATCTCATTTATTATATATAGTGATTCATGTTTTCTCTAAGGGTGCTACTCCCAAATATGCTCTGTAGAAACTTCTGGTAGAAAGCGATACACTACAGCAACAACTCTAAGCAATATCTCTTGTTTAGAAATATGGCTTATTCTTCAAGCTGATATAAACATAAGTTAGAAGAATTTTAAATGAGTAATATATACAGACTTTTAAAAACTCTGAATACTGAAAAAAAAACCCGCCTTTTCCTGAGATTTTTGCATATGTATGATCTACAATGGGCAGGGTACAAATTTAATACAGCTACAAATTTATTTTGTAGCTGAAACATCTACCAAGCTCCTATTGGCTAGTTAAGGCCACTGAAGGCACACCTTCAGTGGCTTTAACTAGCCAATAGGTGCTCTTAAGATGTAGGTCATACAGTGTGCACCATGAGCAACTTTCTACTTGGCCCTGCATCCATGTCTGGCTGGGGGATTCTGCATGTTGAAGTCCACATATCTTGAAATTACAGAGGTTAAGAAACACTATTTTAAAGAAAGAAAGTTGTTTCCCACATACACACACCCGCCTCATTACAGAATCAAAATGGAGCTTAGCCATCATGGCAGAGCAAGTTGTGCTAGCATCCTTTTCAGATGATTCAAGGAATGAAGAATGCCTATTTACAGAGCACTGAGGAAGAATCTTTAGTGAATTCAGTGTATGCCTTTTGCATCTTAAATGGGGATGCAAAAATATTGGGAAAAAATATTCTAAAGAGAGAGTTTTGAAATCCAAACAACCTGTCTATCTGGAAGAGGATTTAGTTAGTTGGTGGCAGAGTGTGTTAATGAAGAGATACAGTATTCTCTGGAAAATATTTACAGTAGCTGGCTGAGATGCTGTAGCAGGCCACAAACTAACTTAGCTGCACTAAGCAAGAATTAGCAGAGAAGACAATGACGGTTTTGAGAGAAAAACACTTTATGCTGCCAAGAGTCACTTTTAATGAGATGGGCAGCCATATACATTTGATTAATAAGTAAATGAATAAATAAATAAATAACAAAAGGGTGAAGGTTCATTCTCTGAGCTTCTGGGTTGGTTTCTGAATGTTTTGTTACCAGGCTAGGTAACATCTTCAGCGGAGTTTAGATGTCAGTGCCAGTTTCTTCTGTTTATAAGGACTTCAGGTGTGGGTGTCTAGTAAGAATCTTGTGATGGGTCTTGTGATGAGGAGGTTCCATCAGGTCAGAGTCATTGGGATGTGAACTTCTGGGGGCAGGCTGAAGCTGAAACTCTGCTGAAGATGTTACCTAACCTGGTAACAAAACGTTCGTAAACCAACCCACAAGCTCGGAGAATAAACCTTCACCTTCATCCAACACCTGAGCTACAGATATTTGCCACTATAACAAAAGGATATATAAATACATATCTTCATCTTGGCTTCCAAAGATTTAGCCATCAGATCTTGTTGATATTAAAGCACTTAGATTTGAAATTTGCTCTGTCTGACCTTGGATCTACTAAAAGCTGCAAACTACTCAGTAAAGTTTTTGAGGCTGGTTCGCAAGTACAGTATGTCATATGAAACCGTGATCCATAAGCTTTTTCATTCCTTCATCCACTTTTCCTTCCCAAGTGTACAAATACCTCTTAAAATATGCTTTGTTCTTCCTCACGTGACTTAATGGTGGCGAGTGGAGGAGAAGTAGCCTTCCACTTCTTCATCCCAAATTCCTCATTCACCCTCTTTTGGAGGTCATATCTGCTCTGCCACTCCTCAACTAACTTGTTTCATCAGGTGTGATTGAGGGAAGGTCTGTTGCCAGTGCTGAAGTCTCAGTTATCAACCCTTGATCTGTGCCCCTGGTCTTTGCCTCAAGCAGCTTTTTCCATAGTATCTTTTTCATCCTGTTGTGGTTAACTGAGATAGAAGATGAGCAAGCTCATATTTTCAAAGAGAATAGAAACTGTACTTGACCAAGAAAAAATGATTTTTTTTTGTTCATATCTATCTTTGGTGTGGGAAATTTTGATGTGACATTTCTGTAACAGCCATCATAGTTAAAATAACTATGATCTGGAAAAAAGGAGACTATCAATCCATAAAGAAGTCTTTGTACACTAAGCAGCAGCCTATAATTAATTATAATTATCAAGAACTGACTGTTCCTTTAATCTTTGGTATCAGGTTTGGTCAAAAAAAGTATGGTCAGATATCCAAACCATGCCATTTTCTTTCAAGTTCTTCCAACATTTCAATCTCAGGTATAATACATCTTCTGTTTAAAAAAAACACTTCAAGCTTTGTATTTTCTTTTTTTCCCCTAAGACAGCACCTCCCCTCCTTTTCCTATCCTTCTGCCTTGGCATGAAACAAGCTTTTTAAAAGAAGTACCAGACTGATTTCTCTTATTGCTATTCACTTATTTATTTTGGGAATAGAGAGGAAAGATAGAGAGAGGGGTGGAGGAGGAGGGAGGAGGAGGGAGGGAGAGAGAGAGAGAGAGAGAGAGAGAGAGAGAGAGAGAGAGAGAGAGAGAGAGAGAGAGAGAGAGAGAGAGAGAGAGAGAGAGAGAGAGAGAGAGAGAGAGAGAGAGAGCTTATAAAACCCTCTAAGCTGAATATCTAATTATCATGGGATAGAGCCTCATAAATAAAATCTATTTTTATGTAGTGCCAAATTATTTCTGTCTTTGAGACATATATGACTAGGAAATTAAGGGATGCAAAATGTGAAATACAGGCAAAATCCACAACTTCTTTCTTTCTTTCTTTTTCTTTCTTTCTTTCTTTTTCTTCTTTCTTCTTTCTTCTTTCTTTTTTCTTTCTTTCTCTTTCTTTCTTTCTTTCTTTCTTTCTTTCTTTCTTTCTTTCTTTCTTTCTTTCTTTCTTTCTTTCTTTCTTTCTTTCTTTCTTTCTACCTGATATTGAAAATCTACAGCCAATTGAAAAATCTAGATTTTTTAAAAAAGCTGTTTCAAAAGACAAAGACATTGGGTGATTAATATTAAAGAATCTCAGTTAGAAATAAGCAATGTGTATTAATCCTATCGATTGTATTATACAACAACTTCATCATTTCCAAGTGTAGATCAACACAGGACAGTCCAAGACAGAGGGTTGCTGTTCAGATTACTGTTTTAGTCCAATACAGAGGGCACAATCTTGGGGGAGATAATATGTACAATATATACATTACCAGGGTAAGCAATGTAATTCTGACACATTTCTTGCCTTAAAAAGAAAGGACTTTATTGTGAATAGTTCAGTATAAATGTTTTTGTAGCATTGATAATCTTTTTTATCATGTACAGACAAATCATAATTAGGAACATTTGACACGTGTTCTTTTCAATTAAAATAATTTTCAGGTGGAGAATATGTATAAAAGTGAGGGCATGTGTAAAAATCATGATAATTATTTTTTTACCTATCTTTGGAGTTTCTATACAATTTTCATTTTCAAAAGTATTCACCTTCCCATATTCTAAGTCATACATATCAACTGGAAACAATTATCATTTAAAAGAGGAAAGTTTCAGTTAAGTAAGAACAAATAATTCGGTCCCTTCAGGCAATGTTGGCGAAAAGGTTCATTGAATTGAAGTCAGCAAGTTTGCTTTTGTGCAACTTTTATTTAAAAGGCATTTCAAATGTTTCAATAGAAAATTAGTCTCTTAGCTTTTTCTTTGACCATAGAGGACTGTCCTTATTGGGTGGTACTAAGAAGTGTATCTTTACTATACAAGCTTTGTTTGAAGTATCACTCTATTTCAACAGTGTAGATGTAGTCCAGATGTAGCAACTTCAGAATTCAGGACACCAAAGGAAATGATGAATTTTGATTAACCTTTCTTTTGAGAATTCTTTTATATGAAATTATATTGCATAATGTAGCTATTTGATGAACAAATAAATTGTTCTTCAATATATGTCAGAAAGTAAAATGTGACTAAGAACTTGGAAACTGATCCGCTGGATCTATGTAAAATAAAACAAGTGCACAATGTTCAAAAGTCCCTGATTATATGCTTTTATAGTCAATATTTGTTTAAAAAAAACTGGTTTAATATTACTGGTTTACAGACAACATAGGCTGGCCAAAACACCACAAAGTTGAGAAATCAGAGGTTAATGCATTAACAGATGTGCCTCATGACCACAGTGTCATGCAAAATGTCAGCTCTTATATGCATCATGGTTTTGGCCTAAATAGCACTCCTCAAATGAGGAAGAAGACCAGAAGAAATGTTCCTAAACTCCATGCAAATTTAGAAGACATTAGGGGGTTAAGAGCTAATTCCAAACTGCAAAGTTGTTCTTTGGAAAGGATTGCAACCCATACAAAAAAGGCTTCATCTCAATCTCCAGCTCTCTCTTCACCAATAAGATTTCTCTCTCTGGTGTAAACGTCTACTAAAGCAATCAAAGTATTCTCAAGGCAATGTCCCCACAAAAAAATCCAACACAATGAGTCCACATTATTTAATCCAGTTGTATCTAAAGATTAAAGTCCACAAACTTCTCAATCACCTTATTCAGAAATGGAAAGTTTTGTATAATTACAAAATAAAAAATAAAAATAAAAACACTCTGGGTCTAGAGTGTCTATGGAAATTCTCAGCCATCCAGGTCATGGTTATCCAAAGGTGCTTTTTTCAAAAAAAAAACAACTGGACTTTCTTTTTTTCCTTTGAAAATGTTTTGCTTCATATCTATGTAAATGAGTCAGTCGAGATGACAGGGACTCGTCTTGATCCTGTTGTGTGGAAGGAGTTTGACCCTGTAGCACCCGATGAAGTGGACAAGGCCATTGGAGCTGTGAGTTCCGCCACCTGTTTATTGGACCCGTGCCCCTCCTGGCTGGTTTCGGCCAGCAGGGAGGTGACGCGGGGCTGGGTTCAGGAGATTGTCAATGCCTCTTTGAGGGAGGGGTCCTTTCCGGCTCCCTGCAAGGAGACAATTGTGCGCCCCCTCCTCAAGAAGCCTTCCCTGGACCCAGCTGTGTTAAACAACTATCGTCCTGTCTCCAATCTTCCCTTTATAGGGAAGGTTGTTGAGAAGGTGGTGTCACTCCAGCTCCAACGGTCCTTGGATGAGGCCGATTATCTGGGCCCTCAGCAGTCAGGATTCAGGCTCAGCTACTCCACGGAAACTGCTTTGGTCGCACTGACGGATGATCTCTGGCGGGCCCGGGATAAGGGACTTTCCACTATCCTGGTGTTACTTGACCTCTCAGCGGCTTTCGATACCATTGACCATGGTATCCTTCTGCGCCGGCTGGAGGGGTTGGGAGTCGGGGACACTGTTTTACAGTGGTTCACCTCCTACCTCACTGGTTGGTCGCAGTCGGTGTTGGCAGGGGGTCAGAGGTCGACCCCTAGGTTCCTCCCTTGTGGGTCCCTCAGGGATCGGTCCTCTCTCCTCTGCTGTTTAATATTTACATGAAACCGCTGGGTGAGATCATCCGACGACACGGGGTGAGTTATCATCAGTATGCTGATGATACTCAGCTTTACATCTCCACCCCGTGTCATTTCAGTGAAGCAGCGGAAATGATGTGCCGATGTCTGGAGGCTGTTAGGGTTTGGATGGGTGCTAACAAGCTCAAACTCAACCCTGACAAGATGGAGTGGCTGTGGATTTTGCCTCCCAAAGACAATTCAATCTGTCCGTCCATCACCCTGGGGGGGAGTTTTTGACCCCCTCAGAGAGGGTCCGCAATTTGGGTGTCCTCCTCGATCCACAGTTAAATTTGGAACATCATCTTTCGGCTGTGGCAAGGAGGACATTTGCCCAAGTTCGCCTGGTGCACCATCTGCGGCCCTATTTGGACCGGGAGTCTCTTCTCACAGTCACTCATGCCCTTATCACCTCTAGGCTCGACTACTGCAATGCTCTCTATATGGGGCTACCTTTGAAAAATGTTCGGAGACTTCAGGTAATGCAGAATGCAGCCGCGCGAGCAGTGTTGGGCCTGCCTAGAAATGCCCACATTTTGGCATCACTCCGAGAGCTGCATTGGCTGCCAATTGGTCTCCGAACGCAATTCAAAGTGTTGGTTATGATCTATAAAGCCCTACATGGCATCGGACCAGGTTACTTACGGGACCGTCTGCTGCCCCATGAAACCCAGCGACCAGTTAGGGCCCACAGAGTCGGCCTTCTCCAGGTCCCCTCAGCCAGACAGGGGCCTAGGGGAAGAGCCTTCTCTGTTGCGGCCCGGGCCCTCTGGAATCAACTCCCCCCGGAGATCCGTATTGCCCCCACCCTCTCCGCCTTTCGCAAACTGCTAAAGACACATCTTTGCCGACAGGCCTGGGGCAGTTAACATCTTGCCCCTAGCCAGTGTATGTTTGTGTGCATGTTTGTTTGGATGATTGATTTTTTTAATTAAGGGGTTTTTCTTATAAAGTATTTTAATGTTAGATTTTTATCTATGTTGTGAGCCGCCCTGAGTTCCTGGAATAGAGCGGCATAGAAATCTAATTAATAAATAAATTAAATAAATAAATAAAATATAACTATTTTCTTAAAGCAACTGGGTATAAATCCCTCATCCAGATGGTATTTAATTAGCAAGAAAAATCAAGTGTGTGTAATTCCATGTGACTATAAAAAGCAACTTATACTTTATACATTTAAAAAAGCAGAATTTTTTTCTGATGAAAGTGCTTTGAAAATAGTAATAGTAATTTAGACTAACAGATTAGACTGTAACTATGGAATGCTAATTGGGATTAAAGTGCTAAAGACAGAGGAAATAAAAACAGGAAAAAAGAGAACTTATTTTCACTTTTACCAAAGTAATTGACATACTTTCACTTTCTCACAGTGGCAATCTGCTACTAAATTGGAACAAGAAAGCAAAAGCTCACTAAACAACTTACAGATAAGGGCATTTCACTAGATTTATTGGTGACAATGGTTGGAAAAAAGATGACTTCCCTGGTTAAAAGGGAAATGGAAAAAGAATTTGCAGGAATAACAAAAATGTGACAAAGTAATTAAAAAGATTGAAGAATTTGTTGCATACTAAAAACAAATTACTGAAATCTGGGAGAAAAAGTATTTCAGCAGGACTGAAAAAAATGGAGTTGCTTTGTATTTAAATTCTCAACTGTATTCAAAACTTATATTGACTCCTCAAACTAAACCCCAGATTCAAAGCCTACATGGATGATCAACATGTCCAAATGTCTATTATCCACCACAGAACACATTATGCTACAGAAAGGCCTCAACTACAACACAGATGATACCAATCAATTAGAATTCTTTGCAGCCTTAGAAGGAGCATTTAAACCATCAGAAAAAGAAACAGACCATCTATACAACATCTTCCAACAAAATGGATGCCCACACAACTTCATCAAAAAGTACTTGCTCATTCAACCCAATATAGCACAAACAACACAAGCTGTGAAAAGGATAACATTGCTATACATCAAAAATATCTTAGAAACCTCCAACAGATTATTACAACCACATGGCATCAGCATAGCACACAAACCAATTAAAGCCTTCCAAAACATCCTAAGTAAGCAAAAGGACCTAGCAGCCTCAGAAGGAAAAACATGGCTCATCTACAATATACGGTGTACAATCTGCAACAGCCTCTATGTAGGACAAAGAGGCAGAAGATTAACAGAACACCTTCATGAATACCAAGTAGCAGTCAGAAGACATAATGAAAATTCTTTAATTTCACCACATATGGATAGACCTAATCATAGTTTCAATTTGGAAACTATGGCCATCCTAGACCAAGCAGAGTCCAAAAATGCTAGAGAATTCCGGGAAGTCTGGCACCCTGACAAATCAGATAGACATAAAAAGCACCTACATATCAGTCAAAAGATATGTAAAAAGTAATATAAAGACCAAAACACCTCCCCAATCAACACTCAGATGAGCATAGATTAACACCAAGATTAACATCAGACCAACAGTCAAGAAGTAAACAATACCCCAGCTAACAATTAACAACCCGACCAAAGAACCACATGACCATCCCACTAATATTGACTGGGCAGGACACTAGAATATAAATTGAGTGCAAGCCCCATTCTTTCCCGGAACTAATGATGTTAGTTAGTTTGGATATTGAAACATCTGCAAGAAAACAGCCAAGCTCAGACAGCATCAAGGATTCTCCATTAATGTCTTTATCTTTCTTTTTTCACACTTCAGTGAATAAAACTAACTTAAGGAAATCTCTGATATAGTTAGGGATGGCTCAAAATGTGCTTAATGAAAAAGTAACATCTGAGACTGAGTTAATATATTTTTATGATTCACTAAAAATCTTGCATAAGTGAATAAGTGAATGGGTTGAAATGTATCTCCCTTTTCGTGCACAAGGACACAAATCTCAGCCATGCCCAATGTGCAGTAAGAAGTCAGTTGCAAAATACATTTTGCAATTCATTTGACATTATGCAGCCTACCTTATTAAAACAAGCTGTTGCTTCTAAGGTTTTGATCAACCGAACTGTATCCAATTAACTAAATTAAAATGGAGAAGAAGTACAAAACACTGGGGAAGGGGTGTGGCTTTGGGTTTTGTTTGTTTTTGGAATCCATTGTTGTATCATGTGAACTGGTTAGTACTATTCTGTGAAAGCAAGATAAAAGCTGCTAGTTGAAGTCCATGGATGTCAGCTTCTTTGGATCAGGATATAACATTTGTATATGGGATTCAGACATTCACTAAGATAAGCTATAAATCAAATTCTTTAGAAGACTTTCTTAGAAGAAAATCATAATTTCCTAGGTAGCTTTCTTAAAAAATCTAAAAGTTGCCTTGTTAGGATTCGTGTAAAGTGACATAAAGAATATGTGTTGAAAACTAACTCGGGATAAATGATGGAAGAGGTTTTCTCTTTCTTTCTCTTTCTTTGTACTTCATCTCTTTAATAAGAAACAGCTGTTAAAACCAAGCATCAAAACAGTTCACTAGCTCTTTTTCAATAATGCCAAGACACAGCTGGAAAGAGAGATGGATGGTTTGTGCTGAAGATGATGGAAACGCACCAGAGTGGGTGATGCTTACATGTGTTCTTTTTAAAAGCTCATTAGTACGGAGAAATCTGCTGGGAGGAAGCAAAGTTTAGTGGCTTTAATATTATTATTAGTTTAAAGCTGATTTTTTAAAAATATAATTGAACTTATGTCTTTAATTGCTGCTAGAAATATAATAGGTTTATTGTCTTTATAGGAAGTATTGCTTCCGGACAGTTTCCAATCTTACATGGCCAAACTAGGCAATATTTTGAAAGTAGCTGCTTAGGGGAGAACAACCTATAGTATCGTTCTCATCCTGACATCTACATTTCTTTGCAGGAATAGTGCAGTTGACATTGCACTAAAACAGTGGTGGTGAACCTATGGCACGGGTGCCAGAGGCGGCACTCAGAACCTTCTCTGTGGGCACATGCACCGTCGCCCCAGTCCTAGACCTTCAGCTGGGTTTTATAAAACCTTTTTGCTTTAGGCCTTTAGCAAGTTCAATCAATCAGTCAATTTCAAGTTCTTGTGGGGAAAAAAAGATCTTGCAAAGTTGGAATTGATTGATTGAACTTTTTAGTCCCACCTGTCCCAGTTGGCTGTTACCACCGCAGCCATGCCCACCCAATGGGCCATACCCAGCCAATGAGCCACACCCATCCGGCACCCAACGATGCATAAGTGGGTTTTGGGTTGCAGTTTGGGTACTTGGTCTCTAAAAGGTTTGCCATCACTGCACTATAATGCAAAAGTGGGCAATATGTAGGCCACAAATCCATTTTTACAGTCCCTAGAGCTCATAAATTTGGTGATATGTTAGGGTGAGTTTCAGGGGCTAGAAAAATGAGCTAATAATCTACATTTTGCCCACTTAAGGCCTAGAATGTGAGAGCCAGTTTGATGTAGTGATTAATGACATCAGATTAGAAACCAGGTGATGATGAACTATAGTCCTACCTTACACATAAAGCTTAGGTTGGTGACTTTCTGCCTTTCAATCCTCAATCCTACGAAGAAAATCGTATGGACTTGTCCAATAATGCTATGGCTCAACATTGAAGTGAAACAAACAAAGCCCTAGAATAATGAAAAATAAAATAAATAAAAATCATTAAAATAAAAACAAAGCAAATGTCCAGTTATGGCTTCATGGCATCATTCACTTTTAAAGCACTATGTTCTGTTCCTAGCCCATTAAAAGGTTATTTTTTCTGCAGAGTTTTTGATATGCTGTACAAACATGAATTGGTCAAAGAATTATGACCTTTGCCAAATTATCAACCATTTCTCCTTCAAAATTTCCACCCCCTTAACCCAAAACTTCATTTCCCCTTGTTTTTCTTCACCATGAGTAAATTACACAAAGGGCTGACAAACATCCCCCAACTAAAAAGTGCCATGATAAATATACATCCTGAAGCAGAATAAAACAAAGCAAAATATTTCTTCAAGGAATTGCCAAGAACTAGCTTTGCTTCTACTCTGAAATGCACCCTCACTAGTTTGCATCTATTGATGAGTATTGGCTGGCTGTGTAATATAATGGCATAGTTTTATTGCTGTGAGGAGCACTCTATGTTTGCAAGATGTTATGTTTATTTCATTTGCTTAATGGTTAGATGTCTCCAGTCTTAGGTAATAAAGCAGTTTACTTTGGTGATCCCTTGAGCAACAAATCCCTTTGAAACTATATCTTGATTGACCCATATGGTATATCCAATAGTTTGTAGTCACACAAAAGTCTCTTCTGGTACCTTGAATAAACTAGAACTGACCCTTCTAGTAGAAGATACAGCTAGGGCAACACTGATGCAAATTGTGGCTGCTTCATGCAGGCCTTGTGTGAACTTCTCTGGAGTTGTTTAGGAGGAAGGATAATTTAAATTTAAAATTATGATCACAAAAAGAAATGGAGAAAGCCTAAGAATTACTAACAGTTTTATTTTAGTCATTCTGGGAATGGATTGACGTTAGGGAAATTAATTGGGTCTGCGACAGCCACCTTTGCCCAATTCTTTGCGAAAAGTATTCCATCTCCACCTCTTCTCAGCAATTCTGCCAGCATATTTTAGTCAGCCAGGCAGTTTTCCAGGAAGGTGTCAGCATATCATTCAACTGAGCCCAGAATAGGAACTTCCTACTTGCATTAGTAATTGTCAGGGGATGGTTTTGCATGGCCCAGTTCCCAACAGGCTGCAGCCTGGTGGTTGGGGACCCCTATCCTAAAGGATGATTTATTGTAATATAGTGCAAGCAATAATTGTGATGGTTGGGCTTAGTAATGAATGAGTTACTCCTTTCTTGACTAGCTGAATATGATTACAGATGCCAATGGATCCTACTTTTCACAGGAAGTAGTAGCACTTCTTCAATCTTGACTAAACACAAAAATATAAGCAGCTAACACTAGGATTAGAGACTGCCCTTTCAGGCCTGTGCCCTAGCCTGAGACATTAAAGGAAATGTCAAAAACTCCATATTAATTCTAAGACAAAAGCATGAATTGACCATGAATATGATCAACTCAAGGAAGATTTTACTGTTACCTTTCATGTCAGACAAGTTCCCAAATAGATCTCAATTATTTAATATCTGACTCTATGTAATTTATTGAGATTAGCAAAATTGTCAGAAATAGACTCTTGTGATACACATTCTTCAGAGAGCCAGTATTAACTAGAGTGTTTATATGTTTTATAATAAAGAATGAGGTAAAATACATAGAGCATAAATGTGTAAAAGTAAAGGATTCCCCTGTCCAGTCGTGTCCAACTTTAGGGGGCAGTGCTGATCTCCTTCGTAGCCAAGGGAGCCAACATTGTCCTGAAGACTTTTCTATGGTCATGTGCCCAGAATGACTATAAGCTGAGGTGCACAGAATACTGTTACCTTCCAACCACGGTGGGTACCTATTTATCTACAAGGACAATTTGGAAATAAACCTCCTTTTGAGCATGTGCAAGAAAATAGGTGGGGATAGTGGCACCCATCCTATGGTGCCATGCTCAGTAGTTCAGTAGGCAGTGAGGAGTGGAAGGAGAAGGTTGTGTTGTAGTTGACTCATCCACTAGATCAATTGAAAATAAACCCTGCCATAGAAAATTCTGCCAAAGGTGAAGTGCGTGCAGTAATACGATTCCTGTGTGCAAAAAAACTTTTGGCAGCTACGGTTCATTGCAAACTGTGTAATGTTTATGGACCAAATATGATGAGTGAAGGTGTCATATGTCAATGGTGTCACATGTTTAAAGATGGACAAACTGACGTGCATGATGAGGCAAGAAATGGCTGCCCATTTGTAGTTAGTGATGAACTTGTGCAGGAAATTGACAAAAAGGTCCATGAAGTCCATCGGTTCATGATATCTGCACTTTCTTTACACTTTGCCAAAATTTCTCAGACTATTTTATATGAGGTAGTAACAGAACATTTTGGATGCTGTAAGTTCTGTGCTTGTTGGGTACCAAAACTCCTTTCTGAGGAGCACAAAACACAGCAAATGGATTCTGCTTTGTACTTTCTCGTGCATTATGCTGAGGAAGGAGAACAATTTCTTAACAGAATTGTGACCAGTGGTGAGACCTGGGTGCTGTACGTGAACCCTGAAAGCAAACAGCAGTCAATGGTGTGGTGTCATATGTACTCATTAAAGAAACCCCCAAAAGCTCAGCAAACATTGTCTGCCAGAAAGTTTATGGCAATATATTCTGGGATGCCAAAGGAGTACTGCTACTGACTTTCATGGAGTGTGGTTCAACCATCAATTCAGAAGTCTACTGTGAAACGTTACAAAAACTCAGATGAGCCATCCATAACAAGAGTTGGGGCATGCTGACTTCCAGTGTGGTGTTGGTTCATAAGCGACTGCCACCTCTTCAGGCACATGAAACATTGGCTTGCATCGCACAATTTCAACAATGACAATGCACTTCACAATGCTGTTACAGGGTGGCTTCATTCCACGGTGGAAGATTTTTTCCCCAGAAGGAATTTCAAATCTTGTAAGACGTTATGACAAGTATCTCAATTTGAATGGCGGTTAGGTCAAAAACTAATATAATGTCGTAGTTTTCTAATGTGTATAATAAAAGTTCTGTATCTGCAAGTGTCTGCCATTGATAACCAAATGGAAGTTTATTTCCAAATTTCCCTCGTACTTGCATTTGCATGCTTTTGAACTATTAGGTTTTCAAGAGCTGGGGCAAGTAACAGGAGCTCATCCTATCATGCAGTATTTGTGTCTCGAACCCAGGTGCCCCCCACATAAATATGCACATTCTGTGTATTTGTGTCTGTGTGTACATACACACACCCAAGAACATATATTCTATTAATTTGTTTTCAATTACATTTCTTTCAGATCTGATATACTACTTCAAAGATCCTTTTGAAACTGACAGGTCTGACGTAGTTCAGGCCTCAATGTATTTGTGCAAATAATAAACCTGGTAAGCAAAGGTTTTGGTTCTGGTGAATTTTACATTTGTCTGACCATAAATTTACAATCTAAAAATAATAAACATTTCTGATACACATTTCTAATGCAGATTTTTTACACTGTTTTCATAATGCACATATTTTTGCTGATAATTTTCAAAAACAATGTATTTTGCTGTGTTATTTTTACTGTATCCCTCGGTGTATATTTCACTGACATAAAATTCAGTTAGTGATCCAGCTGTCATGGCAAACAGGAGTTAGTAAGGAGTTCAACTGAAAAAGAAGAAGAAGAGAATGAGAACTTTAGAACAGTAGCTGAAACTTTGAAAAACCTGTATTTTAATTCATTTATATTTAGTTTGCTGTTCTTCCTACACATTGAAAATTACATAATGTTGTTGGTGGAAAATTTGAATTAGATTTAATGGCCTCAAGTTTAATTGTAGGTTTCCAGTAAGGTTTAGATTACAGTTTAAAAATGCATATAAAACAAATTCCACTTGAATACAATATGATTGCCAGGTACAGTATACAGATGGTGTAAGCTATGTTGTACACAAAAGAATGGCTTAAAACAAGTAAAATAATTAAAATGAATAACATAACAAATAACTTTAAAGGATAATCTGATCTTATCTGTATAGATATTGATTAAAAAATCCATACTCAATAATTTTCCCATTTCTTCAAGGAAATGTGCCAGTTGCAAAAAATAACATATTTTTGAAAACTTGCATTTTTCTTTGACCAATTTCAAATAAAATCCTTAAAAATATACTTCCTGTATAGTCTGGAGATGACATGAACCTCTGAATTTCATTAAAAGATCACGTATGGCTGAAAGTTGAGATTATTTTGATTTTTTTAAAAAAAATGATCAGTGTTTAACCAGTATTGGAACTGATTTCAGCTGGAGTGGGAAAGTATTTAGTATTTCTACTAAGGGCGTTTAGGGTAAAATGGCAGTTTTACTTGGATTTATTGTTGGCAAACAATGTGAGGCCTAGAAAGATGAACAGTAGACAACTTGTTATATTTGCTTCAGAGAAACTAATTTTCTTATACAGCCAACATCTTAGTGTACTCTTTGAGGTATATCTACATTATACAAATTAATTAGGAAAATTTGGGAGGGGAAAGCTTTGGCCTTGGATTAAGAATGAACATAGGCATTTCGCATCCCCATTTCACATTTGGAAAAAAAATAAAACTGCATCGTGTGGAATAGTATTTTTTTTATTTATTTATTTATTTATTTATTTATTTATTTATTTATTTATTTATTTATTTATTTATTTATTTATTTATTTATTTATTTATTTATTTATTAAATTTCTATACCGCCCCTCTCCCGTAGGACTCGGGGCAGTTCACAACCCAATAAAAACATAAAAACAATAAATATTTAAAAATAAATTAAATTAAATTAATATTAATACAAGGCTGTTGCTAAAAACCTGTTAAAAACCCAATTCTAAAACCCAAACAGCCTTGTTTAAAAATTTTAAAACCCGAGGAGATCTAGGCCAGGCCAGCTTGATTGAAGAGATGGGTCTTCAATTCTCTTCTGAAGGTGTGGAGATCATGACACATCCGGAGTTCTGGGGGGAGCTCATTCCACATCGTCGGTGCCCCCACAGAAAAGGCTCTCCCCCTGGGCGCCACCAGCCGACACTGCTTAGCCAATGGCACCCTGAGGAGGCCCTCTCTGTGGGAGTGAACTGGTCGATGGGAGGTATTTACTGGCAGAAGGCAGTCTTGTAAATAGCTGGGTCCTATGCCATGGAGCGCTTTAAAAGTGGTAACCAGTACCTTGAAGCAGTACCTTTTCAAATCACATAATGCTTATCTATCCCATCAATCAGTCAATCTTATGTCAACCTAAATCATTTCAAAGCAAGTACATTCTTCCTCAGTTTAATTATATCTTCCGTTAATCATCCTCTTTTACATCTTAATCATAATCTTAATATTATATCTTCCGTTAATCATCTTCTCTTACATCTTACTCATAATCTTAGTCCTTGAGTCAGTCCATAGTTTTAAATTATCCATAATTCCTTGCATATAATTTTAAATTTCACTTCTTCAGTCGTACTCTTGGTTTTTTCTTTCGCCAGGTAAATCTCCATATCGAGGCCTCCCTTCCAAGTAATAAGTCTCTCTTTTTTACTTGCAATATCATTTGAGTCCATATAAAGCCTCTTAACCTTTGCATTTGTCCTCTATTTCTCTTAACCATAGGCTTTCGTTGAGGTAACATTTCAAATCTCTGTCTTTGCTTTTCCTGGTCCTCGGCACCATAAATAGATTGGATCTATTTTGGATCGCATTGATGAATTTAAAGAAGAAAGTATTGCAATATTGAAAGAGACTAAAATAGAAATATTAAAATTAACTAGATCCTTTCTTTTAAATGAAATTGATTTGCAATCGATTGCTGAACATTTTATACAACAACTCAGACAAGAAGAAGACAGTATTGAGAATAAAGAGAATAATGGGAAATGGATCTTGCTTGATAAACAGTTCATTTACGGAGTGGAGAAAGAGGATTTGTTCCAAGACAGGAGGGGATGGCTATTCCTCTCAGACAAGCAGCAAGAAGATTTAACTGAGAAAAAAGAGAAATTGAAACAGGATCAATTCTCAAAGATATGCAAGTCCATACTATCATCCAAAACACACACATTTTCACAACTGGGAATGTTTAACATATATAGAGAGATTACACACTCATTATCGTCACCATCATCATCATCATCATCGATTATGGAGTTCTACACACAAATAGTTCAGAAATTTTTATTTCAAAACAAGATCAACAGATAAAAGTCCAAAGACTGTACACATACAAGACTTTTTTTTAACTGAGACTGGCATTTATTAAAAGTCTAGTGTCTTATTTCCACTTAATCATTCTACATCATTTCTCAACAACTGCAATTTCTCCCTTAACCCCTGCAACATTTCCTTCATCTTGTCCTCAGACCATGATTGAGACAAACTTAAATCAACTACCAGAGATAAATAGATTTTTTTTACTTTATTCTTGTCACTCTCAGACAACATCATCAAAGTACATGAAATCTTTTAGGCATTGTGCACCATTGGAAGGAAATCATCTATGCCCTCTCCTTTTAGCCTCATTCATCACTAATTGGCTATTTATTTCGTGAAGAACTGGACTGAGTGGATTATGAAATCGTAAGGAAAAAATACTCATTCATCACTAACCAGCTATTTATTTTGTGAAGAACTGAGTGGATTATGAAATCTTAAGAAAAAAATACTCAACTTGTAATGTGATCAACACTTGAAAATACATAACAATGTCAGAGTGTAGTATATTGAATTTTCAGGGCCAAATGGAACTGTTCTGCTCCTGCTCCCATTCACACACACACACACACACACACACACACACACACACACACACACACCACGGAGAATTCAAGGGGTTTATTGAGGCTTTCCAAGCCCCCCAAAAGTCTTTCCAGGCAATCCCAGTGCAGCAGCAGGGCACCCTCCTCCTTCCCAATAAGCTTCCCAATTCAGTTCCGAAATGACCCCTGCATGAATCCATGAAGCTGGAGCAGTCCACATGGCAAGGATAAAGTAGAGACAAAATAAGGCATACACACATCCAAGTTTGCTATCAAGGTCCAAGGCAAAGGCAAGTCCAAGAAGTAGGTCCAAGAGTCAAGGCACGACTCCAGGGTCTAAGTCCACAGTCAGGGTCAGACGAAACTGGCAAAAACTAGGCACTAACATGGACATTGCCTGGTACATCCCATCAAGAGGGGTAAGGCTGCCACCTCACGAGTAGCCAGGCTGACCACAGTAGCTTCTGCTTTCTCTCCATTCTACCTACTCTTGGATCAGGTGGAGGAAGCAGTCCCTTCTCATCCATGTTGGCTGGCTGCAGCTGTGTACTTTCTCTGCCTGAAGTCTTGAGACTATCCTGCTGCAGCTGTGCTTTGTCCCATGCTCATCCATCTGCTTCTCCAATCACTTTCCCTGCAACCACTCCGCCACACTTAGTCTTACTGATCCCATCTCAGAGCTACTGGCCACCTTTGGACATGCTGCCAATTGCCCACCCCCAATGTGCTCATCCTCCTCCAAGCTGGCATCTGGAGAGACACCTGGGGAAGCATAATATTGGTTGGTGATTATACAGGAAAATAAAAATAAAGGGAGAAAAATCTTACAACAAATCATTTTTTCCAACCAGCAATTCATTTTTTATTTTCACATTTTTTAAAAAAACTTTTGAAAGACTGGGATCAAAAGGAGAAGACATTCTGATTAGATCTACCTACTTCCTACTGAAGTAAAATAATTCAAAATCATTTATTGCTTTATTAACTGCTTAATGGTAGAATTAAGAGAGAAGCATTAAAACTAATCAAAACTGTCAAGGTGATGATTTAAGAGCTGACCAGCTGATGTAATGATAGGAATGAGTCAGCAGGGTCTTTGGCTGTTGTCTCTTTAAGAGCCTGTGTAAAAAAGGGGAGGTTCTGCTAGTGTGTCTTCTTTTCTTTTCCCTTTCCTGCTATATTTGCTGTTTGTTGGATTCTGCTCATAGCATGTATATATGTATTGTTCCTAATGATACTTGTATAGCATTGTAGATATTGTAGATAAAACAATATGTGTTGCAAACCACTGTTTGCTGTGCCTGCTCCTGGGTTGTCGCATATGATAGGATTGTGCACGCTCTGACAAAAACATTCTGGGGTAAACTCAGAACAGAATGGACAGAATAGAGATATAATGAAGATTCACAATAGAGATTTCATATCTGTATGGTTTTCTGATCCCAGAAGAATGGCTGGATAGTACTTTAACTCAATCATGATAGGTCCAAGGTCTGACACAAAAAGGTCTAGAAGGAAGAGTAATAGTTTTATGAATCAAATATTATAAGGCTAAGTTCACAAGTTGGGAGACATGTGATAAATTTTATTTGATTTATTGAAAATTGTATTGGCTGTGAAGTGGGTAACCACATTTTTCCCTAAAAAATGCTAGTACAAAATTTCAATTAAAAGTATAATAAAACAAAAATATAATTTGAAAAAATAGTAACACACCAAAGCAAGGTTTTTAAACAAAATATTATATTTGGATATTATTCTCTTCAAGTAATGAGCCGATTCAATTTTAATTTCCCTATTTGTCTTTAGAAAAAAGCCAATCACAAGAAAAAAAATAAAGCTGCTAAACTATGTTCAGATGTCATTCATGCTCGATTTATCTACTGGTTAGAACAGTGATGTTGAATCTTTTGGGCTCAGTGAATCAAAAATTCAGAAAATGCCTACTTTGACTCTGCTGGCATATCACACACCATCCCCCCGGCAAAAGGGGCTTCTCTGAACCTCCTGTCTGGACTCTTCTCTCCAGACCCTCTGAAAGTTGTATGAGAGGACTCTGCTCTCACAGGGCCTCTGGAGCCTCAGAAAATCACATGAAAATGTTTGCACAATTTTTGGCTACCTCAGAGGCTGCATGAGAGCAAGGTCTTGATCTGATGCAGCTTCCAGAGGGTCTGGAGGCATGTCATGTCATCAAAAATGGCATAGCATTTCACCTGTGACACATGTGTCATGTTCACCATCACTGGGCCAGAACTTTCAAAAAATGGAAAATCTAAAATGATTCCACTTAGAATATTTGTTCTGCTAGAACTAGGACCAGTGGTGGGATTCAGCCAGTTTGCACCAGTTTGGCAGAACCGGTAACTAATTTTTTGTTGCCCAGGCCCAGAATGGGCTTCCGGAAGCAGCATCCACACAGAGAACTGGTTGTTCACATACTTGAATCCCACCACTGACTAGGACTATACAATATGTCAAATTTAGCAGTTATTATCAATTGCTAGCTACTCCAAAAGGCAGTAAAAACTTGCACTAATGGGTAGCAATGTATACTCTCATCTGATTGATTATTTAGCAAATAAAGGAAAATAGGAGGTAACAGTTATTGAGTAGTACCTTTTTTCTTGATTTTTTTTTTTAAAAAACCGCAATAAATCCATACAAGAAAATTCAGGGTAATTAAGGTGGTTCTAATGGAATGTATTAATTAAGTAAAGTTGCCACTGAATCATCCCATACAGACAAATCAAAGAAGGGACTGGCTTGATTCAGATCTCTTTGAAATACTTCATAGCCTTTTGAAGCATTTTGCAAATTTAGTTCCTTTCTTATTGCTTCCAGGGAGGTAACAGACAATGCTGCCACTTCAGTTTCTTATTTACAAAATGCAGAGGAGTGATGAGTGGTTGACATGAGCAGCTAGCTGTTGGGTTTTCTCACCTCATTAAACTTTTTTCCTATCGGACCTTTTGGGGATAAAAATAAAGCCTCTAATGTTTCTTTGCATTTCCTTTCCTTTCTCAGCTCTCGGTTTCTTTAGTGTGGTGAGCCACAAGACTTAATTGCCTTCTCTCTCTTCTTCTAATAGTACATTTCTGAGCATCCAGCTTAATTAGAACTAAGTTCTCAATACATGTTCAAAGTTGACTCATATGGTAATATTCTTGGGTCCCATTAGTTTATACTCTTTAGAGCTAAATTTATCATTAATCTATGGGTTGCGGGTGGGTTTATATATATCAACAGTGAGTAAATGGCTACCATGTTAATATATGATCAAACGTTTATGTGTTGTTTTTTTAAGAATGGGAAGTCTACAAACATCAGTTTTTCCATATCCACTTCTTTTGTGTGACCTATTTCAATTTTCTCAGAGTTGTGGCATGGCATCACATTGTCTTATCCTGCTTCTGCTGCCTCTGCTAACTAAATAATAAGCCTCAACCATGACACAATGAAGTCCTGCCAACGATGAAGAAATCCCTTCCAATGCAGAAAGCATCAAGTTGCCAAGCAACTCTGTCAACTCTCCTATCATTATAGAAAATAAAATAAAAAGCATACTGTTCCAAAATGGGGAAGTCAGTGGTCATTCTTCAAGCTTGATACCCCAGAAAAGGTTCCCTCATCATTTCTTTTTTACACTGAAAGAGTTCAGGAAAAATATTTCAAAATGTATTGTGATGAAGTATACCAGTTGGATAATATTCTTAAAAAACTCTACCATCTATAGCATTTTCATTCCAATTTGCTGAAAGACAAAGCAGCTACAGGCATCTGTAGCTTTTCCATTATAGTCTATGGATGGATATTTTTAATTGATTCCTGAACTATTTCAAATCAATAATTTGCTTTTTAATCTCATAAACTTTAATTAAATTCATCTGTCTTCAAAGAATTTATATTCAATTTTAACTGATCCAAGCTATTACACAAGCCTAATAATAATACAGTGTTTCCAAGCTTCCAGATTGATCTACATTCAAATTGAACTGATTGTTGGAGACTTCTAATTAGGATAGTATGATCTAAGTTAAAAATAGATGACAAAGAGACAGAGAAACAAACAAACACATTCTCTAAATATGCTCTAAGATTTAAGTTTTTGTTAATACCCATGCTCCATTTAAACAGTGGCAAAAGGATAAATCTAAGTCTGCATGGCAAGAGAAATAACCATCAGTTCAAAATAAGATGTTATAAGATAGAAAGAAGATGAAGGGATTAACCTCATTTGAAATTGTATTTTGCAGCTTGCTGTTTGGTTTGATTGAGACAGTGGGTGTCAGGCACAAGAAACCAGGAGCCTGGATAGAGTTCAAAAACACTGCAAGTTTACTCCATGCAACCTATGCACAAGAATCTGTTCTACTAAAGGTCAAGGCAAATTAGCACCAAATAAGATTCAATAGATTTCCATGGGGGGTGGACTTAGGTCTCTTTCAGGGACATAGGGATTCAAGACTGATGATGCATTTGACTCCACCCTCAAGCTCAGCCTTGTCATCTCCTACAGTGGGTGTTGCTGGAACATAAAAGATTTTTAGAGATAGAAGAACTTGACCTGAGCATTAGGTGGCATAGATATTTGTGGAATGATAAAGTTAAAGTTAAGATTTTAAAAATCACAATGATAGATGTGCCATATTGAGAATAGGGAACAGATACAAATCTAGGTTGTACCTGAAAGTACCTTTATAACTCTTAGCATTTTCTAAAGGAGAAATAATAGGCAAACACAAATGGTTAACATACCACGAGACACTAAAATCATATCAAGGGGAAAACAAAATCAAGAGAACAACTGATAGCAGAAGGACATAATTGTCAATGGTTTTCTTATTTACACTTATAAGGAAGTTTGAAAGTAGACAAAGAAAATATGGTATTGAACATTGTAAGACTAACTTTGACAAGCATTGGGTACAAATGGTGAACATGTGATTGCTAAAATGCATAAGAATGTATTGAAGTTTGAAACAGGAGAAGAACAAATAAAAATGTATAATAAAATGGGGTAGGAATTTTGATTATAATATGCAGATGAAAGAATGGGAAAATATGTAACTGTAAGAATTTAAATGTACAGTATGATATAATCTTAAAGAGAACTTTTATAAAAACATACAGTTGTATACAACATCAGAAAATTATATAGAGAGTATAAAGTTAGTTCAAACACTTGCTGAAAATGCATTAGAGAGAGACTGTCCCAGTTGGAAGCAGAGATCAAGTGGTGAATTAGTTATGTAGGCACAAGAGGACAAAGTTTGACTCCCCTTAAATGCCGTGGAACTTTATCTAGGCTTTCCCATGGGCAAACTGCCAATCTGGAAAGATTTTGTGAAATAGGCAATAGAACAATAACTAGTTTAAACTCTTCACATGTGGGTGTGGTTGTTTGTGCCTGACGTGAATCTTCCCAAACTGGTCATATGTTCAAAAACCATTAATCTTAAAAGAAAAAAAAATGTTGCTAAATTAAGATAGCTATAATGAATATTTATTTTATTTTATTTTACTTTAGTATTTTACTTTATTATTTTATTTATATTTTATTATTTATATTTTAAACCTATAAAGCCCTACATGGCTTGAAAGACCTCTCCCTATTACATCAGTGTGGTTCACTAGGACACAAGGTTGGTCCCATCTATTAGGGATGTACACCTGGTGGGACCACAAAAAAGAGCCTTTTCAGTGGTGGCCCCTTCTCTATGGATCATGAGTCTCCCTGAGGTACTATCAGCCCTTACCCTGTTGCTTTCCAAAAGGCCTGAAGACACGGTTTTGTTAGTAGGCCTAAGGGTGACAAATGGAGATGCTGCTGATTGTGTTGCTACTGCCATTGAGAGGGGAGGGGATGATGGGGTTTTATGTTGTGGATTTTTAATGTTGAGGAGATAACCTGTGCCTGAGTGAGGCACACTATAAATTTGTATAATAAAATGTAATATCTTTCTAGGGCTGAGGGCAAGTGAATCCTGAGATCACCCAGTTGATTTTGGACCAAAAATAGGGCTCGTTCTCAGCCTTTGATGCCTCAACCATTGCACCAAGCTAGTTGAATAAACATGTATAATCAACATAGAGATGAATTTTTTTTAACACATCATGTTATTGGATGTCATCATTGTCCTTCATATTTTATTCTCCACTCCATTCTATCAATGTTTTGTACCTGTGCCTAAGAGGAAACAGGTCTAGGACAACTTGCCACAGCCAACTCTCTGTAGCCAACTCACCATGGCCAGTTCGCCACCGCCAACTCGCCATGGTTAATTCGCTGCAGGACAACTCGCGTGGGACAAGAGTAATAATAATATTGAAGAAATGGTGGAATACCGCCATTAAAGAAAGAATGCCAAAGGAGACAAAATGAAATGTGAATGACAAAAAATTGAAATAACGTTTTAATCATTTTAAATAATTAAATTGAATTGTTGAATTGTCACGTGGCAAGTTGTTTCTGTGACCAGTTAGCCATGGCAAGGTGTCCTGCAGCAAGTTGGATATGGTGAATTGACCATGGCAAGATGGACATGACAAGTTGGCTGCAGAAAATTGTCCCATTGTTCATAAGCACAAGTTGCATAAAGTGAACAAATTAAAATTAGTTGTGATAGCTTGTCTCAAGGAAGGAGTATAGCTGTCTATTGCTTGAAATATGTGTTTTTATTCCCATTTACTCAGCCATTATGAGGCTCAAGTTAACTGCTTTTTAAATACATTTGCATTTTAATGATGACTAGCATACAGATCTGGCACAATTCAGTCTTACCATCCTATAACCAAATAAAAATCATATTAAAAATAATTAGCTCTACAATAATATAACAAGTTCTCTAATATTCTTGTGATTTACTGTGAAATACAGATTAAAATATGTAGATTATCAACTTGCACACATTACCAGAAGAGTTTTGTCAATAAGGAGAACTGCTTAAAACATGCATTTCAAATGTGTCCTAAGCCGATATTCTTGGCTCTTTCTTGATTCATGGTCTTCCAATTTGACTTACTCTGCAAAATGAGACACTTTTCAACAGGACATCATTAATTGGAGCCTTTGTATATTCTCTTCAGGCCTGGCATATATCAGTTGGTTCCCTGTTATAATCCTGATGTGATAATGTTTTCCAATTCAGTTTCTCAGAAGCAGTAATATTTCATAGATGTTGTTTAAGGAGAACATCTCAAATTGCTCCTCTTCCTTTGAAAAAGGCTAAGCAGTTTTACTCAAGATTAAAATCTGCCCTTGAAAATATAACTAAAGGTCTGTGTTCTATTTTTTTTAAAAAAATATATTGTTACAGTAAGAGGACCTTAAACAAACTTTAAATATAAAGTATCTTCAGGTTTACATAATTCTATACTTGTTACAAAATTGCAAGAATAGATTGTTGCAGAATTGAACAAGTAACCCTTCTCAGAGTACATATGTTTGGGGTAACTTTTTTCCTTTTTACATACATACATAGATACATACATACATACATACATACATACATACATACGTGTGTGTGTATGTGTATGTGTATGTGTATGTGTATGTGTATGTGTATATATGTATATATGTAAAATTATTTTTAAAATGCGAGTCCCAGGTATATTCATGATAAAAAAACTACTAAAAACATGATCACAGAGATTAAAAACTTTATTAAATTGCTTAGTTTTTGCAAGTGAAAGTATAAACCAGGACAAAATGCCTCTGGACAAGGGCCCATGAGCACAAACTGGCTGTCAAGCACAAAGAACAACAATCCTAGGTGTGGGCATGTACGATCGAGCACAACCACACATTCAACTCTGCAGAGGCCAAAGTCATTGCCCATGATTCGACAAAAGGTGGCTGCCTGCTGAAGGAAGCCTGGCTATCTAATCAACCCACACATCGAACTGTTGCCGACTTACCAGGCGTTGCAGCAACATGAATCATCATGCAGGGGGCCAGAATGAATGAATGAACAATCACTTTTCTCCCATTTAAACATGAGAGTGAAAGACCATGATCGCACACCAACTGACATATTGGTGCATCAGGGGACTACGTTGATTGGATGCATAGAAGAGCAGACCAGACTTACAAACTTCAGGAGAGGACATCAAATCAACACGACCAATGATGCTGGCACAGTGGAGAGATTGCGAGCTGGAACAGCAGCACTGCATGCAGGGGACATATGCAGGCGAGACAGTGGGGGGAACAGTCAGGCGGCAGCATTAGATGACCATGCGCCACAAGACAAACATTCCCAGTGGGCGGGGTATGTGGGGAGAGGCAGAGCAGCAAAATTAAAACGGATGTCGGCCAGCACTATAGAAACAGGATTGATGCAGCCAATTGTGGGTGGGCAGGGGACAGATAGACCTATGACATGCTCGTTGTCCAAATTGTTGGCTTCTCAAAGACTATAAAGATGAGCATTCCTAGATCCTGGTTTATACTTTGACAATATCAGCAGTCGCTGACGAAAGCTAAATATTTAATAAAGTTTTTAATCTTGGTGATCATGTTTTTAGTAGTTTTTTATCATATATATGTATGTATATATATATGTGTATAAATATGTATATAAATGTTAAATTAAAAAGATATCTTACATCCCAAGTGGTAGGTTTTATTCATATATTTATTCATATATTCATACACACACACACATACACACATACTTTTTACTTTTTCTGCAAAAAAGATATAGATATATCTCTGTGTGTGTTTGTGTATGTATGGGCAATTTGGAAATAAACCTCTAAGTGGTTTACAGAGTCAGAATATTGCCCCCAACAATCTGGGTCTTCATTTTACCCACCTAGGAAGGAAGGAAGGAAGGCTGAGTCAACCTTGAGCCGGTCAGGATTGAACTGCTGACAGTCGGCAGAGTTAGCCTACAATACTGCTGTCAAAGCTGCTAACATTGGATGTTCTTGCTCTGACAAAATATGCAGATCTCTGTCGTATTTTTAGAGTTAACTCAGAACACGCTGGGAGGAGGAAGAATGTATGAGCTGCAAACGGAAGAGAACCTTTGCCCTTCAAACTAATTGGAGAACGTAAATCATGACAGCAAAATAAGGGAGGGAAAATGCTAGCAAAAATAACTGCTCAGGGGATGGAGATTTCAGATCTTAGCATCCCCCATTCATGATGTGCCGACAATCTGTTATACTGTTAATAAAGGCTTTTAGGATAAACAATGCCTGGAAGTTCTTTGAAGTATTTCATTAGTTGGAACCTTGACAACTGCATTCTAACCATTGCACCACCACATCTTGCCTTGCCTTGCCTTGCCCTACCTTATCCTATCCAATTCATTTCATTTCATTTATTGGATTTCTATGCCGCCCTATTCCGGGAACTCAGGGCGGCTCACAGCATAAATAGAAATCAACATTAAAATACATATAAAAAAGAACCCATGAATTAAAAAAAACCAATCATCCTAATCTATCCTATCTAATTCCTACCCCATCCTATCCAATTTCTACCTTCTCTTCTCTTCTCTTCTCTTCTCTTCTCTTCTCTTCTCTTCTCTTCTCTTCTCTTCTCTTCTCTTCTCTTCTCTTCTCTTCTCTTCTCTTCTCTTCTCTTCTCTTCTCTTCTCTTCTCTTCTCTAACAGGCCTGCACATTGCTCTTTCAAACATATGCCAGAATCTAATTAATGCTATTAGAGTTCTTTCCTGTCTTTTAGTCAGGGGAAAGTGAGTTACCCTCACAGTTTGCTACACTTAAGCAATAAAGCCAACCAATATTGCTATCTTCAAACAATGCAGGATAGTTTCAGGCAATGAACAGGTTACTACCTCCTCCCACCCAGCACAATTTGTTGGTGGGAAATTGACCTGTTTTAACCACCAATTATTCTCACCAATTAATGGTGGAAGACAATTGGAAGTTTAATCCTTTAAACCAGGGCTTTTCAACCAGAGGAATGGGTACCACCTGTGGTACATTGATACCTGGCAGGTGGTACACAACCATCCTAGAAAAGTGGTAGTGGGGGAGGGGAATGAGCTGAACTGGTGGCAGCACTGCACAAGCCTGAGCGAGTGATGGCTGGAGCTGCAGGGCTGTCAGGGCTCAGCAGAAGCGCCAGGATCAGTGCCGCTTTCCAGCTGATCAGCGCTTCTTCGGGGCCATCAGGGCTCAGTGGAAGCACCAGGATCAGTGCCAGGCTCCAGCTGGAGCTCGGCGCTGATCCTAGCACTTCTGCTGAGCCCAGAAGAAGCGCCGATCAGCTGGAATGTTGCAGCATCTCCAGGGTCTTGTGATTTACATTCAGATGCTTGGCAACTGATTCATATTTATGACATCACAGTGTCCCAGGCTCATATGAAGTGACTAAAACCTGCTGCAACCACCCAGCAGATGGGTGGAATAAAAACCAAACACCCCCCACCCCACCTCCGCTGCCAATCCTCAACAGAATTGCTCACAACAATGAAAACCTCGGACAAGAGGAAGAGCGCCGCCGGGCAGGTAGGCAGGTGTCTTGCTCAGCTGTGGCTTGGGGGGCACTTTTTTCAGTGTCATTGTAACTTCGAACAGTCATTAAGTGAACTGTTGTAAGTCGAGGACTACCTGTACTTTATCACTTTTTTCCTTTTTTTTGGTCAAGTTTTTGACACCTAGCTAGGTGGTACTCGGATATTGCCATATCCTAAAAGTGGTACAATGGGTGAAAAGGTTGAAAAGCCCTGCTTTAAACCTTTATCTGAATGATTTACTGCATGAATATTTTAATAGAACTAGCAATCTTTCAAGGAACTGATGGAGCTATGAAGCAACCAATCAACAGACAGTAGTGTGGGTGTTCTTTAGAATGAATCTGTTATGATATCATTTTATAGGAAAATCAATAATAACCTGTTTAGACTGTCCATTTGGCACATATTTTGTGGGAATAAGAGAAAAATACTTTTTTTTTCATCAGGTATCTATAATGAATTTCTGGATGCCTCAGGCTAACAATGCAATATTTTAAAGAAAGGGCCTTTACAAAAAGATATTTGGTCTTCTCTGTACTCTGAAACAGGATGTAATATAGTGCAATATTATATATTACAATTTCATATAGTAGTTATTTTTACCAGAAGTCTTATCTTGAAGCAACCCCTCAATCCATCACAAATATCCAATAAAAATAAAAATGGAAAACTTCTGAACTGTAATCCTCCTTAGTTGAAAGAAGTATTTTATAGATCTCAAATTTTACAAATTTATTATGTGAAAAGACATTTTACAGTGAGATTTGTATCTAAAATTTAATCACTGTATAATTGGTTGCTACCAAAAATTCTATCTGTAAATTTATTTTTTCTACAAATAAGTATGTATGGACCATTGTCTTCAGTAAATCAAAGCTGTTTGAATCCAAAATCCTCCATTGATTTTCCTTGGAGAAAGTGTACATATATCTAGTTCCACATGGTGAAGAGATTGTTATGGCATAAAAGAACAACATGTTTGCCATAAACTATCTCACACTAGACTTTCTGACATACTGCATATATTATAAGTGAAAACTTAAACCCCAGCCATAAATCTTTGTTGGATTTGGCACTGTTTTGGTAGGAGATATCATATCTCCTACAAGAATTAAAGTGTGTAAAGATTTATAATTTTTATCATGTTTTTTAATATTTTCTTACAAACAGAGCTCAAAATCAGAAGTTGTAAAGGAGTTTGTTAGGGTTGTAAACAGTTCTTATAAGATATGTAAGGTAGCCCTGAAGGGTACCTGTCCAAAATGGATCGACATAGGAAAATTGTACTATATATAAAGGGTTTGAGTTGAGTTGTCCCTTTTCTATATATAGAAAGAAATGATTTCTTGTAATGGCAAAAAAATCCTTGCTTGTAATTATTAACTTACTGTATTAGCTCATTTCTCTAAGATTCTATTTGTTTTTTATGTCCATTTGTAAGTCCATTGCATCTAGTTTGCATATTAAAATATAGATTCCAACAGAACAGAGTATGATAATTCTGGGGATGAGTTTCCATTAAAATAGAAATTAATAAAATTCCTTGAACATCCATAGTTTCAGAAATCACATAGCTTTGATACTGAAACTGCTTTTATTAAAGCAACTTGGCCCAGGACCAGGAAAAATAAGGAAAGTGGTGAATTAAAACACTTCTTGGAAAAGGAAAAAAAAATGAAAGGAAGGATTAAAGACAGATCTAATTACATTTCTTTTAAAACATTTTATTTTCTAGAAAGTTTTCAAGTGTTAACTATGTTAGTGGAATAGTTGATGGTTGATTGATTACAATTATTTTCCACAGGGGAATGAATATATGCAAGGTTTGTGAATAATCAGATCCAATAAATGAACTGCAGTGGTTTTATATCAATATAATAAATACTTGGAGTGAACCAACTAACATTTATGAAATTGAAATTAATCATTATTGATATCTGCATACACACTTCTGCATTCATCCCCACCTGGCACATGTGCATCATGTAACAGTAGTAGACTGTGCACCTCCCACACAGTTCACCTGCCTGGCCTCACTCATGCTACAATGTGGCACAGCAGCCATTTATCCCCATGTGGGCTGCTTGCAAGCCACCCAATAACTGCAACTTCCCAATGACAGCCTCATTGACTTTGCTTATTGGAAGCCGGCCAATGATCCACAATCCTCACTGAACAAATGGCAATTGCCAGATTGCCATCGCTAAGCGATGTAACACTGGGGTTAGCAATGGCAATCCTGGTAACCCTGCCTTCATTAAGTGAGGACTACCTATATTCCTCATTCTTCTTCTTCTATCATGGATCTCAGGCTATAGAAACCAGCGTAGACTTTTTATTTGGATTTATTTTAGAACTGAAGAAGAAATATTAAAATATTAACAAACAAACATTGATAAAGGCAGGATTTAATCTCTCACCTTCTTGCTGAGATTTTGATTGAACCAGGGGTCTTTTCACATGAACGGAAAAAAACAGTTAGGGAACCATTCCATTAATATACTAACATCAATTAATATGTGTCATTCACCACATTGGCAGGTATTCTAAATTCAACATGTGGTGACGAAAACAAACAAGAGAAGCACAAGTTAAAGCAAAGAACATCATTCAGCTAGATTCACTTACTGCTTTACAGGCAAATTCTGACAGGAGACTCTGATTTATAATTTATAATGTCAAGCAATCCTCATATAAGCTATCTAGGTCAATTCTTGGTCAGACAAGTTTATTCAACTCTCCAAATCAGATTAATAATATTTTAATGTGGATGATATAATGCATATATCATCATTCTTTGTTTATATATTGCATTTAAATTCCATCCTCTGAGATCTCAGGATTGGCTACTCGACAGTGTTCTCTCCTTCATTTCTTCATAACAAAGAAGTTTGATACACTTGTTTGAAAGACAATAGTCTAATAGATCAGTCTTCCTAGCCAATAAAAACTTTTCTAGACTACCTTAAATTTTAGCAGAAGAGCAAAAGATTACTGTAAACCTGTTATTGTCTACACAGGCTATCACTGACATCTTGTGGCCAAATTGGAATTTTAAATGAAAAACTGAGTCTTGGGTGGGTGGGTACTTGAGAACAAATGAATGTTGCAGAAAACAAAACTTCTATTTGCAAAATCTGTGGATCAGATAAACTTAATTGTACTTTAAATGAAAGTTGGAGAAGTTAGGATAAGTTGCCCTAAAACAGGGATAAACTTATTTTTTTAACATTTCTGTTCTATATTTCTTGGATCTCAGTATCAAAACACCAAGGAATAATTTGCAATGTGAGGTGAAGTGAATAGATTCTGGCTAACATTTGCTTTCACTTTTTAGGCTGTGATACAGCTGACCTTGTGGTGACCCACTGCTGCATGATAGCAGCTTGCCCATTTAAGACATTAGAGTGAAGCCTTTTGATATTTAACAGAGCTGAAAAGAAATGAAACCCATTAAATCTAAAACTTCTTAAGCACTTTCCTCAGTTTGAATAAACACCCATTAAAAGTCATTCATTTTCCTTTCCTCTCCAAAATTAGACAGAATGCCGTCAGGAACTTTATTGCCTTACGTATGTTGAGAAATCTGGAATATAGATTTGGCCTTTTTTTCTCTTTTGATTCCTAAATCAAAACAAATAAAATAATGAAAAGTGGGAAGTAACTATCCATTTTTCTTTCTGCTTTATTCCAGCGTTCTTAAACATTTGAAATTCCAACCACTTTAAATTGTTAAAAATTCATATAACAGGATTTTAATCTCTCCCTGTCTTTCTCTTTTTTATATATATAACTACTGTCACCAGATACCCCATTGGCAGATCCCAGCTTTTGATTAAATTCTGCTAACTAAGCTACCAATTTCTAAAATGGAAAGGAAGGACAATTAAATATAGACCTGTTTCCACTAGCACATTTTCTGATTAAAAACTAAGTGAGGTATTTGTGGGATTGAGAACATGATGGAAAGCACGCTCAAAGAACTGATCTGAACAAAGGCAGAGGATCCAGATGATCATTTATTGAGGTCAGTGAGTCACCATATCCTATGCTTTGAGGCAAACAGCCCTGATGTGAGAATGCAGAGCCAAAACATACAAAAACTGTACTCATCCAAATTAGAGTGCAGAGCCAAACAGCAGTCAGGTGTGGTCCAACAAGAAACAAAGGAACAAAGATCATGCTCAATTGGATGAGGATAAGACAATCTCAGTCAGTTAAGGCAAGTACAGGACTCATCTGCTAAGGGGACAAGGGGTTCACTGCACCCTCCCTAATGCCAGTGCTTCCTCTCCTGTTCATGATGCCAAGAAATGTGCTGGAAAACTCACCCAAAGAACAGAATAACAGGAGAAGACCCAAGCAATTGTTTTATTAACTATAGTGATTTATCAGCCATCAAGCCTTGAAGCAAACAGCCTCAATGTAATATAAATGGCTTACTAATGCTTACTTATAAATTAGGATCTGCCATTACAAAACTAAACTAGCATGTTAATATGGGATAATTATATAATATGTGGGAGGGAGGGAGATATGCATGCAGATGTCTATGAGAGAAGTATTTATAGAACATGTTTATAAAAACCATTTATAAGATACACACACAAATACAGTATTTTGAAGAATGTATGCTTGAATTATTTAGATATTTGATTGATTGACTGATTGATTTATATAGCCATCCATCTCACCAAGTGCAACTCTGCAGCAAACATATGTAAAATTAAAAACCAACACAAACCAAAGAAAATATCATAAAAGTAACAAAATATTTCTTATGCAAGTTATTAGTAAAATACTAGCAATACAATGGTGCAGAATAGTAATCTAACCAAATCCATGCAATAGTCATATTCAAAGGTCAAGCAGACCTAACAACCATATACTGTAACAAATCAGTTATCCAACATGCAGAAAACTACCCTTAGAATTGCTTGGGCTGTTTATAGAATAGTTATTCTATAATTATTTATCTAAGCTCCAAGATGAAATAGGGGATTTAACCAGTATACAGTCCAGGTCTATTGAGAAGTCTACAAAAGAGTAAAAGAGAATGACCAGCAGGAAGATGGATGGACTCAGTTACAGTGGTAATGAGGGCACCATTGGAAGATACATTCTATGTGTTTGCTAAGAGTGGACACCAACATGACGGCACATAAGCAAGCAAGCAAGAAAGTGCAGAGAATTCATTTTAGTATCTAGCCATGTTATTCTGCTATTTTCAGATTCAAATTATGTCATAAATAAATTTGGATTTCTATTTAAATTTGTATTTAGCATGTTTATAAAAACCTGTAACTGGAGCTCTACTGTAAAGCACTTCTTTTTTGTAGCTAATTTGGAAAGAAGAATAATCCTGGAAATTAAAGTTCCTTCACTAGCTGGCAACTGGAATTTGGGGGATGGGGTTTTTTTTGTTCCATTTTTATTTTATTTAAAAAAAAATAAAACACAAAATTCCCAAAAATGGAAAACAAAACAAAACTTTTAAAAAGACATTTAAAAAGTGCATTAAAAAACTAACACATTTACACATATTTTTCCCCAGCTGAATACTGATTAATATATTAGAATATATTAGAATATATTAATATATTAGAAATTTAATAAATAATAATAATAATAATTACTACAATATTAGTTTCCTATCCCTTGCAAAACAAAGTTTTAAACTACTAAATCTATTTGCAAATTATTAACTTGTCATCTATATATTATATTAATGACAAAATAGTTAACCAGAAGAACAGTAATAATAAAAAAGCAAGATCAATGTTTCAAAACCTGCTGTTAACAAACTGTTATTGTTATCAACTCGTAGAAAATTCACTAGGGCATCTTATCTATCCCAAATTGTCCCAAGAGTTTACAGTGGTTCATCTATCCACATTTGTTTCTTAATACCTTCTATTATCAATTGTTGTCTGGTTAAATATAATATATCCAATTCCCCCAAAAACTCCAGATAAAAATTGTTTTCCAGTTAAGTGTAATAAATCCATTCCCCAATCTTATTCAATCCTTTTAGGGAAAACCAATTTATCATTTCTCCTCTCAGTCAGATTTCTGCTATTGTAAAAGAATGCAGAGTTGAATTCAGGGTGGTGTGTCCAATCGACTCAATCTATACAGTCCATATTTCTTTCCAATGAATCTTCTGCTTTTGTGAATCTAATTCACTCAGAGCTACATACATCTGAATATTTTCTACAGCCATTCATCAAACTTTTTAAAAAAGCTTTCAACTAAAGATTGCCTGTTACTTTTTTCAGATATCAGCCACATTTGCTTGCCTGTAATCTGATATACTGTTATTCTGTGTAACTTAGATATAATAGATAAGAAAATAAGAAAACACAGAAAACAGCACTGAAGCAAAGTGAAGAAGTAAGTAAAGAAGCAGGGAAGCTATTTTCTGATATTTCAATCCAAGTTTAAAAGAAAATTTTAAAAAATAAGCTCCAAATATTTTGCAAATTTATAAAATGAAAAAAAAAGAGTCCAATATAGATGTAAATCAAATGAAAGCACTTTCACTCCCTAAGAACATGCCATGTTTCCTTATGGAAAAGCAAAAGTTATTCAAAACAACAACATAAATCAAAGGGAAAAAGAAAAAAACAGATAAAGACCACCAAGGAATTAAATAAATTAGCATTCAACTAGCCAGTCAACTTTTAAAATTCTCTTTTTAAATAGCAAAGTGAAACAAAATATTCAAAAAGTGAAGTTAAAACCCAGGCATGCTTAAGAAAATAAACTGAGGAGAGGAAAATGGATGACCAGTGATTTTTCAACCACTCCCATAGGGAACTAGAATCTTCAAGACTCCCTCTTTCCAGGTGGGTCTGAAAGGCATCTTGGGTTATTCTTAAGTGCTCCCATTCAAATCCAGGGAGCAGCATGGCCAAAGAATCAGCTTTGGCAGAAAATCAGCAGATCGTTGGCCGAAAAAAGAAAAATGGAATTTGTTGAGTAAAAATAAAAAAGATAATTTCCACAAAAATTCTCTGAAATAATATGTACAGTTTGTGAAATATATTTTAGGAATATGTAATCTACTGCTTTTATTTTGTTCTTTGTAAAGATTATATAATAATATGTGACTTTACATTTAGAACATAGAATAACATAGAACATGGAATAACAGAGTTGGAAAGGACCTTGGGGGTCTTATAATCCAAACCCCTGCTTGGGCAGGAGCCCTTATACCATTCTGGGCAAATAGTTGTCCAATCTCTTTTTCAGTTTACAGTATATCCTGCTTTATGAAAAATGCTACAACAGCACAGTGGCTATAACATTAGCCTTCTAAATAGAAGATTGCTGGTTCTAAATCTCGCAGTAATGTAGAGTTTACTAGAATTTTTATTGTTGTTTACATTTTTCTTTCTTTCTTTTTGTTTGTTTGTTTGTTAATGAATAAGTCCAGGAATATACCATTTTAGCATTTTTTAATCAGTTAAGCCAGAAGTTAGTATTCTTTTAGTAATCTGGATATACTCAAAACCATATCTTCTTGCTCAGAATTCATCTCCAATATTAGTTCATTTTGGATTGTTTCTTAGCCCAAATCTATCTCAAATAATTGTTCTAGTGATAAAATGAAAGGAGACATCCATATAAGTCACCAGTGCAAAACTGAACTTTCATGCTACAAATACATGCACTCTGCTTAAGTTTATACACTGACTGAGTTATTAAACCTCAACATGTCAGCTTCAGCATGCAAAAAAATAGTTAATTTATGGCTTTTTACCCTGTTATATTCAAAAACACATCATTAATTTTCTATATTTTTTTATTAATTTATTAAGTTTGCCATCCGAATAGATGTAGTTTTCAAGAACATTTCACACAGAAAAGTTGGACAAGGATTGATAGCTGAAAATTATTTACTTTTAAAATGAGTTAGTGACCCAAGATATTAAGGAAAAGGCACATCTTCATTTGTCTTCCAAATATGTCATAGCATAATAGGATCACTCAGAAGAGATTTTGCTTCATCAAAACTTGGAAGAACTACTGTGGACTTTTTTATAGATTTTACAGTTGGCCTTTTTCTTCCCTTTTCAAGCATGTAATTAAGTTGTGAATGATAATTTGGCCAAGAAAAGCTGTAAATCAAATCTAACTCTGCTTGCATGGTGCATCCTTTCACCAATAAATGCTCAGGTAAACAGGGTTTTTTTTTCTCTTTCCCAAGAGATGTGCAAGACTTCCCAACTCAAGAAACTTTATAAGGCTTCTGGATAATTCTCTGCACAAAGGCTTCTTAGCACATCCCTATTTGGGGAAAAAATAGCCACTGAATGAGAAATATCAATGTAAGCATTTTGGGTAAAGATAAACATAGCATTTCCTATTGAATCAGATAATATAGCATTCGTTTTTCTTGCCCTGAACATGTATACATAACCCAAACTAGACTGTTGTTTCTCTGTGTCATATAATACTGTATATGTAGGTACATGCATAATTATGTATGTATGTATTTATTTATTTATTTATTTTTGTCATATTTATGTAGTGTATATCGGAGGTGGTGACCCTTTGAGAGCTGAATGCAACAAAATTTCTTTGTAATGTATTCCAATTAATGACACATTCAAAGTGATAATAAAGTTATTATTCTATTCTATTCTATTCTATTCTATTCTATTCTATTCTATTCTATTCTATTCTATTCTATTCTATTCTATTCTATTCTATTCTATTCTAGCAAGCCTCCAAACAGTAGCTCAATAGCTGCTAAGATTTCTAAACTCTGGCTGCGAAAATATAATATAAATTCACCATATCTTGCAGTCAGATGGCTTAATGAAAATACATTTTAATAGTCCTTCTAAACAGCTAAATCGTAACATCTCTAGATTCTTATTGTTTAAATTACTTCTAGAAGTAAAAATCTGTTTTCTTAATGGTATCCAGCAGTGTAGACAGAATTTTAGTCTCTTTTTAATGTTAGATCATTTATTGTAGAGAAATGTTAATAATAATATAAAAGTCCCAGAATCAACATTTTGGTCAAAGTTAAGTACTTTCAGGCCTTATTTTAACATTGCTAATTAATGATTGATTAATAAATGTCATACTATTCGTCCCAATTGGGATTTGAAATAATTTCTAACCCTTTCTTTCATTTGAAGTATCATCTGTTCTATTAAAATCTCAGATTACCATTTAAATCCTTTATTATTAATGGCTGCATCAATTATGTTTGTTAAAGTAAATTAAAACAAATAATCTCCAAACTGTACACCAGGGTAAAGTCTGAATGATTTGTACTCACCCAACCCAACTATTCCCTTAATGTTTTTTCCTTGAGGCAACATCTTAAGAACAAGAATCTGAAGACTGACAAATATATAATCAATTTGTCCAAAATGGTATATTTGTCCGAAATGGTATAGGGTTTCCTGCCTGAGCAGGGGATTGCACTAGATGACCTCCAAGGTCCCTTCCAACTTTATGATGATGATGATGATGATGATGATGATGATGATGATGATGATGATGATGATGATGATGATGATGATGATGTTTTCCCAGATCATAGGCTACTTAGTCAAATTCATGGAACTTGTTCTGAGAAACAAATATTTCTCAGCTATTCTTTGGAGGAGAAGCATACAGTAAAAAGAGAAGTGAGGAAGCAAGGAAAGGAAGATTTTGCTAGAGATGGCTGAGACAGGTAGGTTGTCTTTAACTGTAACTTTTTTTAAACTTTAAAAAAAATAACTCATTTATAGGATGCTTTCTCTTCCTCCATGTTTTTGTTGCCCTGTTTTTGTCTGATTCCTGGTCAGGCCACCATTTTCCAGTGAGTAAAAGGATAAAGAGCAGAAGTTGATGATACCAAGTATATGTGGGGGGGAAATATAAAAGTTAAATAAAATAAATAAAAAATTACATCTCAGTAAGGCACCTTTTCCCTTATTTCTGTTTGGCACCTTTAGAGTCAGTAGAACATTTTTTTTTTCCTTTCTCAGAATCAAGAGTTTATGGCTAGCCTTCTGGAAATGGCCTCAAGACATAGAATATTTAGAAAAATAAAATGGAAATAGGAATATGGCACTATCTTTAGTATTAAGAGCAGGAATCAGGGAAAACAATCTAAGATCACAGTGTCCTGGAAGTTTAATCAACACATGTTAAAGCAATTGCAGCATTCTGTGCAGATACATTTCCCAGATAGATAAAAGATCCATCCAAGGAATTAGAAATGATTCAGTTGTCCATAGAACTTGGCTTTTGCAGTTATTACAGGAACTTCTTTTCCCTTGCCGTTTGATGCAGGATCCCTTTAAAATATCTTTGTTGGAAGTATGCTATTGATATTTTAAAAATATGTTTAGACAAGCTAGGAAATAATTTATTTAAGTTTATGTGATGCATTAATGTATTATAAGAAATCAAAATATATTCGTTCAATGAAATGTATTAATACAATGTTTTCAAATAAACTACGCAATCTCACACATGTGTACTCACAATGAAGTTCCCTTGCAATTCAGGTAAATGTGTATTGGGCTGCAGCCTACATATCATAGACCTGTTCAATAGTAAGAGTTATTTTCTACATACTAAATCCAAATATACAGGTATGAACAGTATAGCATTACCTATTTCCAGTTGCAGTTACTTTACCAGATCCAATGAAAGTGGATGGTTCACTTATGCATTACTGGCAAACATAACTTTAAAACACAATGAACTGCTTGGTCATTCAGATAAGAGTAGCTGAGCTGGTCTAAAATGCTTTCCAGAGTATATTTTGTCCTCTTTTGAGCCCATAACTTGCTTGATCAAATTTATGGCACTTCCCTGAATATTTTTATGTAGGGACTTCATGTTTGTAGAACTGGAAAGAGTTCAAAACTCTTTCTACTATTTTCTGTTCTAATGTATGTTACTTGCTGGTAATTTATTGTTTTAATTAAAAATACCTTTCTTCTTTTATCTGTTTTTTTTAAAAAACACCTAAGTTCTTTTATTCTAAAGGCCTTTCTACACTTTAACAAATATGCCTTGGCAATAACCTTTTTTTGTTTTTGCCATGTTCCCATGAATCTGCTTCATCATATCAATTCAGGTGTGAGATAAACTTAAAAATGTCCTTTTTATAGAAATGCTACTCTTTAGATAATATGTTCCAGTGTATTCTTATATTGTCCAAAAGTAAAAGGACGTTTTGTCACCTATTACCTTGGAAAGAAGTCAGATGATTGCATTGACTCGAAACAGAAGCAAAAGAGACACCAATGGGGAAACCAACTTTCCCGGGAGTTTTCTGCCAACTGAAGGGAGAACAAATATCTCCCATAGTATCTGCCTAGCCAGTTTGATGGAGTTGGCATACTCTGAATTCCATTGATAAAACATGGCCATCTATCAGGACCCTCTGCCACTGAGAGTCAAACAGACCCCACACCCTACTGGTAATTTGAAGGGTTATGAAGACATAATTTTTGGCCAGGTCTTTGGCAAGAAGGATTGATGTCCCTTTTGTACTTTTGCTTTTTCTTGTTGCTATTCGGCTTTGTTTTCTTTGACACCTCTGTTTTGTTTTAAGTTGTTTTTGGTTTTTTGTATCATTCCTTGTTTTTAAATGGAAACGTGTTGAATAATATTGGCTTCAGGATCCTAGTCCCCTTTAGAACTGTTTCGAAGTATCTTTCAAATGAAGTGGTTGAACTGATAACAAATACACAGACCACACTATTGCTTGTCCACATTTATATATCTCAATCAGATGGATATCATGTGAGACCTTATCAATTATTTCTCTGAGATCAAGGTGCATTATAACAAATGCTGACTTAATAACAATAACAATAATAAATAAAAACAGGTATTGTGATATTACAAGGCAAACTGTGATGTGATGGAGTACCGTCATGGAGCAAGTTCCCAGGAAGGAGAGAGCACAATCCAAGGAGAGGGACTGAGACAGCCTGAAGCTGGTTCTGACAAGAGGAAGATATTTAGGATAGCCAATGTAGAATGTGGAATCTCTCAGGGTATATCCAACAGGCTAGTGTAGTACATGTTTAGTCTGGCAAGATTCTATCTATATATAAGCAAATAAAGAACCAAATTTTGTCTGGATTGTGTAACCCATTCTTGGGCTAGGCTTGACACAAACTCCACCTTTCCATACCTGTCCTAATGATGCATGCAAGTCAGAGGTTTATCTTATGATGCATGCTTTCTGGATGCTGGTGATGACAACTACAGCATTCCCTTGATCCACCAAACAAGGGAGCTCCTGGCAATAATAACATTCTCTTCAATATGTTGCAGACATCCTGCTAGACAGGATGTGCTATTGCAGTACATTAACCAGTATAGATATTAAATTAGTAGCCTATGATTTCCTTGTCTTCCTTCTTCTCCTTTCTTAATATTTACACAGTTGTGTGCTTTTCCAGTCTTCTGGCATCTTACCATTTCTCTCAAAATTTTCAAATATGTAATCATCTACAAAAGAGCAGTGGGCTGTTGCATTTGACGTATAAGTTGTAAAAAAAAAATAAAACATGTCACTGCAAATATCTATGGAGTATAGCATTTCTGAATACAGTGAAGAGAAACACATGTATTTTGATATTATTGTATTCAGAACAGCGTTATCAAAACAAAACCTGAGTTTACCTTGATTAGATAAATGAAATTCATCTCTATTTGGCTGCAAACCTTAAAATTATCTATGTACTGACATATCATTATTCAACATACCTCTGTAGTAGGTTCAAAAGAAAGATTAGATATAACAGTGGTTTTTTTATGAAAAGAATAATATTTGCTTTTGATTAATGCACACATATTTAGTTTAATAATAAGGTATTAATTCAAATGTCTGGTTTGCAATTTAATATTGAAGTTGGCAAAAACAAACATTGCTATAATAATGAAATATTTTTAAAATGGGCTACATCTCCTGTATTTCATGATGGTACAGCTGCTTTTTTTGGCCATAAAAAACAGAAACAGAAATACATACATACATATACATACACACACACACATACACATATACATATATATTAAGTGTTTTCCTGTGAAACTGGTCTACTAGAGCACCTGGTCTACCCAAATATGGGACAGAACAATCTTTTATTACTTTTGCCTAAATAGCTCGAAATAGCTATACTAATCTCCCTTTAATTCTTTGTTGGCAAAATCTAAATTTAACACATATATACATATATACATGCATATATACATATATGTACATTTATAATTGTGTCAAATGTTTGAGAGTTCCATGAACTAAGGATCATTGCTGTGATGTTTTTACCTTTGTGGACTGGTTTGTTTTGACTGGATGTCATTGAAAAAAGGTGCAAAGACTGGATGACATAGTTATAATGTCATATTTTAACTTCAAGACCCCACATCCCAAATTAAAATCCAAACTGCTGAAAGTTTATCTCAAATAAGGAGAGATTTGAAGACTCCAGGCAGCTGATTTTGATGAATAGACAGCAGAAACTGACTTTTTGCAGCCACTTGTGATCAGCTGGCAGTCACAGATTCCATAGATTCCATCCTGCTTTGACCCACAAAGGCAGCCTTTTATGGACTCAAAATTCAACCATGCCTCATCTTTTCAATCACTCTGGAGTGGGTTTTATTATTATTACTTCTTTAAGATTGAAAAAGCTTCAGAACTATAAGTCTATCAGTTGCCAGGTAAATTTCTCTTCAGTCCGAGAAATTTCCTTTAAAAAAGGGGGAAAATATTTCCAGCTTTGAAAGCTCTTTAATTTTTTGCAAATTTTTACATTATAAAACAAAAGGATGATTACAGAGTTCTTTTTTGGAAAGTTTTTAAATGCTAAAGTTTTGATTGAAATTTATTTAAATAAAGATTTTGAAGTTAATTAGGAAAATTGTCTTGTGTGGGGAAAATCTTTCTTGTTTACATTTCAAACTCAGAACAAGACTTTGAAGATCAATTACTAGAGCAAAAGATGGCTACTTTAAAGGAAACATTTGATCTTTGGGTCTATGAAATGCTCAAACGTTTTAATTCCATACAGGAACCAAAAGGTCTTATTAAAAATGAACAAGTTCTTTGGAAGATAAACTGAAATGGATTTTTAAAGTGCAATTAAAAACTATAACCTATAAGAAAGTGATAGGAATATTGGATTTAAGAATTGAACTGGATGTTCATTTTAAAATTAAAAATGTCATACAAATAATGTAGCCAAAAAGCATTGTAAACTACTCTTTTAAACTGAAATATGAGATCTACTGGGGTCACAACATGGAAATTCCAAGTAGACTTGGATAAAGAATTTAAAGAGAAGAGGCAAAGATAGTAGAATAAAACAGGAGTCAGAATTTTATCTATGGGATTTAAGAATGGCTAGAGGAAGAGGAAAAAAATATACAAAATTGGTTTATTTGATTATGGTTAAATTATAACTTGTTATCTCAGGTGATGCTTAATGGTTATTTTGATAAATCAGTTTGCTTTTATTTTGAAATGTTTATCTAGGTATAATGGATTAGTTACATCATCATTTTTATTATCTGATTAAGGAGTTATTTTTTCTACTAATGTTTAATATTTTTTAATCTTTTGCAATATTTAATTGTTAAATATTATTAAAAGAGAGATGAGGAGGATTTAAATTAAATGAAAGGGGGATTATATTGTCATTTCTCTTGATTTTTACTGGACCTTTGCTGATTAATAGGGAGAGCTGAAGATTTAGATACAAGTGTGTATCTGGGGAGATTTTTTTTTTCCTTTCTTTCATAATTCCTAACATTTTTTTCTTTTTTGTATTTGTATGCTAGGTTCTTCTATTAGTTTTGTCTGCTCAGTATACTTTTCAAAATTGTACTTTTTCAAGTACTTCACGATATTTCTGTGTAGCTTTTTCCGAGGAATTAAGAGAACTGCTATTGGGAATAGGAAGGGAGACAATGTACTTTTGCCAGCCTTGCTGAAAGTGGCTAAATCTGAATGCAATGTTATATATAAATTCTAATTTAATATTTTAAATCCTAAACATTGAGAGAAGTAATCACAAATAATTTCCTTCCATGTGCTGAAAACTAAAATTTATCATCTTAAGAAGATGAATTTGTCCTTTAAAGGAATTAAAGGACAATAAACAAACAAACAAACAATTTTAGCTATTATTTATATTCTTCCAAACAGCCAATACAGCTTTACAGGATAAAGAAATAACCACTTAGTAGACACTAATGTAGAATTGGACAAAAAGAAAGCAAACTATACATAGAAGAGAATAAAAAGGTTGTTTAAGGATATTGCTAGGTGATTGCTTCTTGCAACTGTAAAGCAATGCTCATGTAGGAGGAGGAGCCATTTTATATTCTGAACTGTATAAGTTAAAACATGATTTAATATTTAACAAACCCAGTCTGTTTCACAATCATTGGATAGTTATGAAACTTGTATTTGTGTCTGATAACATATAACATTATTGTTAACAAAGATTTTGTGTACCTTTAAGCAAAACTGGATTGTCTATTATCCATTTACCCATTACCCATCGATTTACCCATTACCTATTATCCATTTACAGAAGGAGGGAGGGGGGCTTACTGGATTTGTAAATGTTGCTTCCAACTTCTGGAATCTTTCTGAAGTTACAACTTTGTTTAACTCAAAGACATTGCAATTTATAGACCCTTAAAATCCATCCTTAATATGTTCTATCTACTTTCTTTAAATTTCTGGAATTTAGATGATTAATAGATTGAAAATTATGCCTGTGGCAGCGGTAAGCCACTTCTCAACAAACAAAAAATTGAAAAGACAAATGTCTTATTTACTCTCTGTTACAGCCATAAACCAGTGATGTCTACAGCATATTGTGATTATGCCAAAATATTGTCCTTCATCTACTGCTTGCATAACTGTTGTTACTTGTTTCTAACAAGTATAAAAAGTTTAAAGCTGTGGTTCTTCATCCAAGAGTATATTGTTAAAACCCTTATTTAATTTGAGTGCATGACAGCTGAAGTTAAGGCATGGGCAACTATACCTGTACAGACTCGACATTCATACCCCATGATCCCATGTCTTTGGCAAATTTCCATGTGGGCAGGAGATTCAGTGAAAGTAATAGGAAATTTTCTACTGTTGGAAATCATGATAAAACAGGCTATTTGTTCAGCCAAATATACTTACGATTTCTTGCGTACATGTCTAAACATATTAGAGACTGCTGAATGACTGTGGATGTTGTGCATAGGCCATGAACACATAATTTTATATCTACCACACTCTGAACCTTATGAGGCTAACGGTGCAGCTTACAAAGCAGTATTGTAGTGACCTAATTTTAAAAAATACAGGTAAGTATACTATCCTGAAAGCAATATAACTAAACCTATATTATATTTTTTCTTTAATAAGATGCCCCCAAAAGTATTTCAGATGTTATCCTATGCAGAATTAAGATACTTCAAAAACATTTTCCATATAGTCATATTCAAACTTTTGAAATATTAATTTTAAAACAGCCACAAATTCAAGATGAAGATCATTCTCCTCAATAAATGCCAATGATACTTTTTTGGAGCAAAGTGGCTCATTAGCTCAAAGTAGAACTGGACAAATTATAAAGGATGTCCTATGATTCACATTTTGAGAACTCATTTGTGGCTTAGTGGCTTAAAATGGGGGTTTTCCTGCTCTTCCTCTGAGGTAAGAACTAGAGACAGGATGTCGAGAAGTAGGGAACTGTGGTTAATAAATATTTTCTCATGGATGAGTTCTGAGAATAGTTACTGTATCTATGGCTGGTCCCAATATCAAGGGATGGCCTAGAAATGACGTTTAAAAAACAGGTGATAGAACTTGAATCAAATAATACTTTTCAGCAGCAAATAAATTGGATCTCCCTAGTCAGTCAGTACATATGTGCTGCAGTTTTCTTCTTTGTTCACCTGCTTGCCATATACATATTTATCCCATATGTATATAATTTATCCCATATGATGTAATTCCCTCTGCTTGAAAATCTGAGGCATTATTATTCTATGATGGACTGAATATACATATAACAGGGATGAAAAATATATTTATCCTGAAGACAGAATAGAGTTTAGCTAGGTATATTAGCAGCTTCACATTTTTAGTAGAACTTGCATACATACCAACAATAACATTCATTGTTGTTCTAAGATGATGACACCATTAGTCTTTAGTACAGTGTTTGAATGATGGTATTACACTGACATGTTAAAACTGAAATCTTATTATATTCACATTGCTGATTCTTGAAATCCTGTATGGCTGTCTCTGTATACTTTTAACTGCTCTAATCACAGTTTACTATAAAGAAGCACTGTATAAATTGAAATTCTACTGTTAAGAAAAAAATTAAAAATATAATGTTGTCTATTCTAATAAAACATACTCATTAAGGATCATGAGCACTCTGATTAATTCCACTATAATATGTAAGCCTGGATTTATATTTTGGTCTATATATTTTTAACTCTACACAAACTGCACACACGTTGAGCAACCATTGCCTGACTATATGGTAGTGTTTTCATTCTCCATAATCTTCAGGCCTATCTGCCTTACAATATTCAATATCATCCCAACTTAGATTACATTCTAAGATTATTCTTAATTATTCAAGGGGAAAAGTTTTCTTTCCATCATTCCCATTTGCAACAATGCATACCCAAAGTCCCTTGGAAGGGTCTGGACTGTTTCATGAATGCTACAGGTAATGACTCTGAAGGAAGCCAGAGAGCACTAATGGAAAAAAAATCCTTCTGTGCATCCATGCATCTTAACCACTGAAACATAATTTTCTAGGTCCATTTTGTGTGCATTATAATCAAAGAGGCATTACTAATTGATTATAGCAGAGGTCCCCAACCTTTTGGGCACTAGGGACCGGTTCTGTGGAGAGAGGTTTTTCTGTGGACTGGAGGGGGCGTGGTTTTATGTATTCCCTGAATCCCTTGGATGGGGCTTTACTTGTTTACACATACTGGTTTCTGGCATGCTGCAGCCCAATGCCGGTCCATGGACCTGGGGCTGGGGACACCTGGATTATAGTTTAGGATGTATATTAATTGTCCCATGCCTATCAAAAGGTTGTCCCATGTTGTTCCCTTGGTATTTAATGTTCATCAGACATAGTTTTAAAAGCTGCTAATACATAGCCAAAATCCTTTAATGATTTTAATTAAAACAAAACCACTAAAACAATTTGTGATGTTCTCGAAGATCATACTTGATGGGAAAGATATTGCCTATCTTCCAAAGACACACTTTTATCAATTGGTACGTGCTAAATCTTATTGCTAGGTCTAATTCATAATAAATAGTGCTTTAATAAAAACAGATGCCTGGAAATTTGCACAGCAGCTTCCTCTGCCCATAGCTCCACATGTGGAACATCTCATTGCTTAGCAGCACATCCCTCCCCCAGTTCTAAGAAATCAGGGCCTCTTAAAACAAAGTTGAAAAGTGAATAGTCAGCTGGCAGCATGTCTACATTTTTAAGCAAGCCTGGATACGGAGTTGGTTTAGTTTTAGTTTTTGCTGTTACTGACCTCCTTGCGCCAAGTTCATAGTAGTGTGAGCAATGATGTATGACAGATTGCTGGCAAGCACTGTAGAGTGTTGAGCCAGACTATCTTCCAAACCCAGCTGGGATCAATTAAAATAAATAATAGTCCTTGCAATAGCTAGTTCCTACCACTTTCTTCAGAAATTGCTTAGAGTTCACATTTGCATATGAACATATTTGTATTTCTGCTTCTTACTTTATTGTCTTTTGTCCCTTCTTGATAACAAACATTCCAACAAATATCACCGATGGCTCACTATCACCGTGATATTTTGTAACTTTTTGTAAGGCCTTCTAGGCAAAACCAAATTCTTCAAAATCCATACAAGCTTAGATAACATGTTTCTTCTCAGTTGGCAATCATGGTCATAGAATGTTAGCTTTCTAGAAGGCTATCTTTCCTGGATATGGATAGGTAAGCTTTACATTACAAACCTTGGTCTGAGAATGTTCAGCTAAGTAAATGAATTGAATACTATACTCACTATAATATTCAAAATATTATACACGTGTGTGTGTGTGTTTGTGTGTATGCATGTATGTATGTATGTGTATATTATATGTATGTATGCATGTATGTATGTATGTATGTATAGCAGTACAGATGTGCAAGTGGAAGTATTAGTCATAACACCCACCCAATCATAAATGGAGTCACTCTCAAAGGAAGATGGGCAGCATATATAATAAACAAACAAATAAATAAACCAATAAATAAATTAATTCCAGGTTGCTTCTCTCTTTGATCAGTTTCCAACCATTGTTTCTTGTCCTGCCCTCTGGTGCTTTGGTGAATAACGTGACTCCCTCTTCTTTGTGGCAGCCCCTCAAATACTGGAACACTGCTATCTTGTCTCCCCTGTTTCTTCTTTTCTTTAGACTAGCCAAACCCAAGTCCTGCAGCCATTTTTCGTATGTTTTAGTCTCCAGGCCTTTGATCATCTTAGTTGCTCTTCTCTGAATTTGTATGTAATGGATTTATGATATGCAGTCTCACATTCGTATTTATGTTTATATTTATAAATACAAAAAATGAAATATAGGTCTTTCCTACAAAAACACTCCTCACATACAACTGAGAACTAAATGCTGCCCAACATCCAGCTCCAAATTAGAAGAGTACATGAAACTACATTTCTGGCATAATGATCCAATATCTGACTGAGAGTAAAGTTGTATTATACTTTCCCTTGGTTATTTGTTTATGAACCAAGCAGGAACTTCAGAATTTTCCCGCTTGATCTTGATCACTGCATTTGTTATCTTATCTGCATTTGTTGTCTTACCTGCACTATATATTTGTGATGAAGAAGCAATTTCTGATTTGCTAACTAGCTATTTTGATCACCATTTCATGAGTAGTGCTGGTACAAAGGGAGGTAATGGATGAGTTGAATCAAAGATTGAAGGGACAGTCTATATCTTATTGCTGGCTAGTCTGAGAATAAGGAGCTGAGGAAAATTTGGGGTTGACAAATTTCTATGCCACAACACCAGCTAAAAGGCATAGTCAAAGTATTTTCTCAACTTAAAAGTTTCAGTTTAATACCTAGAAGAAAGGTGTCCTCATTTTAGTCTGTTAAATTTGTTGCATACTTGTTTATTATTTTATTTTATTTTATTTCTTAAATTTCTATACCGCCCCTCTCCCGTAGGACTCGGGGCGGTTTAAAGCCCGATTAAAACAGATAATAATAATAAATATTTAAAAATAAATTAAATTAATACATGGCTGTTACTAAAACCTGTTAAAATCCCAATTCTAAAACCCGAACAACCTTGTTTAAAAAATTTACATAGAGATTTACACAAAACCCGAGGAGGTCTAGGCCAGGCCGGCTTGATTGAAGAGATGAGTCTTCAATTCTCTTCTGAAGGTGCGGAGATCATGACACGTCCAGAGTTCTGGGGGGAGCTCGTTCCACATTGTCGGTGCCCCCACAGAAAAGGCTCTCCCCCTGGGCACCACCAGCCGACACTGCTTAGCTGATGGCACCCTGAGGAGGCCCTCTCTGTGGGAGCAAACTGGTCGATGGGAGGTATTTACTGGCAGAAGGCGGTCTTGTAAATAACTGGGTCCTATGCCATGGAGCGCTTTAAAGGTGGTAACCAATATCTTGAAGCGCACCCGGAAAGCCACTGGCAACCAGTGCAGCTCGCGCAGGATGGGGGCCATTCGTACCCGCCAGGGTGCCCCCACTACCACCCGCGCGGCCATAGTCTGCACCAGTTGAAGCCTCCACGTGCACTTCAAGGGGAGCCCCATGTAGAGAGCATTACAATAGTCCAGTCTGGAAGTGACGAAGGCATGGATGACTGTGTGTAGCGCGTCCCTATCTAGGAAGGGGCGCAACTGGCATACCAGACGAATCTGGTAAAGCATCCTCCCGGCCACGGCCATCAGATGGTCCTCAAGGGACAGCCATGAATCTAGGAGGACTCCCAAATTGCGAGCCCTTCCCGTGGGGGCCACTGACTCGCCCCCAATAGACAGCGATGGAATCAGCTGATTATACCGGGATGACGGTAACCATAGCTACTCGGTCTTGGAGGGGTTGAGCTTGAGACCGTTCTTCCCCATCCAGATCCGCAAAGCCTCCAGGCACTGGGTCAGCACGTCAAGAGCTTCATTTGGGTGGTTCGGGGTGGAAATGTACAGCTGAGTATCATCAGCGTACTGATGGAATTCCACCCCAAAACCTCGGATGATCTCACCCAGTGGCTTCACATAAATGTTGAACAACAAGGGCAAGAGGACTGACCCCTGAGGTACCCCACAGTCAAGGGGCCTCGGGGTCGACCTCTGACCCCCTGTCAACACAAACTGTGTCCGGCCAGAGAGGAAGGAGGAGAACCACCGAAGCACGGTGCCCCCTATACCTAACCCCTCCAACCGGCGCAGCATGATACCATGGTCGATGGTATCAAAAGCCACTGAGAAGTCCAATAGCACCAGGACAGAGGAGCAACCCCTGTCCCGGCCCCGCCAGAGATCATCCACCAATGCGACCAAAGCTGTTTCCATGCTGTAACCCAGCCTGAAGCCCGACTGGAGCGGGTCCAGATACGACGATTCCTCCAGGTGCTGAGGGAACTGTCGAGCAACCACACTCTCAACAGCCTTCGCAACAAAGCAAAGGTTGGAGACAGGACAATAGTTAGATAAAACAGCCGGGTCTAGGGTGGGTTTCTTGAGGAGGGGTCACACCACCACCTCTTTCAGGGCGGCGGGGAAGACACCCTCACTCAGCGAAGCGTTGATAATCGCCTGGAGCCAGCCTCGCATCACCTCACTGGAGGCCAGTACCAGCCAGGAGGGACACGGGTCCAGTAAACATGTGGTTGCTCTAAGACCTCCCAGCAACCTGTCCACGTCATCAGGTGTCACGGAGTCAAACTCAGCCCAGGTAATAGTCTCAAGACCGGCCTCAGCCACTCCTGCTGAACCTCCTTCATCGAAGTTAAAGCCTTCCCGAATCTGAGCGATTTTGTCATGCAGATATTGTACAAAATCCTCAGCTCTTCCCTCTAAGGGATCCCCCCTCGCCTCCCGATGAAGGAGGGAGAGGGTCACCCTGAACAGGGAGGCTGGGCGGTTATCTGATGACGCAATAAGGGCAGTGACATAAGAACAGTTCTTTGCCCTTATTGCCACTAGGTAAGTCCTAATATGGTCTCTTACTCGTGTTCGGTCAGACTCAGAGCGACTCGCCCTCCAACTGCTCTCTAGGCATCTTTTCTGACGCTTCATCTCCCTCAGCTCCCCATTAAACCAGGGAGCCAATCGAGAACCATGCTGGTTCAGAGGCCGCAAAGGCACAACCCTATCCAAGGCATCAGCAGCTGCCCTATCCCAGGCAGCCACCAGCGCCCCGACCGAGTTGTGTGTTAGAGCCTCCGGTATTGGCCCAAGCTCCGTCTGGAACCTCTCGGGTTCCATCAGTCGCCTGGGGTGGTACCAAATAATTGGTTCTGCCTCCCTGCAGCGGGGTGTAGCGGTCTGAAAGTCCAAGCATAGGAGAGAGTGATCGGACCATGACAGAGGTGTAATAACTATATTTCTCGTATCCAGATCACTCAAACACTGACCAGAGACAAAAAACAGGTCAAGCGTGTTTCCCCCCGTGTGTGTGGGGCCTTGAATTACCTGGGTCAGGTCCATGGCTGTCATGGAAGCCATGAACTCCCGAACCTCCCCAGACGCCTCGTCTGCAGATGGCAGATTGAAGTCACCCATGACTACCAGCCTGGGGACCTCAACCGCCACCGCCACGATGACACCCAAGAGCTCGGGCAGGGCGGTTGACACGTGGCAGGGAGCCAGTTACGTGAGCAACACAGCCCCCGGACCCCCAAGGTCCCACCTCACAAGGAGGGATTCACAGCCTGCCGTCTGAGGAACAGTGACCTCCCTCGGCCTGAGACCTTCCCTAATCACAACCGCCACTCCCCCACCCCTGCCCTGAGTTCTTGGCTGGTGAAATGCAAGGAAGCCTGGAGGGCACATTTCCACCAGAGGGATACCTCCCTCTGGTCCCAACCAGGTCTCCATAATACCCACCAGGTCTGTGGCCCCCTCCGTAATTAAGTCTTGTATCAAGAGGGCCTTGTTAATCACCGACCTGGCATTGCACAGGTCATTGTTTATAGTTAATAGAGCTACAGTATGTCCCTTTAGCACAGCAGTCCCCAATCTTTCTGGTTTGGCAGACTGGTGGAAGTGGTGGTAGGAGAGAGGGGATAGTTTCATGCACGTGTCCGCTACTTTCACAAATGCAGCTTCATGCACATGTGCTCACCCACAACTTCCACAGCCAGGTTCTGAATGGGCTGCAGCTCAGCACCAGACCACAGACCAGGGGTTGGAGACCCCTGATTTAGCAGATCCTTTGCATTTATTCCAGCATGAGCTCTCTGACAAATCAGAAATCTTTTTCCAAAGGCTTCCCCATTAACTTCTGTTTTCAAGGAGGGATGATAGTGAAATATGGTTAGCACAGACAGAAAGGCATATATACACACTGCTGGCACTACAATGTAAGACCCATCAAACTGAGAAACACGTACACAATAACCAGTGATGTGTCCTGAGAACAAGCTTTGAATGTTCATTAATGAATTGTATTGCAGCTATGTAGTATGATTAGCATTCTTAAGAAGTGTATTTCAAATACATCATCAGTTTTGTTTGTTGATAAATTCCTACAGTATGGTGAAGTGAACTTAAATGAAAAAAATGAGGAATAAATGTAATATGAAGTAATAATGTTATACTACCAAACAATCTCCTATTTAGTAATTCCTGAAATATTAAGAAAATTAAGATTATAGGAACATATTGTGTAACAAAAAGTGTTACAGTTATTCTAGAATTTCTCACAAGTTACTTTCTGGATTTGTATGACTATACCTGATCACTCCCAGTGAGCAAATGTGTGAAAGAATTGGAGAAGGGTCAAGGCACTGGGATCATGATCTGAACATAGTGATCAAATGAATTTTCAGTCTATGAAAAAGAAAAAAGTGGAGTCAAGCAGTTGGCAGACTGCAATACTTGACTTGTAAACCATATCTGGCTTAAAGAAAAACTAAGGGAGCTTCTCAATAAAAAGAAACAAAATAGAAGATGTTTGAAGAAAGTGCAACACTCTATTTTTTCTTGTTGTTGTTGTTCTTTTAGGAATTCAAATAAGTAGCATCAAGACTTACATTGAGAAAGTTGCTGTGAGTTCAGTGGGACTTACTTTCAAATAAGTATGCATGAAAATGTCCTGCCTTTTTACTTGGATGAAAGGCCACCAGGAAATTCCAAGTCTACGGAGCCGATTGAAAATAAAACAAACAAATAAACAACTTTAGATGAAGGCAATGCCAAACCATTTCCGTATTCCAAAACACCATGGATATATCCATTTACTCATCAGGAGTTTATTGTATTTATTAAATTTGTATACCACCCATCTTGTCTACAGGTGACTCTAGGTGATTTCAGTTAGATGGATCTTTAAGTGTTTTATACTAAAATAACTTTTCAAATCCTGTTAAAGTATTTAAAGCCTTTATCTTTATAGTCTAAAATTTACTTATTCTAAGGAGGACCTGTACTAATTGTGATTGTATTGGGGTTGTTGTTTGCATGTCTAGGAATAGAACCTTTATTTGATGCTTAGAAATTAGGAATATTTAAATTATTATTTGCAATTATTAAAAGGGTGAAAAAATATATAAATATACAAACTGTTGGATCTTCTTTATTACAAAGATGTTGTTCTTCCTTCATTCCGTCTTAGAATAATTCATATGTGTATTCATGCTAATACAAAAGAGATAGTAGAAATGATTGATACAGAAATGATTAATAAGGTCCCCTGCCTGAGGGGGTTGAGCTAGAAGATCTGTAAGGTCTCTTCTCACCCTATGATTCTATCTTCTATGTCCTGCCTTCATTGGATCAGGCTATCTGTTCTAGCCTTCTTTCTTAACGTTCTCTTTTCTCAGCTAGAAGCTTCTGTGTGACAGAACACTTTTCTTTTATACTAGGTTCATCAATAACTGGAGTTTTTAATAGAGGTTAATGTAATCTGTCCAGTTTCCTATATGCTTTTTTATTAAATTTTGTTCAGAAGGAAATGCAGCAATTTCAGAAAATGAATAGGATAAATACGAATATAAACTGTTTCAAAGACAAAGATGCTTTGTTATAACACTAGTCAGAGAAAGATAAAAAAAAACCTGTCAGAAAAAAAATATTTTTAGATGTATCACTACACAATGCTAATAATGGAGCTATTTTATCTTGACTACTACCAATTTCTTAATTTATTACTATCTAATATAAGTAAAGTATGTGGGAAAATCGTAGAAGCAGTTTGGTTTAGTGCAGGGGTAGGCAATCTTGGCTCTTTTATGACTCGTGGACTTCAACTCCCAGAACTCCTGAGCCAGCCATGGTGGCTCAGGAATTCTGGGAGTTGAAGTCCACAAGTCATAAAAGAGCCAAGGTTACCTACCCCTGGTTTAGTGGCTAAGTCAGCAGGCAGAAATCAGGAGTATGGGAATTCTAAACCAAGTTCTAAACTAAGGTCAGCTGGATGACCTTGAGCTGGATGACTCTCTCAACCCATGATTTCAGGCTTGGGCAACAAGTTGATCAGTCAATTCCTCTCATATTTGCATAAAATGCTGGAAGAACAATAAAACATGTTGGAAAATAAGCAGTCTAGGCCTTCATGAAGTTCCTAAGTCTCTGCTTCTTTCTGAAAGTGATTTCTGAAAACTGACAGCACAATATCCTATCATTCTGACCAGTGGTGGGATTCAAATATGTGAACAACCGATTCTCTGTGTGGATGCCATTTCCAGAAGTCCATTGTGGGCCTGGGCAACAAAAAATTAGCTACCAGTTCTGCTGAAGTGGTGCAAACTGGCTGTATCCCACCACTGATTCTGACACTTGGGAAACAGATTTAAACTGTAAAAACTGTCTGAAAATGGATATATCACCAAAAAAGTAATGAAATCTCTTCAAACTTTCCTTCAGATCAAATTCCTCCCACATATGTGAAAACCCATTTATGGCTTTCTCTTCCTAAATGTATCCAGAGGGTCATTTTGAGACACAAAATGCTTATTGTCAATGACCTAATCTAGCAGAGCTTGCCTGCTACTCTTAAAATAATATGCAGAGTTTGCATACATTAAATAGAACAAATCTTCAATGGCTACTGCAGGGGTTTTCAACCTTGGCAACTTTAAGACTTGTGGACTTCAACTCCCAGAATTCCTCAGCCAGCAAAGCTGGCTGAGGAATTTTGGGAGTTGAAGTCCACAAGTCTTAAAGTTGCCAAGGTTGAGAACCCCTGGGCTACTGTATACTGTATATACACATTGCCAACATGTTCAAAATAAAATGAGAGTGTACAATTTTTAGTTCTTTGTGTTTATTTAGTAAGTAGATCTTAATATGCACCTACAGTAAAATATATTTTTCCATATTTCATTTTACCTCATTGGCCCCTTTTCTATGTTCTGTGGAAAGTTCATATTACCTAGCCTACAGTGAAGAACTGTAGGGAAAAGATTATTTTAGCCCTTCTTCTTACTTCTTACCATGAAGGTTTGTCCTACATTGCCAAATTGTCATGAGCCTTCCTTCCCTGAACATGCTGCCATTACAGTGACTTTATGAGGCTGCTAATCTCTATACTGGATGAGAAAATTAGTCACTTCTAGCAGAATTTATGCTCTTGCTATGCTATACAAATAAATTATAGTCCGTGACCAGCATAACTAAATTCTACATCTTTTTAAAGTTGAAAACAAAACATAATTGAAAAGTAAGTTTTTCTTCATATGTACACAGTAATGCTTTGAACAACTTCAAATGAAAACTGATTGCAAGCAATCACTTGACATTGGGGTTAAATACATTCAGAAATCCTTTGTTAGGTTTTTAATATATAGCTAGTTTTTAGTAAGTTTGGGGTATGTACAACTCTTTTATTTCTATTGCAGAAGAAAATGTTATATGTAGTTATTAAATCTGAAGTTAGTGTGACATGAGATTAGATAGACTCAGAATGGTTCAGAGAGCACAGTTAAATCTCCTGTTCATCTTGTATTTACCAAAGAGATTATTTCACTATGCTTTAAATTCACATCATTTCACAATAGTGGCTATATTCAAAGTCACGTGTGTCTCAACTGATGTAAATTATTTTAAATTTCTTTCATGTTATTTAACATATTTGATTAATTAATATAATTTGCAAACACATTGTCAAGTGTTCAGATATGATACTGTAAATTATGTTTTAATTTGACCTTTTGGTATATCTTATTACTGTCTTATTTCAACCTGATTGTCTTGCAGCTTATTATATTCATTTACTGAAAAGATACCATTATGTTTACTGCGTTCCAGGTTCCCACTCTTTTGCCAGACTCCCAAGCCTCACTATTAAGCGATACTAAATACTCTTTGGTAGGGCAGAAAAACATTCCTTTATCTCAGTGCTTACAAGGAACACAAATCATTTTTTGTGATTTGTGGTTTTCAAATAAACAATTACTCGTAGAGGGAAATAAGAGAATAATACCTAGATTCTAAAATAGAGATAGTTGACAAGCTATTCTTTAGGACACTTTTGTCAAGACAAACCTACCAAGTTGTACAAATATGAATTGTTGTTTTGGTTTTGGAAAGATTTGGGCAAGAGATTATTGGAATGGTTAAGGTATATAATACACACAGACACACATGCATATATTGTATATGTGCATATATAATACATATATACGCATACACACCCAGATAATGGGGCTATTATATTTATAAAAAATAATAAATAATCATCAGAATTCATTTTCTTCAAAAAAATTAATTTACCATAAGATATACAAAGGGCTGTCAATTATATATTCACAGAAATAGATACAGGGATATTTTGAGAGGGGGAAAAATGTAAGGATGGTAGCCACAGCTGCATGATTTTTAAGTTTGATATGTGTGCAATGCACTTCCTCCCTAAACAGAGACAAGGAGACATGTGTATATGCTGCATGTGGATAAACAATCAGATGATAAAGCATATTTTTTTCTCATTGACATATTAGCTTAGATTGTTTTGCTTTCAACAAACATTGGACTCCTATGGTTACATTTGTAGCTCTTAAAGATAGCAATCTTTTAAAAATTGAATTAGAGCATGACAAAGTATAAGAACTAAGCCTAAACCTCAAAGATCTGTATACAAAGAATGCTATAGAGGTATGTGAATCAACCAAGATCCAATTCAAGTTGGAGATGTTAATACTTAAATGTGAGATTTGATATTCCATTCAAAAAAGAATCTGCCATGGGATATAACAGAGAAGCACCTAAATACTTGCAACTGTTTCTGTTTTGGGGGCATAATAGAAGAAAATAGGAAGCACATTAATTCTGCTCAGATAGGTTTCTTTATATTTGCCTACAAATGGACATTAAATAAGAGGTTCTAGAAAGAAAGTGTTCCGATATCTCAGGAGTTTCCACAAAGAAGAGGGAGTTAAGCTGTTCTCCAAAGCGGCTGAAGGCAGGACAAGAAGCAATGGATGGAAACTAAGCAAGGAGAGAAGCAACCTAGAACTAAGGAGAAATTTCCTGACAATTAGAACAATTAATCAGTGAAACAACCTGCCTCCAGAAGTTGTGAATGTTCCAACACTAGAAGTGTTTAAGAAGAGACTGGACAACCATTTGTCTGAAATGATATAGAGTTTCCTGCCTGAGCAGGGGGTTGGACTAGAAGACCGCAAAGGTCCCTGTCAACTCGATGATGATGATGATTCGCACAGTCAGCCAGATGTTCAGACTGGATTTGGCATTTTTGTCTAATATTATTTTGTGTAATAATCAAACTCATGTCAAAATCAGAAAATAAAATCATCACTTTATTCAATATTCCTTTGTCCATGGACTAAAAGAGAATTACAAATCCAGAGTCTCCATTAAATTTAAAATCATTTTCATATCTGTCTAAAATAACTCAAGTCACTTGAATTACCACAAGTTCATCATGCTAAGCTTTATCCAGCAAATTTTCCATTGTGGGTACATAGTACTGTTGAGCTAAAAGTCTTCTTTAGATGGATGTCTGTGCATGTGTCTTTATAAGCTGGTGATGACAATAATATATGAAGTGAGTATTCTGCTGCTGAATCTGTTGTTCCATTTTCTCATTAATATCGGAATTATAGTGCTATGCTATTGTTTTAAATGAATGCAGTCTAAGGCAGAAGAAACTTCATTCTATTTGTAAACAATAGATGTGAATCATATCTTGTCACCTTTGCAATATGGATGCAGTGTATCAAAAAATTGATCTGTTAAATGCCAGTGTCAAGTTAGTGAACCTATCTTAAGTAGGAGAAGGACTGGCAGAGTCAGGGAGGAGGAGTAAAAACAGGGATCAGCCTAGAATCATTTCACAGCAACAAATGAATTAAGTCTATCACCATCACCACCCCCTGATTGCGGTTACCCTTATCTATAACCAGGTGCTGAGTGATAGTTGAGAAAATTCCTGTACCTAGGTCGCAGTAATAAATCAGTAAATGTTGAATGTTCACATGTTCATCTCGCCTTTTGCACCTGACATCTTTGTAGCTAAAACTATATTCTCACCTTTGAAATGTTCTCAAATGCTCTATTAAAAATGCAATTATTTTCAGTTATTTCATCAGAAGTTTACAGGATGTGGACACAAAAGTTTGTAGCTAAACATTTATCAGCTCATCAGATGGAATACAATATATTTTCTCCCTTTTAGTAATAATTATTACTAGTCATTTACAATGATATGGAAGAAAGCCAGTTTGGTGTAGTGTTTCAGGCATCCAGGTACAAACTGGGAGACCGTGAGTTATAGCACAATGCCAGAAAGAGAGACAATCAGTTTCTCTCTCTTAGTCCTAGGAAAGAAACAATAACAAACCACTTTTGAAACATTGACTCCAAAGTGGAAAAAACAACACTATCCATACATGTATGTGTGTGTTACATCATTTTAAAAGTATTGGTTAGTTGCTGTATAAGTTTGAACCTGCTAATATCTCATCATCATCATCATCATCATCATCATCATTATTATTACTATTATTGAATTACTGCCACATAAAGATTATATAATTTTTTCATTTACTATCTGAAACGGCATGGAGGAAGCAGACTCAAAAAAAGTGTTAATATTAGAGAGGGAGAAAACTGAAGTACTTCTAGGCTTTAAAATCATGAGTGAGAGAATAAATTCCCAAACTTCATTTGTTTACTGCAGCAACAAATGTAGAAAATTTGCCAGAGTTATTTTTAAAACTAAATGACATAACCTTTAGGGATATCTTAGCATTTCTCCGTTTAATTAGTAAAAGATTCAAATAGCCTTTTCATCATCCTTCTCTACATAGTCCAGATATTTTAATGAAACACATTACCTATCAAAATTCTGCTGTGTAGGAGCAGTTACAATTAAAAACTGTCTACTAATTTTAAATATACATTCAGATTAAATATTAAAGCCACTCAGGTATATTTACATTGGGATGGGATGGGATGGGATGGGATGGGAAACACATTACATAGGCAACACCAGGTGTTGCCCAGTAGCTCTGTTCTCAGCTGTTCATATAAACAATCTGGGGGGAAGGGCAGTTGAATCATTATATCTTCAGCGTGTTTCATCATCTATCTTAGAAGCACAGTTTAGATCAGGGGTGTCAAACTCGCCATGTGACGTGACGTGACATATTGCAATGTATTGTGACTTTTTCCCCATTGCCGGAGTTGGGGTGGGCGCGGTTTCGGCATGACGCATCCGGCCAGCAGGCCGGCAGTGTGACATCCCTGGTTTAGATATACTACATCTGATCTTAGGCCAAAGGCCAAGAAGTATGGAAGGACAATTTCATTTCTGAAACTGATGCTCATGAACTGTTTTTAAATGCAGGTTAAATTCCGTGATTTAAAACTCCCCTAAGGAAAATACAACTTGTAAAAAATTTAAATGTAATTATATTTATAATTATAAATGTTAAATCTTTTTAAGAAGAAGAAAAAAAATATCAAGGTGGAATCAAAGTGGAACAGATGTAGGAAGAGTAGAAAGGCCATAAATAGACTGTTCCATCTACACCTAGGTAGCTCCACCAAATCAGGGCACCAGATTTGCTGTAACAGTCATAATATTAAAATTACAGACAGTCAATAAACTGCAAACATTTTTAGACCTTGTTTGTTAAAAAGAAAATTAACTTGAATTTAACAGAGTCAATCTATGAGCAGGTTACTGTTTATCAAACTTGGAGGCTGCCTTTTTTTAAGGCTGTTATTAATAAAAGTTAACATGGAAGGAAACATTGAAAATACTATTGTCATTTATGTCTTGGTCTTTTGCTGAAATCACATTTTTGGTAAAATGTTTGGGGGGGCAGATAATTCTACTTTTACTTTTAGGGTTTCTTTGTATACAGTCCATGGCTCTGATAACATCATAACTGGGAAAAGGTATTTAATAAATGTATGTGTTTATAAAAGAACATACACTGCTAAATTCCTTTTCAGATGTACCGGTATGTCTATTTGCTATTGGTGTGAAGCTACCAGCATTTAAAAACAACATTGATAAGCAAATCAAATGATGAAAATATGGATTTGTTCAGAGCAAGCAAGGTAACTGGTGTCAAAGGAAAGGACTTCCCTTTTTTTTCCTGAATGATGCTTTTGGCACAAATTGAACATAAGAACATAAGAAGAGCCATGCTGAATCAGGCCAAAGCCCATCGAGTCCAGCATTCTGTGTCACACAGTGGCCCACCAATTGTACATGGGGATCTTGAGCAGAAAGAGAAGGCAAAACCCTCCCTTTCCCTTGACCCCCAACAAATGGTACTCAAGGGAATCCTGCCTGCCTCAACCAACATAGAGGCGGCACATGGACATCCGTTTTAATAACCACCGATACACTTGGCATCCATGAATCTATCTAACCCTGCCTTTTCTATTTTTTTTTATTAAATTTTATAAACTTTTAACAAATTTTAACACAAAAATATAATAACTCAACTGATAACAAACAAATAACATAATAATTAACAAACAATACAAATAGCTGCTCGGAACCCCCCCCCACCACATCCTCCTGCATCCTAACCCCCTCTTCTATCCTTCTAACTACATACTTTCGCCTTTCTATACCTCTTCCCTCAATCCTCCTCTACTCCTTCTCACCCTCTAACCCTCTAGACATACCGGTACCTCTCCTTCCACCTTCCTCACCCTCCAATGCGGTGACTAGAGTTCTCCCGAGCACCCTGAAAAAATTATATAGTCCCTAAATACCCCCAACTACAGTTGAGAAACATATTCTAATACTTATTATCTCCCTCCCCCCACCCCCCCAGGCTTCCCAGAGTGAATACAGGGTAAAAACGCAAGAAACCCCGCTAATCTACTATTTAGTAACTATTTATCTATATATCAAATCTAATTCTTTCAATTGATATTTCTTTTGCATATAATCAATCCATTTTTTCCAGTCCATCAAAAATGTTTCATTTGAGTGGTTCTTCAGGTATGCCGATATCTTAGCCATCTCCACAAGATGGGTAACTTTTAATGTCCATTCTTCAATAGATGGTATTTCAGATGACTTCCAATATTGTCCCACCAACAGTCTTGCAGCCGTAGTCAAGTTCAAAATCAACTTAGTCTCTATGGTGGAACAGTCCTTTGTTATACCCAACAAAAATAACTGTGGTACAAACTCAATACGCTTTTTCAAAATATTTTGAAGAATCCACCATATTTTTATCCAAAAAGCCTTAATTTTTTTACACGTCCACCAAATGTGAAAATAAGTAGCGTCCATAGATTCGCATCTCCAACATTTGGGTTGCAAATTTGGATACATAAGCGATAATTTTTTTGGATCTAAATGCCATCTATAAAACATTTTATAAAAATTCTCTCTTAAATGCTGAGCTTGTGTAAATTTAACATTTTTCACCCAGATTCTTTTCCAAGTTTCCATCATAATTGGATATCCAAAATTACCTTCCCACTTAATCATACAATCTTTAACTAATTCTTTTCCAGAATCAATTTCGATTAAAGCATTATATATTCTTTTGATATGCATCACTCTTTGGTCTCTAATTTGTATAATTAATTTTTCATCCTTTAAAGAAAAACCCATCTTGACATCTTTTTGCCATCTGGCATGAAGTTGTGCATGATGATACCAGTTGTGAACTATACCTTCCTCCCTTAATCTATCTAGTGATTTCAGTTCTAGGCTATTCCCTTCTTTATTTAAAAGTTTATCATAGGGCTCCACGTCTTGAATTTGTTGTATACCTACACTCTGTATTGCATGCCTGGGAACAGTCCATAAAGGGATTTTACCGTTTAACTTATAATAATACTTTTTCCAGACACGCATCACAGAGTTTCTTAATAAATGCTCTTTAAAACCCCTATCCAATTTTTATCATAAACTAAATACGCGTGGAACCCATACACTAGCCCATATCCTTCTATATTCAATATTCTTTCATTTGTTAAATTAATCCAATCACTTATTGCCACTAGAACTGCTGCATAATAATATAATTTGAAATTAGGCACTTTCAATCCACCTCTCTCTCTTGTGTCTTGAATAATTTTAAGTTTAACCCTTGGTTTCTTGCCATCCCAAATAAAGTTGTTTATACCTTTCTGCCATTCACCAAGATTCCCATCCTTTTTAAGTATTGGCAACATTTGAAATAAAAATAGAAATTTCGGTAATACATTCATTTTAATAGCGGCTATCCTACCCAGCATAGATAATTGTAATTTTTTCCAATTCTCCAATTCTTTTTGCACTTTACTCCATAAGAACTCATAATTATTCTTATATAATTTACCATTTGAAGCTTCTATATAAATTCCTAAATATTTGACTTTTTTAACTATCTCACATCCCGTTATTCTTTCCAGATCTTGTTTTAATTTATTATCAAAATTTTTAACCAACATCTTTGTCTTGGATAAATTTAATTTAAAACCTGATACTTTTCCGTAATTTCGAATAATTTCCATCAAACTCTGAGCCGATTGTATTGGCTGAGTCAATGTCACAAGTAAATCATCTGCAAAGGCACATAATCTATAATCATGTTTTCTAATTTGTACCCCCTTTAATTCCTCTGATGCTCTAATCCTATTCAATAAAACCTCTAGAGTTAAAACAAACAATAAAGGAGATAAGGGACAGCCCTGTCTAGTACCCTTCTCAATATTAAACGAATCTGTTAATTGACCATTTACTATAATCTGTCCTGTTTGTTTCTGATATATAGCTGTTATAGAGTTAATAAACTGGTCCCCCATTCCCATCCTTACCACAAGCCTTTGCAAAAATGTCCAATTCAGTCTATCAAAAGCTTTTTCTGCATCTAAAAACATTAAAACAGCCGGCACTTGAATATGTTTATCCAAGTATTCCAATATGTTAACAAGTTGTCTAACATTGGTTTTCATCTGTCTCCCTTGTAAAAAACCAGTCTGATCCGGATGTATCCTCTGTGTCAAAACTGTCATTAATCTATTAGCCAAAATTTTTGCAAAGATCTTGTAATCCGTATTTAACAAGGAGATAGGTCTAAAATTTTCTACTTGGACATTATCTTTACCCTCTTTAGGAATCAGACAAACATTAGCCGTTTTCCAGGAGGGTGGAACCCGACCACCCTCTTGTATATTCACAAATAACTCCCTCAAATGTTCGACCACTTCCTCCTGTAAACACCTATAATAAATCGTAGTAAGACCATCAGTTCCTGGAGATTTTCCCAATTTCAATTGCTTGATTGCGTCAATAATTTCTTCTGATTTAATCACAGCATTTAATCTATCTCTTTGTTCCAAAGTAATTTCCAAAACATTTTGATTTTGTAAAAAGGCACCTACCTCTTGCTCTTGAACTTTTTCTTCAGCATACAATTTGGTGTAGAACTCTAGAAAAGCCTTCTTAATAGTTTCTTGATGAAATACTTCTTGCCCCTTATATTCTACCTTCTCAATTAAACGGGATTTTTGTTTTTTCCTTAATGTATAAGCCAACCATCTGCCAGGTTTATTAGCATTAAAAAAAGTATTGTGTTTAGCATATTGTATATTCCTGGCAACCTGGTCGGTCATCAAAATATCAAATTGTTTCCGTAAAACCTTTATCCCTTCTTTAATATTACTATCATCTGGCTTATCTATTAATAATAACTCTTTCTTTCTTATCTCCGCTTCTAAAACTCTTCTCTTTTCCTCTTGTTTACGTCTATGTCTTACATTCAATTCAGTTAATATTCCACGCATGTGGGCCTTGCTAGAGTCCCACACCATTTCTATTGGTAAACCTATATTCTGATTTAACCTAAAAAATTCCTTGATAGCCTTTTTACATTCTTCCACATACATTTCATATTTAAACAAATTTTCATTAAGTCTCCAGGATCTGCATGTAAATTGACCAGTCCTTAGTTCCATCATAACTGGGTTATGATCAGACAATACATTAGGTAAAATTTTAACTTTCTTTAAACTTAACATAAAATCACTAGTAGTTAAAATAAAATCAATTCTAGAAAATGATTGATGTCTATCCGAGAAAAAAGTAAACTCTTGATCCCTACCATGTCTTTCTCTCCATATATCTAACAAATTAAAATCATCTTTAATATCAAAAAAAGATTTAGGCAATATTGAACGCGATTGAGAAACAGGTAAGATCTTTTTCTTGTCCAAACCAGCATCAAGAATTCCATTCCAGTCTCCCATTAAAATACAGGATCTATAATCCAACTGTATTAACTTTTTATGTAATAATTTATAAAATATACCTTGTTTTTGGTTTGGAGCATATATACCCATCAAAAGAACTTTCTTCCCGTCCAATAAAATTTCTATAGCTAAAAATCTTCCTTGATTATCTGCTTCTATTAATTTAGCTTTTATATGATTTTTAACATAAATAACAATTCCATTTTTTTTGTCTAAAGATGATGCCACAAAATGTGTACCCAATTTGTTATTAATCAAATATTTCTGGTCCAAAGTTCTAATATGAGTTTCTTGTAAACAGATTACGTCATTTTTACATTGCTTCAAATAATGAAATATCTTCTTCCTTTTTTGTGGAGAATTTAAACCATTGACATTCCATGTCAAATACTTATTTGACATGATCTTTTCGTGAAAGCTTCTGCAAGACCGAAATCACTTCTTCCTTCCTTTTAGGCCTTGCTCCCATGGCTTCCAAAGATGTCAGATCAGTTTGCTTGGTTTGAGTTGATTCACGTACACACCTTGGATCTTTAGGCTTGTCAGCTACCAAAGGTTGAAAAATATCAATTAACTGCACTGGTTGTTGAACTGCTTTATCCATATCTATCGAGGAAATTATTCGAGGTTGTTGAAATTCCGAAGATTGCAATAATTCTAAATCTTTGACCAGAATTGCCTTCTTAGATTTTGGGGAAGCAGATCTGTCAACCATCAGTATATTGTCAAAGAAATCCTTCGCTTTAGCAACAGTAGTCAAACGATATCTGTTATTTTTAAAAAACAAAGAAAGTCCAGTTGGAACCTCCCATCTATATTGTATCTCTCTTCTTTTAAGCTCCTCTGTCAAAAAAGCATAGTCTTTCCTTGATCTCAACATTTTAGGAGGTATCTCTTTCAAAACCAGTACTTCTTGACCAGCAACACTCAGTTGTTTATTGTAGGCTGTAGAAAGAACCCAATTTCTGTATTTTCTTGTATTAAAGTATATCACAATATCTCTAGGCAAATTTCTTTGTGCTGCAATACGTGAGTTCATTCTAAACAACCGTTCAATCTGCCAGTCCACATTCTCAGCTGAATCGTCCAAAAATTTTGTTAAAGCTTCAATAACAATTTTTCTTAAATCCTCTTGGTTCCCATTTGAGGCTTCTCTAAATCCCCTAATTCTAACCGCAAACTGCATCTGATGATATTGTGTCAAAGTAGCCTGATCTTGTACATCACTTTTGATTTCTTCTAATTTTTCTTCAAATTGCTGCTCAATATTTTCTAATTTTTCTTCAACACCAATTCCGGTGGCTCCGCCGGCGTCGCTGGAGTCTCTAACGTGAGGCTCCGTTCTCTGAGTCAGTATAGCCGTCAACAACAGCGCTCATCAGCTGTTTGTTGCGGCGAAAAAACTCCTCTTCGGGCAAAGAAGGGGAGCAGAGCTTCAAGAGCCGGGTTGAGCCCTTCCAAGACCCCTGGAACAAGTTTTCAGGGGCAGAGAAGGTGTGCTCCCCAGGCACTTGAAACGCTCCTGCCCAGAGACGCTTCTGTCAGCTGACAGAATTAGACGCCGCGACCGCCTCTGCTTTTAAGATTGACTAACAAGGACTTTAAACAGACGGATTGAATACAGGAGTCTTTTGATTATCGCAAGTATACTGTTATTTTGTTTCTGCCTTTGTATTTACAAGTTTTCTTGAATCAACATAATTTTTTCAAAATGGCGATCGCTTTCTCTATTTAGTGAAAGTGAAAAATGAAAAGTGTGGATTGCGTTGGAAAGTGAAAGTGAAATCTTTTTCCTCTTTTTAAAGAGAAGTTTGAGAGACTATGTGGACTTGATTTAACTGGATTTTAAAAGAAATTGAAAAGGGAGGAAGAGGCAACTTTTTTTTTTTAGTTATTTCTTCTCCTTTTTTCCTCTCTCCTTTTAATTATGACTACGAGACATAAGGCAGCAGCTGCTAAGGCGGCTATGCCCTCTCCAGGGCAGCTTGTAAAATCACAGTCTGCTCCTTTAGAGTCTCAAGAGCCTGTACAGCTTGCTTCAGAAATGCTTACAATTAAAGACTTACAGACTGCTTTAACAGCAGCATTATCCCCAGTAAATGTAGCATTATCCTCACTCAATGACAGAATGAATAAACTGGATGATAAACTAGAGGAAAAGATGGCAGAACAGAAAAAAGATTTCAAAGCTATGACAGAAGCATCTAATCAGGAGATGAGACAAGACATTGTGGAGGCTATTAAGGGTGTTTGGGACTATCTAACCCTGCCTTGAAGCTGTCAAGGCTGACAGCTGTCACGACCCTTTCTGGAAGTGAATTCCATAAATCAACGACCCTCTGGGTGAAGAAATATTTCTAATTGCTTTAAGATGAGGCTGATTAGGGTCTAGATTCCTTTCCTCGAGGAATGTTGGAACACTCTAGCAATTCCTAGTTTTTCATGTCCTAAGTTTAAGAACAGAATTTCCAATCAATATGTATTATATTCACTGTTTCTCCCATAGTCATTGATGCCTATGTTGCAACATTTCTTTATGAGATATCTTTGAGTTTGACAGTCTAAACATACATACTCATAGGTAGACTTCATTATGTGCAGTGGGAATGTCTTCTGAATATTTATAGCCCATTAAATGCCATAGTAGCCAAAATTATTTGACTACATAAAGAAGAATTTAAAATTCAGAACACAAGGAAAGTCTCTGAGATAGGGATACTTCTTTCATTGCCCTTTAAACATTATTTAGCCAAATGCACATTAAATTCTAGCCCAAAATAATATATCAGAATTATGTATATCTTCCTTTAAACTCATAAAATAATGGGTGATTTCTCAATTATGTCAGCAAACTATATGTAGTCCTCAGTTTACGACCATAACTGAACACAGAATTAAGTCCAGATGATCTTCAAGTGCAGCCCCATGTAGAATCTGTTGCAGTAATTTAATCATGTTATTTATTATATCAATTTATATTGCTGCATAACTTACAATAGCACTCTGGTCCCTGAGTATAGGATTAAATACAATATATAATAAGCAGTAATAACTCAATAATGGCATAATGGCACCCAAGGATAATCTAGTTCAAGCCACACAATGTCAAATAAAAAAGTTGATAGGTGTACCCAATGTACCATCCCCAGGCCTCTCAAAGGGAACCCCAAGGTCTTTAAGAACCTATTAAGCATACTCTGGATTTGGTGCGTATAATGTTCCAAAGAATGGATGCTGCATTGGCAAAGAAAAGAATGGCTCTGTGAGGTAAGGAAACAAAATTTTAAAAAGGATGAAAAAAACCTCTCTGTTCACCATAGAGAAAAAAGAAAAGCAGGATTAGGGGATGGCAGAGGATGAAATGGTCAGATAGTGTCATTGATGCTATCAATGTGGGCATGGGTTGGGCAGATTCAGGGAGACAGTGAAGGATGGCGGGGGCTGATGTGCTATGGTTCATGGGGTTGCAAAGAGTTGGACATGACTTAGCAACTGAACAATGTAGATTTCCAAATTATATCATCTTAAATTTGACTTGAAAGCCCAGGAATGCCAACAAATATTAGCATTCTAACTTTGTTTCACAGGTAGCTTTTTGTGGTTGTTTTTTATTCAATAAATATATATTTAACAGTATAGTATCAGACTTCATTTCCTTCATTTCTGACTCACCAGACTCTTTTGTATTAATGTATGAAAATATTTCAGAGCAACAGCTTTTTTCAATATATTCTAATTACGCAAGAACTGCTGAGAATTCCTCATTGTCTTGTCAGTTGTGTCTAATATTATGTTTTTTTTCCTGAAACATTTGAGGCTGCCTAAGGAGACAAATATTGTGAAATGGCAGGTAATGGATAATTTGTCAATATATTAGCTGTTTCATAATATGTCACATCAACATGTCTTGTTCTATAAGACACATAAGTAAGTCTTTAATCATCTTTGTTTGCAGCTACGTGTTCCAGATCTCCAAATCCTATTGAACTTTAACTTCCACAGGTGGAAACAGAAAACTGCTTTATTAATTCCCTTGTAAGTTTCTGCTGTTTGAAGCAACTAAATTTTATAAGTGACATATTTTATTGATGTGAAATGCTGTTGTAATAATATTCAGGATGTTCACTGAATTGATCCAGTTGAAGTTAATCCATAATTCACATAAATCTTTTTTCTCTCTTTAGGATGACTCATTTAGACATCAGTCACTGACATGACTGAACAGCCAGTTCTTGAAAACTAAAGAACAGAATGTCTGAGTTTAAGGAAGATAACCCAGTCTACTGTTTTCCATTCTTCTCTTTCACTCCCCACATTCCAAAAGGTATTGTCTGCTGCAAGAGATAACCTTTGTTTCTGACAGTTTCAATGTGTTCTTTTTTGTTGATGTAAGTCATTTTTTAAATCTAACATTACCTGTAAGATGCAATGCTAGGTGTAGTCATTCAGGAAGAAAATATTTAGACCGCATGGGATTTACTTCTGAGTAAAGATACTTAACCTTATTATCAAATTGCTGCAAAATGAAACTTTGCATATTTTGCCTAGTTTATATAAAATATAATTTATTTCTCAGTATTCACTCTTGAAAGGCAACAGAAGTTGCATACTGCATGCCAAGAACTGAGATAATCAGATATATGATCAGCAGTTGCAGGCAATGACATGGGATGCATCTTTCAGTAGGCCTAATTTCTAGCTGAGGCCAATTTCTAGCTGAGGCCTACCTTTACGTTGTTGCACCTACTACTTAAACCCCAAAACAAAATAAAACAAATAGTTTTCACAATAATAAAAAAGAGACAGATTCATCCCTCTAGTTTGCATTGTAAAATAAGAGATTCTTTTTGTAGCCTTCCAGCATCCCTCTTGAAGTTTTCCAAGTTCCTTTTGTTCTGCTGAGCTGGGCCAATATTTTTAGCTACCATTTTGCAAGATATTATGGTTAAAAGGGGTTTTGCTTTTTTTTTTGTTTTGCAAAGACTTAAGGACCTATTTAATCCTTTAAAAACACAGAAGTCTCTCATCAAATTATATCCTTCCCTGCCCAGACAATATATGCTCTGCTATGTCACACAGCCTTAGTGTAGCCGACAGCCCCAAGCCAAATGATATAGAATAGAATAGAATAGAATAGAATAGAATAGAATAGAATAGAATAGAGTAGAGTAGAGTAGAGTAGAGTAGAGTAGAGTAGAGTAGAGTAGAGTAGAGTAGAGTAGAGTAGAGTAGAGTAGAGTAGAATAATATATCTTATCGATAAGAATATATCTTATCTATAAGACATTGAAGGAAAGTTGAATGCAGAGGAAAAAGAAAATGACTCAAGTTCTTAATGTTGTAGCTTTCTTATTACAGAGAACTATAATGGAAAAGGGCTTACCTACTCATCCTTCTACTCTTTCTCCTAGGACAAGAAGTCAGCATGGTAGCTCCCTGCAGTAATCAGAAAATATACAGTTTCTAGGTAAATCCTCTGACTGTATTACAGTGATGATTAAGGTGATGAATACTCACACAAACACACACACACACACAAACACACACAAACCCCCAAACACTACATTAAATAAAATGTATTTTAAAAACGGTGTGTTTTTTTTCCCCTCATTCTAACTTCAACATACCTGGAGGCTCATATAAAAAGTACTAGAATGAGATCTCTTCACCAAATGCAAAAACACGTTGTTCCCAATGTTGTGGCAAAGAGAGCCTTTCTTATCTTGTAACTATAAGATAAAATAAACTTTTTTGCTTAAAAAACCCAGATCAACTAAAATAGGAATCAGAAAAGAAGTAAACAAAAATCACAAAAGAAGTTCCAATCAATAGGAATATTTTTTTTTCCTTTAAAACAGAGGTCCTCAACCTTTTGAACACCAGGGACCAGTTCTGTGGAGTGCATTTTTTCTGTGGACTGGAGGGGGCGTGGTTTCATGTACTGTCCCGCTCAGGGGTGAGGCGGCTCTAGTGCCGGCCGGACACTTGGGGGACGACACTAGTGCCAGCGGGATGCTTGGGGGGACAGTGCTAGCACCAGCAGGACGCTCAGTGCTAGCGCGAGTGGGAGGGTATGAGTGCACATGCATTGGGGACCCCTGCTTTAAAATATAAACAGGATGGGTAGAAGGAGTTCTAATAACAACACCATTAAGATATGAAGACTAGAACGCAGTGTAATCTCATTTAATTTCTCACTATTGTAGTTTCTTAATTTTAAATTTAAAGGGTTTATTTGCCTTTTTATGATCTACATATATAGAACATATGTTCGATATAAACGAAATGTTTAACCTGTAAAAGATAATTGGAATAAGGGATCAGTCCAATTGATCAATTAACACACATTCACTTCTTCCTTCCTTCCTTCCTTCCTTCCTTCCTTCCTTCCTTCCTTCCTTCCTTCCTTCCTTCCTTCAGATTATGTTGACCTGACTCACTTTTACATTAACTTTTTAATGATCTGTTAATTCTGCTCTGATATTTTTTAAATTTTACTACTGTTCTACTTACTATTACAGTTTTTACTGTACATTTTGTTCATTTTATTGCATATATTTTATATAATGTAGTAATATATGATTTTATTAACTCATTTAAATTGTTTGAATAATATTTTAAAAAGAAAAACAATGTACCATGTACCGTGTAGTTTAATTAAGAAAAACTGAATTTCATATTCAGCGATAGAAACTGATTTTTGCTTCCAGTTCAGAATTAATTTTACAGTTAGGATGGAAATATCAACATTCTCTGCAGGGCCATATCTTCCTCTTATGCTTTTTTTTTAAGCAAATAGGTACATGGGTGTCTATCATCAAGCTAATGTCATTATTTACATCCTTGCATTGGACATTGTGATGGTGCATATGTTATCATTTTGGTAATAGTTTACTGCAAATGTCTCTGAGCTTGGGCCAGTTTTGTTTAATTCCTCAAATTATATAAAATAGACTAGCTTTTACATTTTGTTCAGAAACAAATCAAGACATTACAGTGCTTTAAACACTTGTGTAATATGATACAGTATCTTCACATTCTTCCCAAGTCCAATCTGACTGCCAAGATTTGTAACAATTGAAGTTTCCAAGCTAGGCAGAGGGGGATCCCACTTACTGCACAATATTATAGTCAGACTTGGAGATTAATTACCGGCAGATATGCCTATGGTATTAAAGTCAACATCTTCCATAATGGGATATGACATATCTATTCAAGCTGATAAAAGCGTTCTTGGCTATTGCCTCAGTCTGGGAAACTAGACAAATGTGTGTACGAAAGCACTATCAGATGCATTCCTGCTTTGTTTAGAACAGTGTCATTCCATTAAGAACGTTCAGATCTACTTTGTTCCTGGAAGTGGAATTATGACACTCACAATGGGCAGCTTGGTCTTGTCTGAATTCGATTTCAATTTGTTGTTCCTCCTCTACCCAATTACTGATTGCAAGTGAGAATTTAGGAAACTTATATCATATTTGCAAAATATTTGGGGGAAATATATTTGGGTGTCATGAGGTCTGAAGGATCTGACTGAAAAGGCAGAGCCACGAGCTTTCTGCCTCCCCCCCCCCACACTTTATTCATTTAGCAGAGAGAGCAAGAAGCAATTTCAGAACATCCTTATCAGAACATCAAGCGCTTTGCTGTCCCAACTTCAAGACTCTTTAACTGATTTGAGCTTTTTTGCAGACAATACAGGGGAGTAGTTTTTCAAACCCAAGACAGTGTATGTTTTCATGCAGTGGCAACTTCTGACTTATGGAAAACTGACTTGCCTTTGACTGGAATGAACTGATGGATGGATACAAATTGTTCAAAAGAAACAGAATTATAAAAAGAGAAGGGGGAGTTACACTATATGTAAGAGAATACTATATATCTACAGAAATGCACATGATCCAAGATAAAAGCCCTCCAGTATCTATATGACTCAATATAAAAGAGAAAAAAGGTGACATTGCTATAGGGGTATACTACAGACCACCCAATCAATCAGAAGAAATAGGTGGACTCTTTGCCAACCAGTTAACAAATGTATGTAGGAAGCATACCACAGTAGTAATGGGAGACTTCAACTACATAGACATCAGTTGGGAGACAAACTGCAGGGAGCAGGAGATCAAACAGATTCCTAACCAATGTAGCTGACAACTTTGTCATCCCAAAGATAGAGGAGGGAACTTTAAGTAAAGCTATACTGGACTTAATTCTTACTAATAGAGAAGAAGTGATAGAGTCAGTTGAAGTTGCTGGAACCTTGGGGGAAAGTGACCATGTCATACTGGAATTCAACATAATGCAAACACAAGCAATAGAAAACAATTCAACCAATGTCTTAAACTTCAAAAAAGCTAATTTTAACAAACTCATAGAGAACCTAGGAAAGATTTCATGGATTAAAATCCTAAAGGGGAAAACAACTCAAGAAGCAGGGGAAACCCTGAAAAATGCTATCATAAAAGCCCAGTCCATCACAATACCACTGAAAATGAAAAACAAGAAAGTCAAGAAGAAACCAGCATAGCTGAACAAAGATCTCTCAGACAAACTGAGAGACAAAAAGGACAAGTAGAAAAAAATGTAGAGAGGGAGACATAACTAAGGCTGGTTATCAGCAGACAGCCAGAACATGCAAAGATGAAATCAGGAAAGCAAAGGCTCAGAATGAACAAAGACTTGCAAAAGAAATCAAGGATAATAAAAAGGGGGGGTTTCTCAACATATTAATAACAAGAAAAAAGTCAAGGAAACTGTAGGTCCACTAAAGAGAGAAGATGGCAAGGAAGTAACAAGCAATAGGGAGAAAGCAGAGGTGCTCAACTCATTCTTTGCATCAGTCTTCATACAAAAAGAATTTATAGCACAACATAACAAAACAAATACTACAAAAACAAACTAGAAACAAAAATTAAAATAAGCAAGAAAATGGTAAGAGAACACCTATCTGACCTTGATGAACAGAAATCGCCAGGACCCAACAGATTACATCCCAGATTACATCCCAAACTGAAACAATGGGCCCTGTCCAACAAAATGAGTTTTAATGTAGAGAAAAGCAAAGTTTTACATTTGGGCAGGAAAAATCAAAGATATAAGTATAGATTAGGTGAGACCTGGCTCAAAAACAGTAACGGTGAGAGGGATCTTGGAGTCCTAGTGGATGATCACTTGACTATGAGCCAGCAATGTGCAGCAGCAGCAGCCAAAAAAGCTAATACAATCCTGGGTTGCATAAACAGAGGCATAGAATTGAGGTCATGCGAAGTATTAGTACTGCTTTATAAAACCATAGTGAGACCACACCTGCAATACTGCAACCAGTTTTGGTCACTATACTACAAAAAAGATGTCGAGACCTTGGAAAAAGTTCAGAGAAGAGCAACTAAGATGATCCAAGGCAGTGGTGGGATTCAAATACATGAACAACCAGTTCATTGTGTGGATGCCGCTTCTGGAAGTCCATTCTGGGCCTGGGCAACAAAAAGGTAGCTACTGGTTCTGCCAAACTGGTGCGAACTGGCTAAATCCCATCACTGATCCAAGGCCTGGAGACTAAAACATATGAAGAATGGCTGCAGGACTTGGGTTTGGCTAGTCTAAATAAAAGAAGAAATAGGGGTGACATGATAGCAGTATTCCAGTATTTGAGAGGCTACCACAAAAAAGAGGGGGTCAAATTATTCTCCAAAGCACCAGAGAGCAGGACAAGAAACAATGGTTGGAAACTGATCCAAGAGAGAAGCAACCTGGAATTAAGGAGAAAGTTCCTAACAGTGAGGACAATTAACCAGTGGAACAGCTTGCCTCCAGAAATTGTGGATGCTCCATCCCTGGAGGTTTTTAAGAAGAGACTGGACAGCCACTTGTTTGAGATGGTATAAGTTCTCCTGCTTGAGCGGGGGGCTGGACTAGAAGACCTCCAAGGTCCCTTCCAGCTCTATTCTATTCTATTCTATTCTATTCTATTCTATTCTATTCTATTCTATTCTATTCTATTCTATTCTATTCTATCATTCTAGACTGGAAGACACCATCAAAGAAAATGAATCTAGATTAATCTGGGGTGAATTCCAAAGCAAATGTGCAGTAGAAAAATTTTAATCTTTTAATCTTTCCCTTATGAGATACTTGGTTATAGATTTTTAACATTGTAAATAAAAGTTATGAATATTCCATCTAATGCATTGATTTAATTTGTCCATTTCTTGCCATTAAGATTTTAGGAGCTTTCATCGGAAGACCATTAACATTACTTACCTAACTATCTATAACTGGTGCATTCATCTGAAGTCCTGGCTTGGTCTCTAGAGTTACTTGGACAGCACATGAACTCTACTGACCAGATAGATTAACTCCCTGAGGAAAACCTAATGACTCCAGTGAAGCACAGCTGAAATAGTTTTTAATGAGTACATAAAGGAAACTGAGCACGGACCAGCTGTTCATTTCACTTCTACTAATCTTAGCTGCCAAATCAGTCTTAAGGGAACTCTTACTGTTGACTCTCTTTAAAATATCTTTGAGGTTTTTCCAACTGTACTTGGAGCCTACAGTTAGTTCAAAAATGCAGGCAGTGCAAAGGACACACAAGGCCATCCTTCTTCCATAATGAAGCTCTTTTCCATGGAGAAATTATTTATTTATGCAGGACACTTATACTCTGCTTTACTTAAACCAATATATTGAATGCAAAAATAGAATATCAAAAGACATTTATAAAAAGTCAGATTAAACAGTAAAACACACAAATGAGCAGATATTCATAGAAAATGTGAAATGAACTCCTGGGAAATGAAGTATATCATCAGAAACCTTGCATATTTTGTGCGATTAGCTGAGTTTCTAAAGGGTGCCATCTTCAAGGAGACATAGATTCAGACAGAAGGAGACCTTCGTTTAAGTAGCAAGAACTCAAATCACAACCTAACATTTTTAGAATGATTAAGATACATGATATTGCTGGGTTTCAATAACTATTTAATTAAAAATGAAAATAAAAGTCACTTAATTTAAAGTTTAATCTAGCAGAGGTGCTAGGTTAATTTGTGCATAGCTTTGCAATAGGTTACCTTTTCTGCACTACAAAGATTTGAACCACCACTAGAGAGCTGCATAGTTAGAAGTTGATATATCTTTTTGCTGCAGTTATGAGAAATCTGTGCATCAAGCCAGAAACAGTGAATTCTAGTTCCACCTTAGACACAAAGCTAGCTGCGTGTCCTTGGACCAGTCACTCACACCCTAGGAAGGAGGATAAGGCAAATAATTTCTGAAAAAGCTTTTCAAGAAAACTGCAGAGAGACTAGTCCAGGAAGTTACCAGGCTTCACTATTGTCTCAAAGGTACACAAACACACAAGCATGCACGTGCACACACACACAGAAAGAGACACAGACACACACATACACAGAGAGAGAGAGAGAGAGAGAGAGAGAGAGAGAGAGAGAGAGAGAGAGAGAGAGAGAGAGAGAGAGAGGTTATGTATATTTCTGAGGCCCAGATATTACAGAGCTAGGAAAAAATAGTGAAACCAAGTAGAAGGTAAAAGATCTTTTGAGAAGTAGAAGAAATCCTAAGAAAAATTCAGAAAGATTCCTAATGAGTCTGCCACTGCAGCATTTCGGAAACACAAAGAAAAGCAAATTAACTAATTAACTAGCATGCAGCGTTCCCCTTTTCCCTCAAGGTAAATACATGGAATTGACTTTGTTCAGAACCAAACTATAAGGCAGGGAAACCAAACTATAAGGCAGGGAAACTTTGACCCTCTGATGCTTTTTCTCTACAGTAGAACTCTCTCCCTGAAGTTCACAAAGAAAAAAGTTTGGAGTGAAGTGATAAACATGACTATTATAGCCACAAATACAACTTGTGACCTGTACATTTTCAGAGTCTTGGCAAAGCAAAGCAGTTCTACTTTATCTGGAAGCTCAGTGTTCAGTTTGATTAAACATACACAGCTATGAAGTGGAACAATCTACAGCCTGTTTGTCCAATTTGAACAAGTGTGGAAGCAGATGTTATTTTTTTTTAAAAAAAGTATGATTCTCTACTTGCTGATTCGGTGTATCTTTATTGCTCTTGGCCACTCTTATCTGAGGTATGCTATAAGGGATTTTCTTTTGTTAAACAGTGAAGCAAGTGACCAAATAAAATAACAATTAACTAGTCACAGAGACTAATGTTTTTATAGACCTTTATTCCTAAGAAAGATTAAATGAAGTTCTTGGAAATGAAGCTCAATGGTCTCATAACCATTGAAATCTCACCAAAATATATTCTACATAGATGGAGAAATTGAGGAAATGGGATAGTTTATTAAGGCCTAATTTGATCCTTAGGCTATAAACCTGTGGCTGGGCTGCACCCAGCAGAAAGGAAAGCTCATGTGATTAAATAATTCTCTATTTTAAAAAAAATCTTGCCAAAGGATACCCAGAAATGTCAGAATAAACACTAAGCTACAGCCTTATTTTTCCATACAAGACAAGTTTTAAATTTGGAGACGAAACTGCACCTGAAATCTAAAAAGATAAAGACAAATGCAGCTTTGTTATCTCAGCAAATAGTGTTGCTTTTAAGGTCTGATTTGTCCTTTAAATGGAGGCCAACTTTTGCCTGAACCACAGGAGGATTACAGGAGGTCATGTGACCTGATCCACTACGTCAAAGTCAAGGTATCAAGGAAAGCTATAACAATAACGCTTTATGCCAAATAAAATGAAAATAAATAAAGAATAACTTCCAATTTTCTTTGATATGGTTACAAATATAAAATTCATTAATCTTTTGATCTAAAATCAAACAAACATTTGTTGTGCCTTTATGCATTCTGGATAATTTCACGGGCATCATGTACCAGTCATTTTATAAAAATCTCTTTCAAATCATATCACAACATAAATTTTAATCCTTTTAACTACATATTTTTCCATTGATCCTTCTGAATATTATAACCAAAATTCTTAGCCCACTTTATCATATGTATTTTAATCTATTCCTCCCCTGTTTCAAGATAGTATGAACCATTTCATGCAGTTCTGCTTCCTTTTCCACTTTAAACATCACAGAATTCCAGGAATGTCCTTTGCCCATGGAAACATTTTTTTCAATTTGCAAGTCAATCCACTTTCTCTATATCAATTATTTCTATAGATCAACATAATATAACATATGATAAAATCCAGAAATGCTACAAAACTACATCTGAACTCTTTCACACCAGATTCATGGAGAAAACCATGAGTTTTCATAAAACTGAGAGCTAGCTGCAGTCACAAAAATCTTTGCTTAAAAAGAAAGAGTTACAATTCTGTTGGACAATGATGCACATATTTAAAACATATTAAAGAAAGTTTTAAAAAGTTTAGCCATTATTTGTTGGAGCATATGTACAGTATTTGAGTACTGTGAAATTTGTCTGATCAGTGGGCCAGTGGGTTCAACATTCATATGCACATATAGCAATAGCACTTAGACTTATATACCACTTCACAATGCTTTACAGCCCTCTCTAAACAGTTTACAGAGTCAACATATTGCCCCTAATAAGCTGGGTTCTCATTTTACCAGCCTCGGAAGGATGGAAGGCTGAGTCAGCCTTGAGCCGGACAGGGTCAAACTGCTGACATTCAATAGAATTTAGCCTGCAATACTGCATTCTAACCGTTCTGTTTTCTGCTTGGTTCAGCATTGAAGAGGCAGCAGTAATAAACAGGTATTTCTTTATTGAAGGTCAAAAACAGAAACTAATAAGCCTGGCTCCGCCCCTATTTATACATTCAGCTTTGGGCGGCGTCAGCCAATGAATGCACCGTATTCTCCCACTCAAATGCATACTAATTAACCTTGCAGACAGCAAGTCTGGCTAGCAGGCCACGTGGTCTGCTAACGGTCCTTGCACAGACCTCTGCAGCTTTTCCATAAGTTTAACACAATACATTACACTAACCATTGTGCCGCCACAACTCTTCTAATTAACTGCAGTGATTCATTTAACAAGTATGGCAAGAGAGGACATAAAATGGGGCAAAAGTAGAAATCAGTTTCTAAAAGAAGCCCCACACCTGCGCTTTTGTAACCAAGGTGAACTCCATGAGGTTCCTCACCCGTGCTTTAAAAGCAGGGAAGAAAAAAAGTGGATATTTTCTTTATTCCTATTGCCAGTTTCCTTGCAAAACTAAACAGATTTTCACAAATTGCACTTGGCACTTGTAAATTTTTGCATCTTATTATTGAAGGGAGATAATTTGTTCATTAAATTATTCATTGGTCCCTGGAAAAGAACTCATTGGTGTATAAATAATTGTCACAAAATTAAAACTTTACTAGCCTAGTGTACAAACCTTCCCATGTTATCTTTCATGGTAGCTGCTGATATTTTTCAAAAATCACACATTTCTTGTTAAAGTTTTGTGAGGTGAAATTGGCCTAAGCGAGATATCTTTTTCCAAAAATTGAGAATTGTTGGCAGATGTGATATACACTGGCACAATGCTAACAAGAATATTTTCTTAACAGCTGCAAGATATGAAAGTCTATGTGTCCTCTAAATCTTCCTAGTGACTCCACTTGAATTCCATACATGATGAGCAAAATAAACTATTTAATGGAGTGTCAGGAATACAAAGAACAAGCCAAAGTTCTCACATGCTTTGTAGATTGGTTTTAAAACTAAAGTATTGTTTCTGATTCTTTTAACCATTCCATTAAATTGTACAGTTTGTAATAACGAAGATGAAACTGAAATCTATAAACATGAGTCCATTTCTCAGTATAGAATTTTTTTACTGTTTTTCAAAATTATTCCTTAACATTGTTTTTTTTTTCAAATTTTATTTATACATTCTTATCCGATTGTTCCACTTTTTACAATGACTTCTTCATCTCTACATATACATCTAGGATTTATATACAGTACTTATTCTAAAATGAAATAACATATATTTCTATCTTAACATTCATCCTTAATCCCCACCATCCTCTTTGAATTCCTCCAGCGGTAGAATTTATCCCAGGTTTCGTAATAAACTGATCCACATTTATCTTTTAATATCATTGTGAGCCTGTCCATTTCCGCACATGCTAATATTTTATGTATTAACTCTTCCTCTGAGGGAATTTCCTTGCTCTTCCATCTTTGTGCAAAAGCGAGCCTAGCTGCAGTCAGGATATGTAGAAGCAGGTAGATTGTTCCCTTGTCATATTTTTCTGTCATTATTCCCAGCAAGAAGAGTTCCGGTTTTAACTGTAAGTCCAGTGATAATATACCCCTCAACCAGTTTCGTGTCCTGTGCCAATACTCACGAGTCTTTGGGCATTCCCACCACATATGGTAATATGAACCTATTGCTGTTTTACATTTCCAGCATAAGGATGAGATGTTTGAACCCATTTTGGCTAAACTTGCGGGTGGGAAATGCCATCTATAAAACATCTTGTAGAGATTTTCCTTATATGAGGTAGCTAAGGTGAGTTTCCTATTTCTTTCCCACAGTTCTTGCCAAATATGCAGGTTGATACTGAAACCAAAATCCCTATTCCTTAACACTGTTGAATCATAAGGGTATAGTGGAGTAAATAGAGCCATGGTGCCACAGTGGATAGAATGCAGTATTGTAGGCTAACTCTGGCCACTGTCAACAGTTTGATCCTGACTGGTTCCAGGTTGACTCATATTCTATCCTTCCTAGGTGGGTAAAATGAGGACCCAGATTGTTGAGGCAATATGCTGACTCTGTAAACTGCTTAGAGAGGGTTGTAAAGCACTATAAAGTGGTATATAAGTCTAAGTGCTATTGCTAAATTCCATTGAAATTTTATCTTTTAGTAAAGCAGAAAATATAGATAGACTAGATGGTATCAGGTTGTCTTCAAGCAAGAAAATGGTTGAAAAATGTATTAGGCAGAATGAAATTTTAATTTACATAAAATGATAATTTGTTTTTCATCACATTAATGTATTAAATTTACACCATTAAGGTACAACAGATACAGGAGGTTTAAGTATGATGAGAAAGTCTGTGGCAGAAGTTCTCCATTTATGGATCTTTAGATGTATTGTAGTTATGATTCAGCCTAGAGATCAAAATTCTTATGTATAAATCTTATTCCATGTCTAAGAATTTTATGAAGTAGATACAAAGATTATTTGTGTGTGGGGGCGGATATCTGTTATCCTAAAAATGTCTAGAAAAAGGTTATATAGAAACAATACAGATCACTTAAATAGCATTGGTTAAAATAATAATAATAATAATTTTTATTTTGCGGTCACAGACCAAAATACAAGTGCAACAAAAGAAAACACAAGAAAAATATAATCACAATTAACACCAGAAGCCTTAGCTAAGGGGAATTACAATGTTCTCCTCTAATAGTTACAGCTCTTAAAAGAAATTTAGAAACCTGAGAAGTAATATAGGAGGAGCCATCCCCTAGACAATATAAAACCAAATTACTAACATTAGAACCAGAGGGATCAATTTCAAGGAGAGGCAATACTTTAATTCTGGCTTATTATACATAGAGCAGTATAATAAGACATGCTCCACAGTTTCAACTTCAGCCCTATCACAGGGGCATAATCATTCACTAAACGGGAGCATCTTGAATCGCCCATCAAGTAGTGCTGAGGGCAAGACATTGAAATGGGCTAGGGAGTTAAAATAATATAGATCATTCAGTGGAATGTCATGCCTCCAGAAATTGTGGGTGCTCCTTCATTGAAAGCTTTTAAGAAGAGATTGGACAGCCATTTGCTTGGAATGTGTAGGGTCTCCTGCTTGAGCAGGGAGTTGGAGGAGAAGCCCTCCAAGATTCCTTCCAGCTCTGTTACTGTTATATGCAATTTCATTTTAATTTGATAACTTGGATTGTTATGTCTGAATTGCAATAATTTAATTTTTATTAATTTTTATTTCTCTTTGATTTCAGTGGAAATCAAGGCATTATTTTTCTACCTTTAATAGAGGTTTGGTGGAGCAACTGAGGTTTGGATAGGATTGGGGAGATCTGAGCTCAACTCTATCCTTTGTTATGAAACTCAATAGGTTATGACAAGGAACGAAGTGTGTAGTGCGGTGTCCCAGGGCTCTATTCTGGGTCCAGTGCTCTTCAACATCTTCATCAACGATTTGGACAAGGGGATAGATGGGGAACTCATCAAATTTGCAGACGACACCAAGCTGGCAGGAATAGCCAACACTCCAGAAGACAGGCTTAGGATACAGGAGGATCTGGACAGACTTGAACACTGGGCACTATCTAACAAAATGAAATTCAATGGTGAAAAAAGTAAGGTACTACATTTAGGCAAGAAAAATCAAATGTATAGGTATAGTGTAGGGGGTACCTTGCTCAATAGTAGTAACTGTGAGAGGGACCTCGGAGTCCTAGTGGACAATCACTTAAATATGAGCCAGCAGTGTGCTGCAGCTGCCAAAAAGGCCAACACAGTGCTGGGCTGCATTAACAGAGGGATAGAATCAAGATCACATGCCGTATTGATACCACTTTACAATGCCTTGGTAAGGCCACACTTGGAATACTGCATCCAGTTTTGGTCACCACGATGTAAAAAAGATGTTGAGACTCTAGAAAGAGTACAGAGAAGAGCAACAAAGATTATTAGGGGACTGGAGGCTAAAGCTATAAGGAACGGCTGCTGGAATTGGGTATGTCTAGTTTAATGAAGAGAAGGACGAGGGGGGAGATGATAGCAGTGTTCCAGTATTTCAGGGGCTGCCACAAAGAAGAGGGAGTCAAGCTATTTTCCAAAGTGCCTGAAGGCAGGACAAGAAGCAAAGGATGGAAACTAATCAAGGAGAGAAGCAACTTAGAACTAAGGAGAAACTTCCTGACAGTTAGAACAATTAACCAATGGAACAACCTGCCTCCAGAAGCGGTGAATGCTCCAATACTTGGAAGTTTTTAAGAAGAAACTGGACAGCCATTTGTCCAAAATGGTATAGGGTTTCCCGCCTGAGCAGGGGGTTGGACTAGATGATATCCAACATACCTTCCAACTTCTTTATTATTATTATCATTATTATCTTTCAGCCTAGCATATCTCAATATTTAAGGGGGCTGCCACAGAGAGGAGGAGATACACATAGTCTCTAAATTATCTGATGGCAGGACAAAAAGTAATGGATGGAAACTTACTAAAAAGATATCCAACCTAGAACTAAGGAGAAATTTCCTGACAGTGAGAACAATAAACCAGTGGAATAGCTTGCCTCCAGAAGTTGTGGATACTCCATCACTGGAAGCTTTTAAGAAGAGATTGGACAGCCATTTGCCTGAAATTTTTATCCCATGTTTACTTCAAGGAGTTTGAGTTCAGACAGACTATTTTTTTTTCTTTTCAACATGCCTCATATTTGCAACTGTATAAAGTAGGTTAGGCTGATTTATACTCACTGGCTTCATGATTGACTTAGAGCAGTGATTCTTAACCTGGGTGATATCGCCCCCAGGGGGCAATTTCATTTTTCAGGGGGGCGATGGAACAAAAAGGGATGACGCGGGGGCGAAGGAATGAAAAGGGGGCGATATGGGGGCGATGGAGCGAGAAGTTTTGGGGACACTTTTGAGACTTTTTCGTACAGTGAATCACTGCATATCTGTTGGTACAAAAACATCCGATCGCCTGCTATTAGTGGATTGAATTGTGTTTTCAAATGTTCCTCCAGCTAGCTTCAGTATAGAATGCCGTACATATGTGAATACGCATCGCTTATCTTCATGCACGTTGCACAGCAGCCTCTACCCTTTTAATATTTCTTTTTGCATCTTAAATTTCACTTGTAATACAATCATTAAATGTTACTGTTTTTCTTTTCGGGCACTTCACTTTATTGCAATTAAATTTTGTTTTCAGTGGTCATTACATTAAAGTGTCTTGAATAAATAAGATAATAATGAAATACATGTATCACGAAGTTTGGGAATAAAGTGACGGGTGGCACCAAAAACCTTCACACAGTTGAGATATGGGAAAAAGACTGGAAATAAATTATTTGCATCGATATGTCCTGATGACAATTTTAAAGAAAACAAAAAAGTGTTTGCATAAATTGAAGAAGTATTTCCTATGTTGTGATTGAGAGGTTAAGTTGGGGGAGGGGGGCGATGACATCTTCCTCATTGGCTCAAGGGGGAGATTCTTTCAAAAAGGTTAAGAACCACTGACTTAGTGTTTGAATCCTGGTCCCCATAGGGGATGGGTTTGAGGAGGGTGAGTCATAATATGTTAATTGGAAAGAGTATGGAGAGGGCGAAGAGCATATTTCCTCCCTGTTTGTTGTGTGAGCCTACCAGAGCTTTTCAACGAAATTGTTCTACCCATAGATGGTTGTAAGACTGGTGGTTCCTGATACAAATAGATGCAAAACCTCGGCTACATCTTTATACATCTTTATTTTGTCTAATAGAATTGCTACTACAGTACTGGGGAGATTGAAAGCTATCTCTGATTCACGCCCTCATTCCTTCACTTTTTCATCCCTGGGACGCCACATCAGAGCAGCAAGCATGTGGGGGAAATATTCATAAAATTTGGGAATTAATAGGAAAGGACTTCTCAATTGGATTCTTTCCAGATAACATATATAAACATATAAAATCTTCCATATCGTATGCAACCCTTAGTTTCATCTATTTCAGGTTTTTCCATTTTTTTTTAACAAACAGAAATATCAAGCCTTTAACAGCTGCCTCCAGATATTTAAATTTTACTACATTTGCCTGTTTAGAATCCTTTCATTAAGAATATGACGGCTAACTTAACTTGGTCATGAAAAATGTCCATGTTATGCATTAAGCTTTGCAAAGTACTTGAAGGTTGTTCCATATTCAAATAAATATATATTTAAATGGTATAGATGTCTGCATATTAAAGTTTATTATAGAATATTCACAGCTTTTATTATTGAATAATTGATTTATAAGGCAACAATGAAAAAAATGAGTTTAAAGTTGGCAAATAAATAGTATGAAGTGTCTTGGGTTGAATTTTAAAAAGGATAAATAGGAATGTTTAAAATAATCCATAGAAGTAAGAAATAAACAATATTTTTAAATCCTCCCAAGACTGAGGAATACTCTACTCTTTTGTGAAGTCTGCTTCATAATATAATCTGAATTATAATGTAATTCAGATTATATTATAATGTAATAACAACAATAATAATAAATAATAAAAATAAAAATAAGTTCATATAAATATTATATGAATCCTGGTAATGGGACTTAATATTGCAATTAAACAAATACTTAGAGCATTCATCTTATACACAATATAATTATTTGCTAGACTTCCTTTCAAATTAAAAATGACCAGTGTCAGTTTTTCCTGAACCAAGTCTCATCAAAATACACTTGGAAATCTTTACATAATTTCAAAACTTTTAGTTAAAGTAATTACAATAAAAATATTTCTATACTTCTATTGAGAAAATAACATTGCAAAAATAATATTTTAGTAAAGTAGCTTTCCAAATCACTTTTTAAAAAGTCTGTTATGATGGCAATCAAAATTAAAGAAAATAAGCTCCAAATACTAACAGGATAATTGTATTTCATGGAAAGAGTCTATCTACTTCCCAGATGGCACATGGCTTGTTTAGCTGGAAATAGCTACTGGCTCTTCATCCAGGTGTGGCAAAATATAGTTCCAAATTTCCATCAGTGGGTATAATCCTTTATTTGTTTTTTTTTTTAAAGAAAGAAACTATTGAGGGAAGACAACTGTTACCGGTACTAAACTGAAACAGTATGAAGGATAAGAAAGAAGCATCAGAACGTTTTACATCAATGATCATTGTTTTTAATAATGCCACATGTTAAAACTGAAAATATAAGGTTGCCAAAATAAAGGTACTTGAAAAAGACAAGATGAATATTTCATCTCAATATGTTATTGTAGTTGCAGAACAGCCAAAATAAATTGTAATGGTTGCAGAAATATTTATGATGATAGGGTCAGCAAAGGAGGAGCAACCGAAGGAACCATCTGACTGTGACACCAGTTTAACTGCTGGCATGACTAACTGCGGTGCAAGGAATACAGTTGCTTATTAAAAAGGTCTAGTCACAGTTCTACTCACATGACATTGCAATTAAATCAAAATTAATACTCTACGTCTTCTAATTCAAAGAAAGAAATCATTTCTTTGTGCTCAAAATAACAAGTTAAAAAAGCCAGATTGTAATGACAGCCAAAGTCCTTTCATTTTATACAAGCTATTGGCCATACTTAATGTATTCTATCTTGCTGACTCACTGCTTACTTCAGATGAAATAAGGGATCATATTTATAGACAGAGGTCATTGCTATTTGCTGCCTAACATTCGCTCATTTACAATACAGCGTGGCACTTTGATCTTATTCTTTCTTATCGTGGCTGAAGAAGATATTTGTATGGAGATGATTTTATTGGAATCAATATTTCCAAGTATAATTGACATGCTTACTGATTTTATGAAAATAGTGTGCATCTACATAGTATGTTAAGTCAATACGAAGCACTTAAATTATGCCTTATGATAATAAGCAGACATAGGAATTACTTCCGATTCTTAGAGATCTGTTAGCATCCCATTAGCATTTCATAATGAAACAATTGCATTAGTTTGAAGAATTCAATAAAGTAGAATATAGCCCAGCATCTAGGCCAGGGGTAGGCAACTTTGGCTCTTTTATGACTCATGGCCTTCAACTCCCAGAATTCCTGAGCCAGCCATGTTGGCTCAGAAATTCTAGGAGTTGAAGTCCACAAATCATAAAAGAGCCAAGGTTGCCTACCCCTGATCTAGATTATTCTCTTCTCTTTTTCCTTGAACTAAAGGAAAACTGCTACAGGTTTAAAATTACATCAGGGACTGTGTATTGCCCTGTTTAATAGTCTTATGACACTATCAGCACCTGCATGGAACATGAGTCAGTAGTCAAGGTTCACTATGCAACACAATAAGCACAAAGTCAGTCTTCTTTATGAACAAGGTTTTGTATAAGTATGCCACAGAAAAGGTATTGATAATGTTTCTTCAAGCTAGAAGACACATATCCTTCCGAACAGAAAAAATCTATATTCAATGGCAACAGGTAATTCCATCCCTTTCTAGTGCAGAACTTGTTCAGCTCAATCTCACCAAATATAACATTTATGTGCTATAATCAACCAGAAATTTCGTACACTTTTCCTAATTTGTTGGACTGAAAATAATAGGATATACTGTATATCTGGGCTGGTTGAAAGCCATAGTTCATGCCTAGAAACATAGAAATGGTAGCTCTTCAGTTAACTATTCTAGATTTGCTTCCAATAAGAGGAATGGATGGGTAGCAGTTGAGTAGCTTGATTTTTAAATAAGCATAGTACAAGTAATTCCTGTTGTATGCAGGAAATCTACTATCCATACACTTTCCACTATTGTCAATTAATTTGGAAATAGTGAAATTGTCCTCCTCCAGAGTGATTGACTCATGGAACCTCTATGAGAGAATATAAGTTGTTATTCTCTAGTTTGGGAACTCTGGGGGAAAAAAAGGTATAACCATTCATAGACTTGAAAACATATTATTGTTCCAGCTCACTAGAATAAAATTCAGATTTGTTTCCATGTGAGTTGGATTCAATCATATTAGTCCTCATAATACTGTATTTAATTTGTGGACTTCAAGTAAGGTTCAATTCTTTCCCCACTTTGAGATTTGTCCTGAGTGGTGCTACTGAATTTATCATATGGAGGTTATTTATGCAGTTTCTACTACAGAGATAGTGGGGAGTAAACATAAGCAATGAACAAATAGTGAGCTACAAAGGTAAACAAGTTCTGTGAAACATAGTAAAAATCTAGAATAAGAACAAGCTGCTATAACTATCTATGGTTAATTTGAGCTTTAGATATTGCTTTTATGGCCTGTTTAAAAGGGGAATCATAAAATCAAATTAAAACCAAGAAAATTTCTATCTATTTATTTTTCTTTCTTTCTCTCAAAAATCCTTTTAAAAAGTTAATGAAAATCAAACATTTGAACTGAGGGAACACATTGTTTTTAAGGGTGATATTGTGATCTAACATGAGGAAAAAATGGCAGTGTGACTACAATGTTGTTGTTTTTTGTTTTTTGTTTTTGAAGCAAACATAAAAAAAATCTTGGCATTATTGAATATTGATTGGATACAATCACTGATGGGGCTCAGTGTTAGTTACATTGCAATGCTGATTTTTTTTTCAGTGCAATAATGGAGTGGATTGATAGCAAAGGATTAGCCATTTAAATCTTACTCCAATGTTATTTCCAGATTATTATCCCATTCTCAAGTAAAATAAAGAACTTTATCCCTTTCTTCAAGTTCTTTTCTGGCTGGTACTCCTTTTCTTTTTAACTCAGATTTCACAAACCATGTCTGCAAAAGCTAGATACATGTTGATTCTTTCAATCTATTCCAGTACTGTTTTGCATCTGTCAATCAACATTACATGAATTCCCAAATAATGTTTTGTAACATCCTGAAGCACCATCTTCTACAGTTAGTCACATGTTCTTTTTTTTCCTTTTTCTTTTGAAACAGAACTTGGCTGTAAGTCTTGTTTCCAATACAGACAGCATGTTCCAGTGACGGTCTTAAGAACCATTATGCAAATGGTTATTTTGTTTGTTTTTAGGAATGACATGCTACCAGGCTGCTTTGATTTTCTCTAGTTGATGTTGGAAATTGGCGGATGAGTTTCTTTGTGGCACGCTAACAGTCAACTTCACTTTAAGGAAAAAGAACTACAGAGAACTAATTTGGAAGTATGATGGATTTGCTTTTTCATTTTTATTTTTTGCTGATTGCTACTTTTGGAGATCAAGCCTACATTTCAAACTACTTTTGGTTTTTGATGGCTGACAAAATGCAGAAACAGTGAACTAATGTGTGTTAAAAATATGCTGAGACTGAAGCACTATTATAAGCAAACATTTATAATACCAAAAATTCACATTGCATTATATTTGCTTCTTAAAAGGGATCAAATGGCTTAGCCACTCAAAGTCACCTTATAGTGGGGATTTATTAAATAAAAATGTAATAAATAAAATATCAGCAAATAAGCTCCTATTTGAATTAAACCCCCAATTAGTAATTTAAGAACTGATCTTCAAAGTCATACTAAATGTGGCATGTGTTACATTTGTGCTTGGAAATATAACTAGGTGATATTACTGTATGCAATAATTCTATAAATATGCAGAACTTGGTTTTCATTGTTATAAATTACTTGATTTTTTTTTTAAATTGCAAGATGCTGGCCCCTTGCAGTTTACTTATATTGGAGAAACTACAGATCATGTTTCCCACAATGTTTTTCTGTACATTCAAGTCAGTCTTGACTACTGATGACTACCTGAAAAAGGCCCTACAATTTTCTTTGCAAGGTTTTTCAGAAATGCTTTGCATCAGAACTGATCAAGCTTCTTGGATGAGAAGCAAAATGTCTTCTTCCTCAAGGAAGAAAAAAACATTTCTTTGTTAAGGGGGAAAAAATAGTCCAGTCACCTTTTGGAAAGAAAAAGCACCTTTGAGACATAAGGGACAAAAACAACAAGAGACAAAGAAGAAAGAAGAAATAAAAAGAATATATTAAATAGATTATCAGTGTTTTCTCTGATCTGGCTTCATTATGACTTGAGATAAAAGATTTTTACTACTGTTCATAATTATATATTTCTATTCTTTGTCATTAATTTTCTATCTTTTTCTTTTCTGGATATCTGTTTTAGATAGTTAAATTATACACATGTTTCTAATCCAAGTATTTGCATTCTGTGTTAATATGCACTTTCAGTGGATGTTTCCATTCTACACTTTTATTATGACATTATAATCAAATACGATATATTCTTACTGATTGCATTTGATATTCCCTAAAACACTTTTACTATAAATGTTTCATTACACTTTGTGTATTGTATTTAACTACAGATTATGTGTTTCTATTAAAGAGTAGAACATAAAAAATAGTAGTACCACTAGTAGCCAATATTGCAATTTATAAAAAGTTATTTTCCCAAACCCTAAACTTCATCTTCAACCAGTTTGAATTCTCCTTGATTTGATTTGATTTGATTCAGAGCCTAAAACCAAATCTGGATTCAGACACCAAAACTATCATGCTTCCAATTATGAAAAAAACTATTTGTTTGAAAAGAAGTGGACTATCTGCAAGAACAGCTGCCTGTTATTAAAGCTTATTTAATGATAGACAGATACAGGGAATTTTGAGCTCAATATCTTAGCTGTTAAGAAAAACAAACCTATCAACTTCCCAATTATTATACTCTGGTTTGTTATATAAAACTATTTTTTATAGTTTGATATTCTTGCAACAATTCTTATTAAAATGACATGTAGGAAAGAGGAAGCCTTGAGAAAGGTGCAAATTTTTATAAAAATATAATGTTGTATTTCTGCAGGCCAAAAAAAAAACTCTTCAGTAAGGTAGATTTGGTTGGTTTCACCTATGTTTTGTTGGTTAGAAACTACTATAGTTCCTGGATATGTTAAAAAAGATAATAATAACAACAACAATAATAACAAATGATGATGATGATGATGATGATGATGATGATGATGTCAACAACTCAAAAGAATAGGAACCAGGTTGTTGTGAAATGAATAATGTAAGGCTTTTTTTATTTTTCTGTTTCTTTGATATCAATGATTTATGGTATTTCACAATAAAATACCCTATGCTTGATTTAGGGCCTAAATTCTGAAACAGACTTCATTAACATTTAAGCATTTTGGTTTAGGACAGAAAACAACAAGAACTTTGAATATTCCAAAGATGCTTTTTCATGAGGCAACTGAACTTTCTTGTTTTTCTTTGAAGATGTTTTGCTTCTCATCCAAGAAGCTTCTTCAGCTCTGACTAGGTGGTGGAGAATGGAAAGATTTATACTCCTTGCAGACAGCTAGTCATTTGCATTCTTTTAGCAAGTTGTTAAAGCTATCTGAAGGCTTTCCTGTCACCCAAGTAGTGCAAATGGGTGTGGAGCCTTCTTGGAACTGTTGAAAAGACTGTGCTGTAGACTGGAGATAGATGATGTTGGATCCTTCCCCCTCTGTTGAGAGAGGGCAGACTTCCGGTTCCGGATAGCGGTGCTCGCAGCTGTGCAAGGAGACGGCTCTCCTTGCCAGCTGATTCTCTGCTGCCGGTAGACCCTTAATCGGGTCAAAAAGGTGAGGAGGTCCTCGTTGTCCTTGGGAGAGTGGCAGCTTCTTCCAGGGACCAAGATTGCTGGATGACTGAGAATCACCATAGGCAACATTGAAAATTGAATGTTCCTGAACTTCTACCTCCCTGCTAATTCCATTCAGTTTATCCTTTCAGTGTTATTTAAACAAAATTTCTATCATTCCATCCATCCGGATGTTTTATAGAGAGAGCTTATATTAAACTCTATTTCTGTGTTTCTTTGAATGTCTGAAAGATTCAAATTTGGTCTATTCTACTTCAAAAAAAGGCTCTTTCAATTCAAGCATTTCCCAAACCTTTCTCAATCAGATCAAGTATAAAACACCTGAAGTCAAAAGTAGTATATTCAATCATGCAGTTTATGTTTTCTTTGAATGTATTCTGAACCCTCAGAAATTCTTTATTTTACACTTTTAATGAAGTTCCGTTATACTCTAAGCAACTTCAGAAGAAACCAAGCAATAGCTTTTGCTATCTTTTTTGCTATTTTGGTAGAAGAGTAATTTCTTTGATTGAACACGGAGGATTAAGATTCAGGGATTCATAAACCAATTACTCCTACACAAAAGCCCTCTTTATTTAGTAAAAAGTGACAGTAAGTTAGCCACTGTAATACATAATCCAACATCTAAGGCATTAGAAGTAACTTACTGAGTAAAGGTTCATAAAATTGTCTGCCTATTGTTGGAAACGTGATTAAAATACCAACAAAATTGGATTGGTAAGAAAAAGAGTTTATTCTGCAGAAAATAGAAAAGCGGTTTGCAAAGCACGGTAGATCCTGGTGAGAGACTTCAACAGGAAGTTCTAAACCCAGAGACCACACCAAAATATTCAAACACATAACATTATATACACTCCTATCACAACGCCCCTGTCCCCTCCCCTTAGGTCCCATTTGAGAAGACTTCCGGGGGTACAATCTGTCCGATCCGCCTAGCCAGAATACATCATCCCTCCCCCTCAGTTACATTGTTTAGAACTTCCCTCTGCCATCCTTTTGTCTTGTTGAGTGTGTCTTCTACCCAAGCCTCCTGGAATCTAGTGCCTACCTGCAGGGCTTGGCTAATCTTTCTATTGTTAATCAATTGTGACCATTTTATTTTTAAACTTCTTTCTTTCTCACAAATCCACCCTTTCCATTTTTTATACTAATTTAAAAATAAAATTTTCCCCCGGATCTCCTCTGCATTCTGGAAGTGAAGTAGTGCAGCATGTCCAGTCACCTTGTTTAACATCAGCATTTGTTCCTCATTCTTATTGGTTGCATTTACCATTCCCTCCATTGTGTTTTGTACAATACTTCTTATTATAGGGATCAAATAGGATAAGCACATTCACATGAAAAATACAACTGCTAACACAAATAAAGCTTGTTTCCAGTTTCTAAAAATTCCTCCCAAGAACTCCTCATCATCAAGTATTCCAGTCCAGGTTTGGACCAGTACATGGGCTATTTTCCTCATCCTGTTTTTTTTTCCAATGGCTTTCCCTTCATCGTCTATTTGCAGACAACACTTGTTTAAATTAAATTTTCCACAGACCCCTCCTTTTTCTGCCAATAAATAATCCAAGGCTAACCTATTTTGATAAATTGTAGTCCTCATTTGGGTATTTTGTTTAGCCAACTTATTTAAAACTAGCGCTGTCTCACTAGTGATAATCTCCAGAACCGCTTGTAACCTAATAATGCGATTCAGCATATAAATTGGAGTCTATATCCCCATGATCCATCTTCAGCCCAAGTGGCAAGTCCATACACCTATATTATATGTTCAGGTGGTCATTCATTATCCTTCTCAGTCCACATCCTAGGTGGGCCCCTACCATTGGAGTACCAATATGTAAGGTAACTCTGCTTCCAACTCAGGCCCCCACAGGTGGTCCAGGGACTAAACTTCATGGCACAGCAGGCATCAAAGCAGATTCTACTCTTGTGATTAGCAGAGGTACTGGTGTTCTGTCCTAATAATAATGAAGTAAATATCTGAATGATTTTGTTGATATTTCATACTAGAGGGGTCAACGCATGTAACCCTTCCTGTCTCATTACACAGGGAAAATTGAGTGGTATTATGAACACATGTTCCCACCACCTTCTTGCAGTCCATTTGAGTATGATATGTCACAGTTTTGGTTATCTTATTACCCATTTTGGTGGTTCTAATGCAATCATTACAGTTATCAGAGGTATTTATACTTTGACCTTTGCATATGTTCCCGGACCCTACTATTCCCACTATAATCCATATCTTAATTACTCCTGTAACCAAGGTCATATTGAGGTCTAACATTGTCACAATTCTGTCCACCCTGGAAAAGTATTTCTTCCCTTTCACTTTTGACACCACTGCCTGTAAGGGGCTGAGATTGGTACTCGGGACACCAGTCTTCGATGAATCACTATATCACACTCTTCTCCACTGTCTCTGTGTATCGGTTCGCAGTCTGGGCAATGGGTACAACAACAACAATTACACCAACATTTACAGTCACAAAACTAACACATTTAACCCCCCCTTTTTTTCTAATGTCTCTATATTTTGCTTTTTCTTATTATCAACTTCAAAGGGTCAGGTTGAGGCACACTTTCCCACTTGGTTGGAGCGTCCACTGGTCCTTTCACAGGGGTGTAGTGGGTCCAGCCTTTTCCTGCTGTTCATACTGCGGTTTCGGATTTCAGCAGCACCTGGAAAGGGCCTTCCCACTTCGGAACCAGCTTCTCCTCCTTCCAACTCCGGATCAGCACGCAATCTCCGATCTGGAATCTGTAGACTGGAAACTCCAAGAGAGGTGTTTGTGCCAGCAATCCTTGTTTCCTGAGAAAATCAAAATATCTGGACAGTTTATGCACATATTACTTCCAATACTAGTCTAGAAACCATATTAGTTGTTGCATTACTACAGGGGTACTACATGGGTAGTAAAATCTACCTGAATGCACTGAAATGGCCTAAGGGCTGAAGGCTTCCCTCCCCCTTTTTGTTTCCTGATTGCTTGCCTATTTACCTTTTTACATATCAAGCATTTATCCACCATTTATCTTGCTGGTGTATAAATTCTGATATATCCATAATGCTTCAGGAGCTCATCCACCAATGCCTGAACTCCCCCAGTGGCTTCCTTCATGTAACTTCTCCAATAATCCTCACGCTATGGGTTTATTGATTACCTGACTTCCATCCGGGAGAAACCATTTACCCTTCTCTCCTTGTTGCCCACCTATCTGCATTATTTCTTTTCTTCTGTTTCTGAACACAGGGATCTCTTCTAGTGTTTCTACAATGGGTAATAAGACATTTATGCTTTCTTCATTTGCTGCCCTCTTGGCTTCCTCATCCACAATCCTATTTCCCACACTTTCAAAAGAATTGCCCCTCTGATGTGCATTCACATAGGTTATGGCAATTCTTTTGGTCAATTCCTTTCCTTTGCTGTTAATCATTCTCCTTTCCACCCAAATTTTCCAAAGGTATGGTCCATCCACCCCAAAGGCATACTTTGAATCCATATAATCAGTTCCAGCTTTGTTTTCTAACAATTTTAGGGCCTGATTTAATGCATAGTTCACAAGTTTGGGCTGACCAGTTCTTTGGCAGGCTACCGGATTCTACCAACTCTTTGGTGTGTCCATTTATGATTGCATACCCATTTTTCTTTAACCCATTCTCTACCTGGGAGGAGCCATCTATAAATAATGCCTCCCTGCCTTCTACTTCCCATTTCATTCATTCATCTCTCTATTCCCCCACTTCTGGGTAAACCCCCCTTCTCCTAGCAATTGCTTTGTCTGTATTTACAAATTGGTTAATAAAGAACAAAGGAGCACTTTACCAAAAATTCTGCTTGAGTTTGTTTGCACACTAATCTTTATTCAAAACAACATAATCCCAAAAAATTTCTCAACTCCTTTCTTTTAAACAAGTGTTGAATTCCAATTCCTTCTTAGGTATATATTCTTAGGTATATATATTATCAGTGTGTCCTGCACACAGACATAAAAACATTAAAAAAATAAAACAACAACAAAAACCAACTCCACACACAAAAAAATCTGAGTTACTGAAATAGTTTTGTATCAAACTCTAGTATCAACTCTTTGATTTTAATATAAATTTAGTCAAATTCTAATTTAATCAGATTCCATTCAGATGGAAACAGATTTCCATTAAGTAGGTCCCATCCACCCCTCTTTCCTCAAACCAGAATTCTAAACAAAAAAAATAGTTAAAAAGATCAAACCCTTTTCTTTCTGTCTCTCTTTCTCTCGCTCTTAAAGCAACACAGCCAGAAAAACTTCTGTGCCTTCAGACAGAAGTTAAAAAGGCATCCTGCCTGAGCAGGGGGTTGTATTAGATGACCTCCAAGGTTCCTTCCAACTTTATTATTCCTGCTAACTTTGGGCTGTTCTTAAGAGTATATATATAGAGGGGGGGTAAAAAAAACATACAAACTTTCTTCACTCTTTTTGTTGGCCAGACAAACAAAGTGAAAATATTTCCTTTTGGTAGCTTGTCACATTTACCTCACACAAAAAAACTTTGACACACATATACATACCAAGACAAGGAAAAGAGAACAGAAAAGAAAACAGAACTTTTAGTTCTACACTTCCTGGTCATTCCCACCACAAAGCTCAGCTAACTCGAATGAGAGAAGGCAAGAATTTTAAACATACCATGTGATTGCACAGAAAGATAGAGAGAAAAAGAGAATCACTACTTCTTATTTTTCTTTTAAGTACCTTTATTTAACCAATTTCATTTTCCTAACTTTGCTTTGCTTTGCTTACAGTACCTAACCAGCTGGTTACTCAAATCCAATTCTTTCATTCACCCAATCCATTCCATTTGCACACAACCTTTCCCTTTTCCCTAACAAAAGGTCCTGCGCTCTGGCCAAACCCCCATGCTTTCCAGGGTCTGACACTCCAACAGATCCTTTCTGCGGCTAGGAAAGACCAGAAGGAGCAAAATCCAATTGTGATTGGGAAAAAAAGGTCTTCTCACTCACACAGAGAAATACACACATTTCTCTCATTCCCTTTCTTTCCAAAGCAGTCTTTGAGCTTAAACCCAAAACTCCCTTTTCTACCCTGGCTGCAGACACAAAGGGTCTGTGCCAGCAAGATGGGTTTATATTTCCTTTTCCTGTTTGGGGCTACTCAATTTTCTCATCCCCCCCACCATATGAAGCAGCACAAATTTACCATATCTTCTTTTGTTAAATTTAACTTCGTAATCAGCTTGTTGTATGGTGGTTTCCCCCAGTTTTCTAACAATTTTCCTAATGGGTTGTGGGGATCTATTTTTAGTTTTGGATTTTTCCTAACCTTTTTCACACATTCCTTCTCCTGGGATCCTCCTGAATTACCCTTGGTTGGTTTACCACAAAATTTTGTTGTCCTTACCAATATAATGAGACCACGGTTCGCTTCACCAAGCCTCTTTCTCCTTTTACTCAGGAGTTCCTTCACTCCGCCTTGCCAGTCCAAACCCTCAGGACATCCAAAGCTTGTGTATGTCTTGCCAGTCCTGTGGACCCTCGAGGCATCTTACACACACCTCTCATAGATCTCAGACTCAAACTGTGCTACCCAACCACCCCCGACCGCCTAGGTTTTATTCCTTGGTTTACCCCAAGTTTTACTCACCTAGGTTCATGCACGAAGTTGACTGGTCCTTGTCCTGGTAATTCTCTGGTCCCCTCTCCTCAGTTCTTACCAATCACTATTTGGCCCATGGGCCTGGCTCCATTCTGCTTCCTCGACCTGCGACTGCAACTTTAGACCATTGAAATCAATGGGGCATGCCTTCCTCAGTTGACCTTGCCTCCTGAAGATGCAGGAATAGATGCCCAAGGCCCCACGTTTGGGCAGGCAATTTGTTGGAAATGTGATTAAAATACCAACAAAATTGGATTGGTAAAAAAAAGAGTTTATTCTGCAGAAAATAGAAAAGCGGTTTGCAAAGCACGGTGGATCCTGGTGAGAGACTTCAACAGGAAGTTCTAAACCCAGAGACCATGCCAAAATATTCAAACACATAACATTATATACACTCCTATAGCGACGCCCCCGTCCCCTCCCCTTAGGTCCCATTTAAGAAGACTTCCGGGGGTACAATCTGTCCGATCCGCCTAGCCAGAATACATCATCCCTCCCCTCAGTTACATTGTTTAAAACTTCCCTCTGCCATCCTTTTGTCTTGTTGAGTGTGTCTTCTACCCAAGCCTCCTGGAATCTAATGCCTACCTGCAGGGCTTGGCTAATCTTTCTATTGTTAATCAATTGTGACTGTTTTATTTTTAAACTTCTTCCTTTCTCACACTATTAATCTTAATGGCTTAGATCCAAACCTTAGTTATCGGTTTACTTAAATTAGTGACGCTTAAATAGAGCTTAGAGACTTTACTGATTTCCTGCTGTGAGAAATGAAGCAAAAAATTATATCTTTAATCTAGACTTATGTTTGTATTTTATATGTCAGATTTTGTATTTTTGTCTCTTGTGTCTTTATTGAAATGTGATGTAACCTTGCCATATGACAAATAAATAAATAGTGACAAATCTATCACTCCTAACTCAAATTCTATTAGTTTAACTGAGTCTATAACTAAAGTAGTGAACTAATTGTGTTTAAAAGATGCTTAACTGACACATAAATGAATGAAGGATTTTTAATTCAATTACTTTTATTCTACCTCATGGTGACTCTAAAGGTTTCGTTTAGATATTTTGGTTGGAAAAGAATTCCTAACAGGGTTCGGACCATCCCAATCTCCCCAGGAATTGTTGTTCTACAGGAACAATTTTTAAGGAAAGTTTAAATGGCTCTGCAAATTCCTTCTCACTCCAAGTTCCCTAAAGCTATGAATCATTAATGTTGTTGTCCATACATCAGTAATTAAGTAATTAAGTGAAGTGATTAAAAACAGCCAATGTATTTAAGCTATACATCAAGAGAAGGCTTTTTATTTTGATTTGAATTTGATAGATGAATTGTTTATAGTATTCCCATTAATAGCTCAGACATCATTGATCATATATTTTGAATGCATTGGAGCTTTAAGCCCTGACACATCCTTGTAAACTTTATTATAAACCAGTAGTAGTATCTATTGAGCACACAACCTTGTGTTCAAGAAACATCATAAATGAGAAGATGCACAAACTTAATTGCTCCAAAGGCATAAATTGTCATTTTGAAATCTGCTTGAAGAACATTGCCACTTAATGTGCCCTCGGTCTTGGTCTTGACTGAAAATTGCCAAAATAGCCTACTCTGATTCTAAGTGATGTTTATTTGTTTAAACCAGTGGTTCTTAACCTGGGCGATATTGACCCCCAGGGGGAGATTTTGTTTTTCAGGGGGGCGAAGGAACGAAAAGGGGGCGATATGGGGGCGATGGAGCGAGAAGTTTTGGGGACTCTTGAGATCTTTTCGTACAGTGAATCGCTGTATATCTGTCATACAAAAATATCAGATTACTCGCTATTAGTGGATTGAATTGTGTTTTCAAATGTTCCTCCAGCTAGCTTCAGTACAGAATGCCGTACATATGAGAATACACATCGCTTATCTTCATGCGCATTGCGCAGCAGCCTCTACCCATACAGTGGGGTGACATTGGCCAGAATGGGCAGTGATGGAGGGGGGAGCGCTTCTTTTGAAACATCGCATGCTGAGTGGCTGTCCCCTGTGACATCAGCTATAATGTCAACATAACTGTTGAAACTAGGTTTATCGATGTCCACGTGTGTTTTTCTAGTGTTCCAGTGGAGTCAAAAATTTAATTTGCAGGTAGTGCCTTTCATTTTGAAGACCTCTCAACATGGCCGAGAAAAGGAAGTGTTGCCAATATTCGATGGAATACCTAAAATTGAGATTCATTCCATCTCCTTCCAATGTACAGCTTCCGTTTTGTCTTCTTTGTGAGAAAACATTTTCAAATGAAGTGATGAAGCCTTCCCAACTGAAAGACCATTTGGTAAGAATTCATTCGGATAAAGCCAACAAACCGGCATCGTTTTTCCAATCCTTAAAGGCCAAGTTTGAGGGTCGCAGCACTGTTGGAAAGTTATTTGGAAAATCATCACTCAACACTGACAAGAGGCTCATTTGTTCCTATGAAGTATCTTTGTTGATAGCAAAATGTGGTAAACCTCACACTATCGAAGAAACGCTGATTTTACCAGCAGTTACCAGTTAAGAATCACTGGTTTAAACTATTCATGATGATTAATAAAAATAAGAGTACTGAAGAAGTAAAATAAAATACCATATCACTTTAAATGGAAATTAGTGAGATAGTCTGTCTCCATATATACTGTATGGGTGAGTATATGAAGAAAAAGGAGTGCAGTCCAAGAAGTAACAGTCAGAAATACTTGAAGGATTATTTTGAATCCATCAAAATGCACACTATGGTGGGATGTATTCCACTGTTATAAATATTAATACTGAAAGCAATAATTGCTTTATTAATTCATTTTAAAAGTAGCAAACTAATTTAACACTTATAGGTGCCCCCACTCTTGTTTTTGTTCCATACAAAGCATCTGTAATAATACAAAATGAGAAAGGTTTAACTGAATTTAACTGAGAATTGAATTTTCAGACTTCCTATTTCTAGACATTTCTAATTATGAATAGGAATGCAAATTATTGTTATTGTTGCTAAGGAAACTGAAATTTAGTGTTTCTTTAATTTTTCTTATAATATTTCATGTACACTTGCTTTGTTCTTGCGTTTTTAAATTCTGTTTGCTTGTTTGGTAATGTTATTCAAACAAACAATGAATAATGGAAATAAACACTTCAGCATCAGTAAAATGAAATGTTCACATTATCACAGCTGACAAGTTAATAGGGTAGGCCCCCATGAAAATGAAATGTATGAAACTGTCAAGTGGTCATAAACTAAATCTTAGAATTTATGATTCAATTTATGTTTCTTTCTTTTTAATGTTACAGATGCCTTATATGGAACAAAAACAAGGGGGGGAGACATATAAATGTTAAATTAGTGCTCAAAGCATATTACATATGATTTGTGTCATGCACCTAATTACTCAGAGTGTTGGTGGTTTCCCCTTCATTAAAATTGCTCAAGTAGAAGCTAGACAGCCATTTGCCTGAGATATTTTAATTTGGATTACTGCATTAAACAGAGTTTCACTTAATGGTCTAAATGGCTTCCTTAAACTCTGTTCTGTCAGAAAGACTTAGAGCAGCTCAGTCATTGATTTAAAATAAAAGTGACAATTTAAAAATTATTTTTTTTTAAAAAAAAAACAAGTTTGGAAAAATATTTTGTTGGAGATTTTTAGAAAAGGGCTAACTAAACTCAGCAAGCTGGAGTAAAGTTACAGCATGTCAAAGATATTAACAAGGCAATTTAATCACAAATTAAAGTGTCCGTTATTCAACTTGCAAGCATACTAGTCCAGATCTAACCTACTTAATTAATAAATAAGAGGCTAAGAATAATTGTTCCAAATAGATATTTAGTCTTGTATACTATGTATTGATGATCTTCTATTCAGTAAATATTCTGTCTTAACATGTTTTCCAGGCTATAATTAATCCAATCAAATCAAATATTAGTCAAAATCAATGACTAATTACTAATTAGTCTATCAGCAAATTGGTGAAATAAAATTAAAATAATTTGATATGTTTTGGAAAATGGGATATGCTGAAAGTCCACTTTTTGCCAGTTAAACGATATTGCATACAAATCCAAATACATGTTTAATGTAATAGTCATGCATGAATAAATTAATAAAATTAGGTTTGTTAATTTTTTTTTCCTTAGGACTTGTACTTTAAAATTGTGTTTAATGGGGGGGGGGAATCTTTTTAGTTAAATATGTTAGCTTTTGGCTTCTGTCTGTCATAAAGGAAACAAATTGAATTTATTATTTGTCTGATTAATTTCATCCCGATTTTAGTCAAAATGATAAAAACTTCATTTTTCTTCCTTAAGGTGGCATTCTTATGATATGAATGACCTAGAACATTCATTATGTCAGGTGAAGAATTTGGCATTGGGAAGGGGACCTTGTGCATTTTTAAGAGTTTTTTTTGTGAGAAAAAAGAATTGAAGAGAGGAAAAACCACAGGGGGAAAAACATGAATTTGCAGACCTTGTCCTGTGTATCAATTTTACATGAAGAAGTGATGAATATTTAATCATATTTGATTAATATCTTTAATCAAAGAGGCTTATTATATTTTGATATTATAGCATATTAAATGATCCAGCAATTTATTTTAAAGATCCAGCTTCCCATCCCAATTGTCCTTAAATACATCTATCAACACAATTTGCTTAACTGGGTTTAGTTTTTAAAAAGTATATTTGATCTGCCCATTTTTTTATTATCTATGGTACTGCATCTCTTCCAACAAATCTCTCTCATATTTAGAGGACTCCACTCAGATGCAGCTTAAAAAGTGAACTCTTCTAACATCCTATCCAGAATATCAAAGAGGTGAAGGGTTTTGAAAGATTTTTTCTAACATTTTATTTTGCTTTATTTCTGATGTTGTACTTTGCAGAAAGGTTTAACCCAACTTTCTAACTGAATGAAGTCCCTGTCAAGTGGGATTCTGATAGTCAACCAATTTTTCTCTTAAATAGACTTTACCACCAGGGTCACTTGCACCCCATGCATCATGAGTGAATAAAATGTCCAGAAAGCCTCCCAGCTTTAGTTTAGGAAGCATTTAGAACCCTTTTTGGAGTCAGAAGCCCTGGACAATTACACAGATATCATGTATATGCATCCATCCTCATGGGTAGACTACTGCAACATGCCATCTGGAAGTTCAGCTGGTATATAATGTGAACGTCTACTTGCTATGGGGGAAAATGCTATCAGTTCTTAGGTGCTGCACTGACTGCTAAACGTTTCTGAGTGCAATTAAAACTGCTGGCATTCACCTGTAAGGCCTTGCAAGAGATGGCTTTCTGTGTCCTTTAGAACTAACTTCTTCAAACAGTCTCTGTGTTGAGCATTTCAGGTCATGAGAAAACGATATAGATTTTCTTCCTCAAGAAGTAAAGGGATAGGGGCTCAAAGAGAAGCCTTCAGTCCTATCCTGTTAGATTATCCTTCACAGCATCAGTACTTAGATGATAATGAAGAAAATTTTGTTTATCCAAGTGTTTGGAGTCATTATTGTTATTATTATCATTATTGTTATTATCAACAAGAATGTCATCATTGTTATATACTGATGTATATAACATCAGTATATATACATTGTTATATGCTGATTGTAATTTATTTAATTATTAATATTTTATGGTAATTGCAATGTTATTGAACTTTGTTCAAAGTTTTTTCTGAGTAAGTAATATTGTTATTTATAGGTTATGTATGAACTAGAGTCTTGAGGCACTGTGTAATAAATAAGGAAAACAAACATTAAGAATGTTATATGGAATGGGCCTAATGGTGTACTGAGGAATTATTCTGCCTTTACCATATTTTGATGCACCTTTCTATTAAGAAAAAAGATTTAAGAAATGTTGAAGACAAAAATAGAGTACAAATTAATGTTATTGAAATATGAATGAGTCACAGTGCCTAATAAAAGCCATATCTGGAAGTAAACTTTGTTTTAATGAATACATGAATACATTTATACATGAATAATGAATACATCTTTGTGTGTGTGTATGTGTGTGTGTGTGTGTGCACGCTCATGTGAATGCATGCTTGCATGCTCATTTTCATATTTGTATCCTCTATAACAAAATCCACAACTGTATACAACTTAATCCACAATCCTTCAACCGAAATTCTGGTTCCATGAAAATAATTGGATATTTGCCTTATTGTATGTGCTGCAGTTTTCACGTGGCCTTTCCTATCTTAGAAGTCTGGTCCTTAGAAGAGCTGGTCTTATCATAACATGGTCTAGATTAGAGAAAAAGAATAAATGAATGGTACTGTGGGAGCAACCAAAGGGCCTCCCTAAAAAGGCACTTTCTCTCTCCTTCAGAATATCATCATATGAAGCGGGTGCTAAAGTTGGAAGATAATTCGGGTAAGACACAGAAACTACTCCTCCTTTGTATATTTGTGTGAGAGAAGGAACAACCTAGGCTTGTACATTTTAGACTTAAACCTAGACTTTAAATATATTAAATATATAAAGAAATATATAAAGAAAAAAATCCTCCAAATAGAATTCAATGGTTTAAAGAAGTAATGTCCGGTAGCAAGACAGGATCATGGTAACCCTACTTTAGCCTTGTTAAAAGAAAGTAACTGTTGGAGAATGTCCTTGTTCTTTGTTTTATTTGAGGACTGACAAGCAAACATACAAATCTGGATTTCAGTTAATTATGTGATTCATGTTACTCAAACCACTTGATGAAAGCTCTTTCAAAATTACTATTCTAGAAATAGTATTGAGTGAAAAAAGGGAAAGCCTGGAGAAAGGAAAATGTCTCTGAACATTGGCAGCCCTGGAGAGAACAGAGGCTTTTGAACATTGGCAAAGTATTGTTGCTGTACTCATTACACAGTTGCCTTCCCATTGATTACACATTGGAGAAGGAGATTCAGGCCTTCCAGGCAGGTTCAGTAGTTTCCACCAAGTCCTTTGCTGGTGCTTCCATTTCCATTTTCAGTTAAACATTGAGACAAAGAAAATTTAACCGAACCATTCAAAAACCTCATTAGTAAATGCCATTAAACCAAATGCCATTAACATACTACTATAATAAGCTTTAAAATGAAAGTAGAAGCACTTATAGAAGCAGAACTAATCATACACAGTTACTAATGCAATCTCTTGTGTACAGGAGCAACAACCAACAACATATCCCTGCCAAAACTATCTTTATGCCCAATTGATTTAAAATGGGAGAAACAGGCAAAGCCAAAATTAAACATATGATACGGGGGGGAGGGACAGTATATGGTATATATACCTAAAAGTTCTGAGGAAACCAGCATTCATTTTGTGAACTTTTATTCAACTAATTATTATTTTTTTCTGTCACTTAATGAATCTAAACAGGCCTGAACAGGACAAGTTTATATTATGGTAAAATATTAACTGCCAGGCTAATCTAGTCACCCTGCTTTGGCCTCGGTTTTCTGCTTCATTAAACTTCATTAAAGTTTACTTACAAGACCAAATTTATATATTGGTCAGTGTTCCAGACTTTGTGCAATATTCAAGTAATTTACAATAAATAAAAAAAGAAATAGTACTCAACATCTTAAGACTACAGTTCACTGCTAAACAGAACAGTTATTTCAGAGATAAAAGACTGGAGAGTGAGATATGCTTCTGAATAAGAGATTAAGTCTCAGAAAATTATTCCCAGTCTTATGGAAAATTACATTAAGTATATGTATTTTAGGTTTTTTTATATCAGAAGTCCAACACCAGAAAGGGGAAATAAGGCCCCCAGGGATGTTCTGTTTATTTGTTAGTTTATTTACTAAATTTATATCTATGCCATACTGTATGAAGTGATCAATTCAGAGCATTTTAGTTCCAACATTTTATACAGACATAGATATTAATCAATTTATTAATCATTTAGTATCCCCTCTACCTATTTAACTGAATATCCAATTACTAATACCAGCAACTAAAACAGAAAAATCTCATTTGAAAATCATTTTTAAAATAAGACTGTTCAGTGTTATCTATGGTATTCTAAAGGGTCTTCTCCAATACCAAATTCTCAGTACTCTTTCATCAATTACAATGAATTACAACTTTTGGGGGCAAATGGTTCTGGAAAAATCTATGTGATTACTAAATATCAACATTGGTTCATAATCATCAAGACAAGCTATATGTCATGAATGCATAAAATGTCAACCTAGTAAGGATTAGCACTCAAATAAATGTATAATTCTGGCACAACTTTTAATTGCATTGTATAATTGTACTGAACTTATTTTTCAACAATGGATGCTGTATGCAAGCTTCCATCTTTAAGCAGAAGACACTATTACAAATCAATGCAGAACACTTGATTTTGGAAGCTAATTGGTATATGCATTTGTGTACATATACAGCTTCACTGCAAACTTGCTACACAATCCTCACCTCTTTCATACATATGTAATGAAGTTGTATATCTGTCCTAAAAGAAAGAGTTTGTGTTATGACACCGCTTTCATTTTGATAAAATCAGCAAAAGCCTGCAGGTGCTTTTCCCTGGAAGACCTTCCTTGTTCAGTGGTAAATACAGGTAATGCTCAAATTATGATCACAACTGAGCCCCAAATTTTTGTTGCTAAGCAAGACAGTTGTTAAACGAGTTTTGCCCATTTTATGACCTCTCTTGCCATAGTTGTTAAATGAATCACTGCAGTTGTTAAGTTAATAAGAAGAGCTGTGGTGGCATAGTGGTTAGAATGCAGTATTGCAGGCTAATTCTGCTGACTGCCAGCAGTTCGATCCTCACTGGCTCAAGGTTGACTCATCATTCCTTCCTTCTGAGGTCGGTAAAATGATCCAGATTGTAAACTCTGTAAACTGCTTAGAGAGAGCTGTAAAGCACCGTGAAGTGATATAGAAGTGTACGTGCTAATGCTAATGCTAATGCTAATAGCACAGTTGTTAAGTGAATCTGGCTTCACTATTGCCTTTATCAGAAGATCATAAAAGTTGATCATGTGACCCTGTGATGCTGCAACTGTCATAAATATGAGTCAGTTGCAAAGCATCTGAATTTTGATCACATGACCATGGGGATGCTGCAATGGTTGTAGTTGTGAAAAAATGGTTATAAGTCACTTTTTTCAATGCCATTGTAACTTTGAACTGTCACTAAATCAATTGTTCTAAGTCGAGGACTACCTGTGTTAGGTTTTCTACCTAATTTTTTAAAAAGTACTTTTAAGAAATGCAGTTAGACCCCACAACTAGCTACCAGACTTGGTGTTAATTTTTCCTTCTGTCATAAAGCTACAGATTGCCATCCTGAACTTGCAGGAAAGTGCTTCTTAAAAATGTTGCCTACAATATGAAATGCTTTCACCACTGAAATTGAGATGCCTGTGATTCCACTTTAAGTACTTGTTGAAGACCTACTTGTACATCCCTACCTTTCCTAGATTCATTGACTTATCAATAGGATGCTGCCTGATTTCCAACAATATGGAACATTTTTTTTGTTCCCTCTTTTTAAATTGAACATTATTTTTAAATGGTTTTAATTTATTGTTAATATTCTGATTGAGGGTGTACCTTTGAAATTTGATATAGTAGGAAGTAGCATACAGATATATAATAATAATATTAACAACAATAACAATAAGAATAATTCTCTTCTAGACCCCATTCTTCCATTTTCATTGTTCCACTCAGATTAACATCACGGGTATTAACATCATAGTGTACAAGGAGTTTTTACATATCAACTCTATTCATCATACCCTTGGACTCTGAAGCATGGCTAATGAAATGACGTACGTTTCCTGAGTGATATACCTATTTCCTCATTCAGGTATGATTAACAAAAGACCTCTTTGTTCTGGGAAGATCAGTGACTAGTAATAGGAAAAACTAATTCTAACTTTATGTTATTGTGGAAGAGAGAGCTTGATGGTGGTATAAAAGACAACGAAGGTTGGGCACTTAGAGAATGAGATAATATGTTTTATAGTTTCTTTTTTCTCACTCACATGTCCAATTACCTTGATTATCTACAATTTATAGTATAATTAGCTTTCTGTGTAAGGTGGCACTATTACCATTTTGGCATTAATGACAGATGGTAACCTTAAATAACTTCATAAATTGAGTTTAATTGGAAAGGAGTTATCTATAGATGGCAGGTTTATAGTATTTCACTTTCAAATGTGTGAAGACAGTCCTAATGCATCTGAAAGACTTCCTGATGGACTGTTGTCCCAAATTCCAGGCTTGGAAGGCATAATTCCATGACAGTTATCCCACCTTTCGGATATCAATTAGTTTTTATGCATATTTGAGAACCATGTTTTAAGACTCAGTCATAAATGTCTGAAGCATTCTTTGCATTTTAATTATGAAATAAAAGAGTACTATATATCAGGTAATAGTGGATATTTATAGAATGCATGATTCTAACAGAACAGTAACATAATAAAAGAGTTGGAAGGGACTTTGGAGGTCATCTAGTCCAAACCCCTGCTCAGGCAGGAAACGCTATACCATTTCAGACAAATGGTTGTACAGACTCTTCTTAAAAACCTCCAGTGTTGGAGCACCCATAACTTCTAAGGCAAGTCATTCCACAGATTGATTGTTCTCTCAGGAAATTTCTCCTTAATTCTAGGTTGATTCTCTGCTTGATTAGCTTCCATCCATTGCTGTTTCCAGCTACTGATTAGTTTCCATTCATAATTCTACTTGTACAGCTTAAATGGACTCCAGAAGATGGTAGAGGACAGGAAGACCTGGAGGAACGTTGTCCATGGGGTCGCGATAGGTCAGACATGACTTCGCAACTAATAACAACAGCAGCTTATAAGGGAAAGCTATAAAGATGAAATAATGCAAGTTTATAACAACTGAGTTGTTCCACAACCAAGATGTGCCATATGTCTGCAGTTACATAAAATGTATCTTTGCTACAAAATTACAAATTAAAATTTGTAGGGATAATGCATTTATCCCATAACATTCTTAAATTGTTTCCATTATTTTCTATGTATTGATTATAGAAGACATTCCAGCTAATTTAGATTGTTGGAAGAACTATACCATGCCATTATATATCCTATTTTGCTCTAAATGAAACATTTAAAAGAACTAAAATGAGCTGAAACTTGAAATCCAAAATCTATCCTCTAATTTATAGGAAGATTTACATTTGTGAAAGAGCTTTTTATTTTCTATTTGATTCTCAGGGCAGTTTTGAAATCTCTCAAGTAATTGATTTGGACATATACAAAGGTCTTCTTTCCTATTTCATAGTTCTGCACCTTTTTGTGACTTCTCTACCTGCTTCCTCAAAGATTTTTATTGAAGCTGGATCAACTGTAAATCGCTAGAGAAATTTCAGTATGGTGAAAAACAGGCAACCACATTTCCCAGCTGTCTTCTAATTAAAGGAAGAACAAGAATGCCATACTGTATACATGAGGATTTTGCTAATATATTACTCCTCTTGGGAAAATGTCCATGAAGTAATGTTTTTCTTTTTTTCAAGTATAAAAAGAAAGATTTATAGAGGCATTTTCAGCAGTTTTCCAGGAGACTAACAGGATGAACATTTTTGTGATCAACACAAAAAGCAAGTTCAGAAGTTTTGAGGATAATATTGTATGTTTCATGGAGGCGTCTTTCCACATACTAACTTCTCTTTCTCTTTAAGCTAGGAATTGTTGAGTAGCAAGTAACTTATGATTTGTTTCTTTGTCTGATTATATGTCCCTATAAGAGAAAAAATAGGCATTAAGATTCATGTTCTCCTCAGACAGAAAAGCAATTTGTGGAGATTGACTTTTTTTCAACATTATCTTCTGCTCAAAATGACAACTTCCCATAGTTGTTTTTTTTAAAGAGATCTGTCTAATACAATATTGCCCTACTATCTCAGATACAGAAAATGTGAATGTGTAGTACACAGCTCTGTATATGTTAAAAATGACTCATTATACTTACTTCTGAATTTCTACAAATACAGCAGGTGCATACTGCAGTACCTGAGTGATTAAATCAGTGGGATCTTTTTAAAGACTCATGAAGAAGCCTTAAAAATATGACAATTCTAATTAATATGTTGTGGTTGTGGAAATTCTAAATGATTTCTTTTAAGGTATTTTAGAAGTATTTTAGGCTATCCTAAAATGAACTTTATGACCTTTAAATTTGCTAGATATTGGTTTAATAAAAGAGTGTAATCAGACTTATTTTTGGCAGTTGCTATAGTTTTAGTATGTTTACTGTATCTGATCAAAGCAAGCTTAGCCCTAACATATTTACATATTTACACCTCACATAGTTTTCAACCCCAAAAGAAATATAACATCTGCATGGTCTCATTTTTCAATAGCATGCTTTTATACTTTTTCTTCCTTTTTTTAAAAAAAAACCCATGCCATTGATCTGAAACATGATTTGTCACACAAAACAAAAACAAGAATATGGTAGATAAAAAGACATACAGTTGTATCAGAAATATACAGAGGCATTTGGTTTTGGCTTAATAACTTACATCAATTGTTTGGATCTACTTATTTCTAATTTATTTCATTCATTAATTGATACATAGGTAAAGTAAACTTTTTTATATTATTTGGGTTACTTATCTCAGTTGCCCAAATCTGGATGACCACTAGATGGCAGCAGAGAGTTATAGTAACTTTTGGAACCACATCTGGTAGCCCTACTGTAACAATAAAAATGGATTCTTCTGGAATCAGCAATCCATTAGACAGCAATTTAAGTATATTTGTGGTAAATCATAATGAATCTATTTTATTTAAATGTATCCTTTGGCCAATCTCTTGCGTCTTCTGGGAAAAGAATCCAGAAAAAAAAACTAGTGTGAAAAAGGCCTTAAAGATTTTGTTTCTTTTCCCACTTTTGACCTTTTAAAATCAATTATCTTGTCACTAAGATCTTTACTCGGTTTTTTAACTTTACTGCATCTGATTTCCGATAGAAAGGCAAAACAGCATGTTCACGTTTACTGTAAAGATTACCAGAAATATACGAAATTTGTTTGGTTCTCTGGTTCAAAAGGCAAAGAAGGAGAGAACAGTTCCATTTATAGTGTAATTAACTGCAGTTTACTTTGTGTTGATCATCTACTTCCTTGTCTTGGGTCTTAGATGCTTGCATAGTTTGCAAATGCTTTCTGGCATAGCAAGATCAAAGACAGGCCAAGGGTTAATAAGCTAAGCAATTAATAATGGAAATTTAATTGCAGAGGTAGTTTAAGAAGCAGATACCAGTTTTAAGAGGCATGGTTAAAGGTGCCAGAAACATGGTTCCGATATTCATCCTCTACAAATGGCATAGTTTATGGTTCAGCCTGCAAAATCTTTATCCTAACTGAGCTGCTGCCAACTGCCCAGGACATTCTGCCAAGCTGATCAGTTGTTTCCAAACTGATTTTGTACTCTGCAAGATATTTCCTGGGATTGAATAATAGCAATAGCACTTAGACTTATATACCGCTTCACAGTGCTTTACAAGCAGTTTGCAGAGTCAGCATGTTTTCCCCAACAATCTGGACTCTCATTTTACTGACCTCAGAAGGATGGAAGGCTGAGTCAACCTTGAGCTGGTAAGGATCAAACTGCTGGCAGCTGGCAGCCAGCAGAATTAGCCTGCAATACTGCATTCTAATCACTGCACCACTATGGCTCTTGTGGTGAATTTCATCTTGGATTGCAAAGGTCATTAGTCCAATGTTTTATCCCTTTTCTATATAATTTGCCTGTTTTTATAAATGAATTAATTTATTTGTAAGATTTGTATGGCCATATTATGTAACATACCTCTGGAGGTCAAACAACAAATAGGCAAATAATGACATGCAAACAAATTTGAAACATTTTCATACTGCCAAGTACTACAATAATCTCATCACAGAACTACAAATGATGAGCTCACCTCCCCTCCTGACCCAAGCCTCAGAGAAAAACCAGTCTTAACCTTTCAGAAGGCAAGCAGATGAACTTCTGTATCTCAGGTAGGATGCAGCTCCACAAGGTTGGTGCAGATACAGAAAATAGTTGCTTCCTATGTCCCACCAGGTAACAACATTTAAAAGAACAGAGAAAACTCATTCTATCCAATCTAATGAGATGGGAAGATATGCCCAGGATGAGATGGTTCCACTGATAACATGATTCTGTGCCATAGGAAGGTAGCTTAAAGGTGATAATCTTTAATTGCAGCCAGAAAGAAACTGGAAACCAGTGTGGCTTATGCAACAATAGTGTAACACAGGCAACCTGTGGGATGTCATGAATTGCCTGCACCAGTTGAAGTTTCCAGGTGATCTTCAAGGGCAACCCCGTGTAGATTGTATTGCAGTAGTTAAAATAGTAAGTGACCAGGGCATGAATGACCATGAAAAGCTTCCCTGACTATATTTGTCTCATATTTCTCAGTCAGGAATCTGTAAGTCCAAGGGCTCTCCAAAATTGTACACTAATTTTGGGTAAGTGCTACCCCACCAAGAGTTAAAGATGGTAACATTGTAGATCTGGGGCATTCTAAAATTGAGGGCCACTTCCTCTTGCTAGGGTGCACTTGTAGCTGCTTCCTCTCCCTCCCGATTTTCACAGCTTCCAGACAAGCTCCTGAAAAGAATTTGCAACCCCCTGAGGTGATCCAGAAAGATACTATACTATGGCTAATGTATCAAAAGCAGCTGACAGACCCAGGAAGGATCCCATCTCAATATCATGATAATTTTTTCAATTGAAGCATGTGTATTTGCTCTTAACTTGGTAGAAAAGGATTGAAATGAGACAAGTGGCAAATTCATGCATTATTAGTCAGTTTCCCACACCTATTGAAACAGTAGTAGATAAAAACAGACTTCTTTCTTATCTTAAACAATGAATGTCCAGTGTAAAATTCAACTCCTTGTTTTTGACTGTCTAACCATTCATATGCATGGGCTTTGTTCAAGGAATATGGAATGTTTCCATTATTTGAGCATGGTTATATCATGAGCTATATCTAACATCTAGATGAGAATTATCTTGGATTGATGTAAATATGTCTTTTGAGCTTAGCATTATTTGTGTTTGTATTCCATGAGCCGTGTTGTAAAATCACAAGAATGGACTAGTTGACATAAATGGATCTGAGGAACATTCACCATTCCTCTGCCTATAGATATGCCTGGCAGATTTTAAATATACCAGGAAAGTGTCAAAAGAGATCAAGCCCTTCTGTTATACTTTTGCCTGCTCTGGTGTCTAACCTTGGACCAGATCACTTTTTTAAATAGGTATGCTTTAAAATCTGGCCAGAACACATCAGGACTACATATTCACTCTTGATAATTAATGCTCAGCAATTTCATCAAAAAGAATCTAAATGAAGTTAGGGGGAATCATCAACAATTTCTCATTCTATGGATTATATTAAAATAATCTATGGTGTGAGACCATATTAAATAAAAGGTACTAACCTTAGGACATAGACAAAAAGGCCTCTAATGGGTTGATATAATTAAACAGGACAAATTGCTTAGATCTAACAATAATCCTTGTAATGTCTTCATGGTTGTGATACGATTTCACTAGAGAATAAATCTATTGAACTCAGTAGAAATTGCTTCTGAACCAATATGTAAAAGATTACAGTGAATGAAAATATATCTAAAAATGTGACTAAAAATGTCCCACTGAATTCAAAAACAAGTTAAATTTTAGATCAGCAAGAATAATGAAATTAAGAAGGTGATATAACTAAATATTAAAAAAAAGTTTCCTGAAAGAAAATAAACAAGAAATCTGTCAAGTAATTCTGAAGCTATAATCCATACAACACTTTCTCAAGGTGGATGTAGATATCACTGGAACTATTCTAAACAAAATAACTGGTAGGCAACTTATAAGTTTTGTCTATATTCCTTGATTCATTTTTTTTCAGTCCTGGCACTTAAAAAGCTATATATAATTAAATGTTCCCACTGCCAGTGTTAGGGAATTATTAGACAGTGCTGGATTATTTATAGACCTCTCAAAACTTTGGGCGGTACATGGAAAGGTCTCCTTGACATTTCTCAGGGTTGATAAGGTGAGCTACAATTCTCACAGGACTAGAACCACTAAAATGGCAGTTTCCACATTCCTGTAGACACATTTGTAGTGATTTGGCACAAGATAATTTTAAAAACAACTGAAGAAGTTTCTTATCATTTCAAGCTGGAATGCATCCTTTGAAAGATTTTTTTCCTCCTAATTTGTCCCCTCCCAATTTTTACACATTAAGGTATTAAATCATCTCATCACCTTCTGGGTTTGTGTTGTGTAGGTTTTTGCCACAGTGTTATTTCTAAATGAAACTAAATCAGTAGGAGTTACTAAGAAATGCATTCATAGAGTGTTATTCCCAGTTATTTATTTCATTTTAATTACTTTTTCTCTTTAAAAACACCTACTATGCTTACAATTGTTTATTGAATTTTATTTTTCTTTGGGCAATGATGAACATCTGTGACTATATAGATGTCAAAATAAATATAGTTAAGATTTGTGAAAGTCTGTTTAACATTAACACAAAAGAAAAACTAATGTTCTTTTACACACAAAATATCTTCATATGTTAAATTTTTAGTGCATATCATACTATCACAAAAATATATGAAATTCATTTTTGAGCATATATTTATTTTAACTTGGAAATACACTGAGGCTAATTACTATTATTTAGAGCAAAGGAAAAAATTGTAATATTTAGAGCTTTTTCCAGAGAGAAAATGTCCTTTTTGTCTATCCACTGCAGGATGAAGGCCTCTTCTGCATGTTTCCACCCAATAGGTTGTGAACTTTCTGTTGCTAATTGGGCCCTCAATACTTGCTGATGTCATCAATCCATCTTGTTTTAGGTCTGTTTTGTGGACACTTTTTATCAAGTGGGATCCCTTCTATGACTGCCCCATTGGCCCACCTGCCATCAGTTCTCCTTGCTATGTGACCAGCCCATTTCCATTTCAATTCTTTTACTCTCTTAATGACATCGTATACTTTAGTTTGTTCTCTAATCCATGTGCAGGTCTTTTTATCTTGTCTTGTAATGCCGAGCATGTTTTTTTCCATTGCTTACCAAAAAAAATGGTGCTCACAAGAAGGACATTGCTGATGGACTCTTGTCCTTATCAGTATGATGAGAAACAGTACAGTCAGTATGGGTAACTAGTGGTACAAATAACCCAGGTATCAGCTGTTACCTTGGGCAGGCGTTGACCTGGCTTCAGACAAAATCCTTATGGCTCATTTTTTCCCCCTTCCCTGACCCCCTTTTCACTGCTGTCAGGAGCAATACTATACAAATGTTACATATTCTGGTAGGCCTTTCACTGAAGTTAGATATGGCATGAAATTATGAAAACAACATAATAAGCAAATCCTTCCTGTTAAACATGTCTTTTTCTATAATTTGAGATTGATTTTTAAGAAGGTGTTTGTTTTTTACTAGAATAGTGCCCCATGTTTAATTCTTGGAATTGTGTATATCCTGCAAAAATACTTTTTTATAACCCAAACCTGTCAATCTATAACTGTGTTGTCTTCAATTTCAAACGATTCCTTTCTCTTATACCAGGGCATTCCAAACTTTAAGATTGTGGACTTCAAGTCCCAGAATTCCCCAACCAGCATGGGGGCAGAGGAATTCTGGGACTTGAAGTCCACAAATCTTAAAGCTGCCAAGTTTGGAGACCGCTGTCTTATACTTAGTCTTGCAGATACATGAATTTGCAGTAAGAGCCATAAATCTTTTAGATTTAGACTCAACATCTGTCAATGATGTAGCTACTGAAAGATCAAATTCTGCCAGTCTCTTGAAGGATAGACTGAAAGTTCTTCAAAGAAACATTTTGTTTCCTAGCTGAGGGAACCATGAGTATAGGAGGGGGCTATTAAAGCAAAACAGATTAGACAGATTTCAGTTGATCTGCTTGAGCCAATCTAGTTTAACAGCCTATCCCTATAAGCTCTTAGGACAACAAGACTAGCCAGCAACTAGAACAGCCACAAAGATTTATGGTTCTCATATGTCAGGACTCCGAATTACAAACAGCTTGTAGCAATGAAGAAACAAATGACATGCCAATGACTAATCCACATCCTGAATAACATGATTGCCTTGATTCAGATATTAGTAAAAATAGCAGTGGCCTCCTTGATTCTAGGGAAACAGAAACATGAACTACAGTTTTTATTCTATGCACATGCATACATTTAATATTTCACATTTTTACTGAGGACTCTACCACACTACATTATGTGATAGTGTTTATCATATGTAATCTATGTTACCATTCGTAACTATGGAAAGTGGCTTAAAATGTCTCAGTATTAAAATTGAATTTTAATTCATTCCTAATGTACTGGAAAGACAATTCATAAGTATTAGAAATTAGAAATTCACTATTCCAAGTTCCAAGTATTAGAAATTCACTATTCCAAGTTCATATCCTTTATCCAAAATCTTACATTTTTCTCTCAGCTTCTTTCTAACCATTGGACTATTGTTTTAGCAATACGTTTGTTAACTAAATTGTAGTTCAATGTGTGGTTTCAACCATTAGCTGCATGCTTTAGTTACTCCAACCATAAATCTATTCTAAAGTTAGTTGTGCTTCATATTTTATATTTTCCTAGACAACAGGCTTTTTATGCTAACCCAGTTTTGACAATAGTCTCATTTTTGCAAACCCAATATCAGATTCACATATAAAGCAATGTAAACTAAATATGTAGACTCAGTGCTTTTTTTCTAAAAAAAAAAGAAAGAAAAGAAAAAGGTGCCGGAACTCACACATGTCATACAACCTGCCTTGCCTATCCTACAAGGTTCCATTCAAAAAAGGTGCAGGAACTCCATTCTGGGCATTCTGTGAGGGAAAAAAAGCCCTGTGTAGACTATTTTATTTGTACTAATGAACTTTTTTTTTTTCATTTCCAGTTTCAAGTCAACCTTCCACTTTTGACAAGGAAATGATTATATCAGCTAGGATTCAAAATTAAAAGGCCTAAATCCATTATAAATTAGTTGAGAACAATTTTTGTTTTTCAAGAAACTTTAGCAATATATTTTAATCCTGTTTTGATGTCTTAGTCATGTAAACAATGAAATCTCATATCCTGAAATATAAGGCCATCTGCACTCAGTTTATTCCTTCTCTAGAGAAGAAGTTCTATTTAGTTCTATTAAAATACTGTATATTCCAGCATTCAAAACTCACTTGTCTTGCATGGGTTTAAAAGCTTGTAGAGACAATCTTTAATTACTGTCGCTATTTATTATAGCTATATTGGTGCAGTTATTCTATTTAAGGTGGAAGGGGGTGTTCATTTATTTTGCTTTTGTTATAAATGTAGGGAACACTTATCGCACAACATCTCTTTAAATTTTGCTGTCACAACAAAATAATGCAATCTTTCCAGTAATGTTCCCCATCTTCAATATATGACCAACAATCTATTTAGACATTTCTCGTGCTAAGCCATTATTGACAAAAAATATCAAGGAGAAATTCAGTTTACTCCTGTGCCACCTGAAATTTTCAATCCAGGATCAGATGCAAGAATAAAAATATGAAGCTTTGCGTCATCATAGGATTGTATCTAATATTAAGCAAGCATTAAAAATCTCTGTAAATTTTGTTCCAGGGTTTATCCAGCAGTTATTAATCCATTATTACCTTGGCTTTTTATTTCCATTTGACTGTTTTTGTTGGAAGGAGAATTCTCAGAAAGGTATATACAACACTTTCTGTACTTTTAGGAAGGTAGTGGGTAGTATGTGATGTGATGATTGAATGTCAAAATAAATTTAAATCCCTGTGTATGATTCTGCCCACTTTGCTGGATGGAAATGAGAGCTGAGCAGGGTCAATTAAAACCAAACAGCATGTTGAATTCCATCAGATTAGGTTAAAACAAGGAGCCACAGAGCCAAACATTAATGAATACTGACTTGCTTTAGTTTTAATTTGTTTTGGAGTCAGCACATGGAGAATACAAGTTTCAACCTCATTTATTCATTAAAACTTGGTGAATTTAGATCCAAAGAATATAAATATAACACCATGTTAGACAAGTTTGTGGCATTATATGGTATGTGGCAGGCCTCTCAGATAAGTGATCATTAATTCAAACTTGTTTTGTAGAGTTCAGTAATGTTCATACATTTCCAGAAAAATCTCCAATCTGGAAAGATTGTGAAAGTGAGCTATTTCAAAAATTCTCAGTATTTCCTCATTTATGCATGTTGGAAAAAACATAGCAATGAAATACCGCAAGCACTTGTTTGTAATATTTCTAAATTTGCATGACTATTCACAATTTACTTCACCATCCAGGAAGTAATAAAGAGCAAAACACATCTAGAGTCACATACAACTTTCTATATCATATAAAAATTATCTATTTATTTCTAATATTTATTATGAGGTGTTTACATCTCTTAACAATTCAAGTTGCATATGTGGGGTTCTCAATATGAGCTTTTCTATGAGATAAAGAGTGACCACAACTTAATCATAAATTTGCTGCAGAATCAGATGACATTGTAAATGTATACATGCTGTTGGTTCAATACAATTTCATATAAGTGCCTTTAATCCACTTAGCTTTTATTAGGCTCTTATGATATAAAATGGAAATTTATCAATGAGTTCTTGTGTCTGTATTTTGATACACATACTGTATACAAAATGTCTATTTTATAGAAAACAATGCATTTTTCCTGAAAAATATCAGTTTTCAGTGTGTTTATTTTTTTAGCATAAACATTTCTGAACATTTGTATATGCCAAATTCTGCACATTTCTAAAGCTAAAGAAAATACTTAACAACTGAAAATACTTAGCAGAAAACATATAATTGTCAATTAGATCTTGTTTTATTGAATGGTGTGCTGTGAGTTTTAAGCTGATCTATCAGGTTCTTCTTATGTGTTTTATTGTTCATTAAAATCTTGTCTATAAAGAAGATACTTCCAGAAAATCATAATGCCATTATCAGACTAGGAATTTTAATTATACTTAATGACCAGTCAAAACACTTGAATACATAAAACTGATGTTGATCAGCTCTTGAACATCTTACATATTATGTGACAGAATTTGGCCACATCTAAAGAAATAGAATCATTTGAATCTGAGAATAAGAGGCTTAATTAGATTTAATCAGAGTGGCCAGGAAGTTTAATTAGGTGGGGATTTAGCAGCTCACAGTGAGTGTTGGCATAAAATTGACAGTACAATTAAGGCATGCTTGGAGATTATATTGTTAGCAGAATGGAGAGAAAAGTTTGTAAAAATTCCTTATTTGTAAAGACTCTGCACTTGTAAATATAATATGCTCATTTTCTGTTATATTGTAATTTCTACTGAGACATGCAAAGAGCTCTTAATACCTCTTCTAACTCCATTTCAAAGATAAATGAAGAAATTTATCTGCAATTTTCAATAGCGGATAAAGATTCCAAAGTAAGTTGGTTTTGGCAGCTTGTAAAACTTGTATCTTTCTGATAGCAAAATAACGCAAGGAAGTGTATATTTTAAACTTGCATGCTTTATTTTAAGAACATAAGAACATAAGAAGAGCCATGCTGAATCAGGCCAAAGCCCATCGAGTCCAGCATTCTGTGTCACACAGTGGCCCACCAAATGTACATGGGGATCTTGAGCAGAAAGAGAAGGCAAAACCCTCCCTTTCCCTTGACCCCCAAACAAATGGTACTCAAGGGAATCCTGCCTGCCTCAACCAACATAGAGGCGGCACATGGACATCCGTTTTAATAACCACCGATACACTTTGCATCCATGAATCTATCTAGCCCTGCCTTGAAGCTGTCAAGGCTGACAGCTGTCACGACCCCTTCAGGAAGTGAATTCCATAAATCAACGACTCTCTGGGTGAAGAAATATTTCCCTTTATTTGTCCTCACTTTCTTAGCTATGAGCTTTAGGGAGTGCCCCCTTGTCCTGGTATTGTGTGATAGAGAAAATAATTTTTCTCTATCCACCTTTTCTATCCCATGCATGATTTTATACACTTCGATCAAGTCACCCCTTAAACGCCGTCTTTCAAGGCTGAAGAGACCAAGGCGTTGCAATCTGGTTTCATAAGGGAGGCGCTCCATTTCCTTGATCATTCTTGTTGCCCTTTTTTGCACCTTTTCCAGTTCCATTATATCCTTCTTGAGGTGCGGTGACCAGAACTGTACACAGTACTCCAAGTGTGGTCTCACCATCGATTTGTACAGAGGCAATACAACACTTGCTGACTTATTTTCGATTCCCTTCCTAATCATGCCAAGCATGGAATTTGCTTTTTTTACTGCTGCTGCGCATTGGGTTGACATCTTCATAGAGCTGTCCACCAAAACCCCAAGATCCCTTTCTTGGGTTGTCTCAGAAAGTTTGGTCCCCATCAGTTGGTAAGTATAATTGGGGTTCTTTGCCCCGATGTGCATAACTTTGCACTTGTTTAGGTTAAAATGCATTTGCCACTTTGTTGCCCACTCACACAATTTCGAGAGATCCTTCTGGAGCTCCCGACAATCAGTTTCACTTTTCACAACCCGGAACAATTTAGTGTCATCAGCAAACTTGGCTACCTCACTATTAACTTCTACATCCAGATCATTGATGAATAAATTAAAAAGTAAAGGCCCCAAAACTGAACCTTGGGGTACACCACTTCTCACTTCTTTCCATCCGGAGAATTGTCCATTTATTGCCACCCTTTGCTTCCTACAATTTAGCCAGTTACCAATCCAGGACAAGACCTGTCCTCTAATTCCGTGGCTGGAGAGCTTTTTTATGAGCCTTTGGTGAGGGACTTTGTCAAAAGCTTTTTGAAAGTCAAGATATACAATATCAACTGGGGCCCCTTTATCTATGTATTTATTTACACCCTCAAAGAATTCTAACAAGTTAGTAAGACATGATTTGCCTTTGCAGAAACCATGTTGATTTTCTTTCAGCAATGCCTGTTTTTCTATGTGCCCTGTAATTTTATCTTTAATAATGGTTTCCATCAGTTTGCCTGGAACTGAGGTTAGACTGACTGGTCTATAGTTTCCTGGATCACCTCTGGATCCTTTTTATTTCCGATGTCCTATGTTGTAGCTCGACTGTAGATTTTATTTAGTACATTTTACTTAGTCTAGATCACTGACATGTAATAAAGAATTTGAATTTGAATTGAGGAAAATTGAAACCCAATTCTGCTGGCTGGCAAGAGGTTGGAAAAGGTTGTTATGCTATAGAATTAACCAGTGCAAAGAAAAAAGATTGGAAGGTATTGAGGTCTATTTTTTCTCCAAATGCAAAACAATGGAAAATGATGTTTTATGTAAAGCAACTGTTTTTGTTGCTTATTTTTAGTTGAAAATAAAGACATTTGTCAAATATTCAGGTTAGGGTTTTATTTACTGAAGCACACAGGCTGACTTTCCAGGGCTGATCTGTCTTGCCCGTGGCAGAAAGAGGTTGAAGAATAACCGTCATTAAGATAACTTTTCTTTTTCATCTTCTCACTGATTCAGATATGGAATGCCTCTTAGGGCTCTCTGCTACTTTTCTGACAAAAGCCAAGCAGAGGTCTGAGCCACAAGCTAAGATAACTGCTGCCCTTCTGAACAGCAGCCCAGAAACTTGGCATTTTTCCCTCCCACAAATGTTCAGTAAAGGTCAAACTAAAGGAAAATGAACAGATTAAAAGGCATCAAGCATACATATTCAGACAAACAAAATGATGCTAGAATTATTTTAAATGTTGTCAAGATCTTTTAAAGATACTTTAAAATTCCATGAATCCTATAATGAAGTTGATAAAAACATATCAGCTTCTCTGGTTGGATTACAAACAGGAATTGACTCCATGTAAAACCAAACGATAATTAAAGTTTTCACATATAGGCAGAAGATTCATTAGTTGACTAAGAACAAAATAATTTTCAATAATTTGAAAGACACCTGTCGATGAATTTGCCACAATTCTCAAGAAGGGCTTTTCTAGATCATGATTTGAATTTTTGGATTCCATGGCCAAATATGAGCACTTTCATCACCTGCCATATCATGAGAAGATATATTTATATGCGGTACTCCAGTCATTGAAGATATGTTGCTCATATAATATTTGACTGTCCACTATATGCCCCCCCTTAGGCTTTAGACACTTAATCTCCCTGCTTGAAAGACAAGCCCACTGGGATCTGAATTGCAGATTATCGTCTTTCATCCTGGGCTCTAATGTATATATTGTGAGCAGAACTTTAAGTTAAGGCCATTGAGTTAAGAACCCATTAGATCAAATAGATTGGTGTATCCTGTAAGGGTGGTGTATTTATCTGAATATTGAATCTTTATATTTACCAAATATGCATTTGATTATTATATTTTCTTTTATCTATTTTACTCTGGAATTAAGTCTGTATTTTACTTTGTTTTATTTGTTTTCATATGATCATAAGACAAATCAATTAATAAACTATCCATAGTATTATATATAGTTATTATTAAGCCTCAGACCTCATAGGAAAGGTGTTATGTGTGAGGGTGTTTCATTAATAATGAAAAAATTATATTAGATTAAGAATTTAAGGTTTATGAGTTTATGGCCTTCTAAAACTACATAAGGTTTTTTTAGAAGACTTGATCATTTCAGCATTCATCCTTAACAGGAAAAATTGTAATTGGCCTGATAAACTTTATGAAAGCAATTTTATCAGGCACTAAAGTCTTTCAGTAACATCAACGTGTGGGTTTGTATGTGTGTGGCATACTCAAGATGATATACTTTGTCATCTTGAGCCAGTGTTATTCAATAGTAAAAGTTTAGATCAGGAAGAGGCAAGTTCAACTCTTTATTTGTTATTAACACTCTATCCATTATCATACTTGATAATGATGTGATTCTCTGTGCATATCCCCCCTCTAGTCTACAGTACACAATTTACTTGAGTTGTGAATTAAAATGAGAGACAGTGATTTGCCTGATTTTTTGACTGAATGGGAGGATTCTCATTACAAATTACAAGTCATAGTTCAGCAATCTCACTATTGTACCCCATTTTAAAAATTCTGTGTTTAATTTTTCCTTTTTTTAGAAAATCCAGAAGCAGCCTACTGTTGAATAATAATTTCAACAAACAGCTTTTGCAGATGTATATAATTCAGAACTACCTTTCATGACATATTTGTCCTTGAGATGCATTGAGCCTACCATATGCGGAATGATCATTCTGGCTGGGAATTTGGGGGAAAAGGCATTTTAATCCAGCTCAGTGATGCCATGATGAGAATGGCTGATGGGGCATCGCCTTTGCTGTAGTTTACATCATGGTATCATAGATTATATGATATATACGATATATAATGTATAGGATTATAGCCATTTATTTAGCATGCATATTCCATAATAATGAAGAATTTTCCAATATGAGATTTGAAATGGAGAGTGGGATTAAAAATACCAAAGGTTTCTCTTTTTTTCTGGTTGAAAGTATATTGGGGAAAAAAATAACTGCAATAACCAAAAGTGTATTGGAAAAAAAATAACTGAGCCAATATGAAAATGTCAGACAGTTGTTATTGGAATAATAAAAATGTTATGGAAACAAATTCTTTGTATTTATGAAGTAGCCAGTGGCCCTTTTTAATTATAGGACTATGGTATCAAGAGAATGTTTTCTTATCAATATTTAATAACCCATTTTCTAAAAAAGAGATTTTACACCTTTTTCTTTTTTTTTTCTTTTTTTCTTTCATTCCTTTTGTTTATGTATCACTCTCTGTGAGCATTTAAGAATTTCCGCAACTCGAATTCGAATTTAAGTAGCTTAGAGTTTAGAATGATTCTCTCAGGAAGAGAGTCAAAGTGGTACAATAGTTGAAGGGTTGGCCTGTGGTCAGGAATTCTCAGGTTCAGCTCATCTTCAGCTATGGAAAATGAATGGATAACTTGAGACCAGTCATTTCCTTTCAGCCCAGCCTAAGGCTTTAGATTGTGGGGATGACATAAAGGGGGGGGGGTCTGCATATAAACTGTCTTGGGCTTTTTTTTTAAATAGAACTTTTTAAAAAGGAAACAAAAAACACCAGTAATATGAAAAGTAGAACAAACTGCCCTTCACTGTTGAAGGGAATGAAAATGATCTTCCATACTTCCATGCTGGGAACTCCATTTGTTGCAAAAATATTTAACAGTTCCTATAAAATCTTGTTGTACTGCTTCATTGTGGTTGGAGTGGGGAATTGTTCTTTGGAGAGATAAACAAAGAATGCCAGGAGAATATACACCTAGAATGTGTTTCCCAGCAGAGTCACCCAAGGAGTAAAAGTTATCCTAGCAAGCAGGCACATGTATCAGGCAGCAGTATTTTGGAAAATGCATTAGGTAGATGATCATTTTATGAAGGGCAAAGGCATCAATTTAGAGTGCCCAAGAGAAGAGAATGGTGAACCATCTTTAATTTTAGAAAGAAAAACATATGGATAGACAGTATAAAGTGATTGATGATGTAGTGCCAGAGTATGGGCCTCACAGGTTAGATAACTCTCAACACATTACCTGAGGAAGACCTGAGGAATTTTCTGAGTGGTACTTATAAGGTCAGTAATTTAATTTAAATAATGTTAAGCCTTTGGGACAGCCTAGTGGCTGATATTTTATAAAATATTTGATAAATATTATATTCTTTCTCGGAATTATTTGAAAATTGATTTCTTCCATTCAAATGTATTTTTATTAAACTAACTAGGGCTGGACTCTCCATTCTGACAGCAAGTGTTGATTTCATTATTTTTTTCCGAGAATAACTTCTATTGACTATTTCAGTTTGAGAAAGGAAGATACTTTTACATATAGAAAAATTACCAGGAACTTTCATATTCTCAGAATAACCTTAAAAATTACTGTGTTGAGACAAATGGAGGACTAGGAGGTAATTTCAACTCTTGTTATCAATATTCAAAGAAAATAGCTGTTCTCTTGTAGTGGAGGTTTCCGGAAGAGGATCAGGCCAATAGCTTATAAGTGAAAGCATAAAATAAGGAACTGAGGATTTGTTGGTCAATAAATATTTAAGGAAATAAGATTAATATATTTCTTTTCTATCTAGACACACAAAATATTTAATATAAACAGGTCTAACAAATTTATTTAGTGGTTCCTGGGGGAGGAATAGTTTAAGCCTACGAGGTTTATTTTCAGCAAATCAAGAGCAAACAAGCAATGTAAAAACTGTTTATTCAACTCAAGGAAGCCTAGCCAATGGGGGGAATGTCCAGAAATATTCAGCTATGACTAAATGGTGGACCAATATTTATAGTAGACAAACAATTTTATTTGCATTATGATTGCTCATTAACCAAGAAAAAAATATAATGGAAAACTGTCAGAGTCCCTGAAATAAATGGTGCTCTTGTCAAAAATTACAGTAAATGCATTATATATAATGCATGTTCAGTGTCAGTGTGAAGGGGTAATTGGACAGCCAGACTTTAAAAGCCACAAATACTGAACTACAGTACATGCATACTGTATATATGCATGTGATAATCCATCATACTATTCTGTTCTGTGGAAAATAATAAAGTAAAATGGAAGAAATAGGAAGCAATAGAAATTAAACAATGAAAGAAAAAGAAATATCGCTAACTCTACTATACGCTCAGATAAACATCTATGCTGTGGCCTGCCTTCCTATCCTTTCAAACAATCCATATTACCACATTTCCATATACGATTCTGTTCTTCAAACTTCCCATCCCTCCCTTTTAATATATATACTATTCATTTAAATTCCACAGTTTTACACAGCACTATGTAAATTTCTAAAAATACTCCCTCCAGCTTTTTCATGCTTCAGTTTAAAACGAAGTAATTTAATCATTTTTATTTTTAACTCCATGTACTCTGCTTTTCAGCAGTCTTCATCTACTTCCAAATTGTTTATTTCCATCAAAACTGCTGTACAATTGCTGTACCATTTTTAAAATTAGCTGCTCTCTGCATATTTAAGTACATTCTTTGCAAGTACTGTATATATTTCTTTGTACATATACTATATAATATCTTTTGTCAATTACGCAAATGCTTATTTATAAATCCACAATTTATTTGTCATACTTTTCATTAGTATAACTCCACTCATTTCTCTGAAATGTTGTAATGCATTTTTTTCTCCCTATTTCATGTAACCTCCAGATTCCCTTATGTCTACTTTCTATCTATTCTGTTAAGAAATTAATTTATTTTCTAATACTTTTTTCATACAGGATCTAAAATTTCTCTACTGGAAACATTCTGTGTTAACTCTACTTTCCTACTTCTTCTTCTTTTCTTTCACAATCATATCTTTTTTACAAGATCCACTCCTGACACTATGACAGAATGGTCTCCTCTTCACTCAGAACTTCTCATCATCTTTACATCTTTTACAAATTCTCTTCATCTTTTATCCTAAACAAACTAATCCATCATACATGAGATTTATATTCATTTTCCTTTCATTTATTTTATTTGTAATCCTTCACCTTATAATAATAATCTTCATGCCATCATTAGATAGGCCTTTAGATGTTGGCTTTTGCTAAATATCATGGTTTTAGATAATTGAAATGAGTCCTTGATACATTGTTTTATTGGAATACAGAGAAGTTGTACACTTGTAGTTTTGAATTAAATTTTATATATGTATGCATTTTTAAAAGAAAACTGAAGTGAATTAAACGAAACCATATTAAAAGATTCTATATTTATAGGAGCAATATATTCTTGCTCAACATGTTTTGTTTCATTATATTAATATTCATTTCTCTTTGCAATTCTCTTCCTGTTCCTCAACTGCCATCAATATTCTAGTTTTTCAAGATTCCTAATTTAAGGACCATTCTCAGTACATTGTACTCAAGGATAAAGTAATCTATGAACATTCTTGCTGTCAAGCCAACTCTGATTCTAAAGGAATCACTATTCCTTGATGGCAACCATCTTTTAGCTCACTTCATAACTCATTCCAATGGCTTAGTTCTTCTTAATTCTCCTTGAGGAAAAAAAAACCCCAAACATTGAAAGAACAAATTCCAAAGTAATTCCAAAAGTCTAAAAAAAACTATGGATGAAAAATGTAGGACAGGCAACAATGAAAGAATAATAAAGGATTTATTCCAGACATTTCTTGGGTTAAAAGCTCAGATATCTTTCAGAATTATTATAAATGCCAGCTGGATCACATACACCCTTCTTATCAGTTTCCTTTTAATTAAGTGACTTCAAAGGCATTGCAGATTGTTGGGTCTTTCTGTTTGAACACCACTAAGTCAACATGGATATTATCTTACCTCACAGTACTTTTAAACTTCTACTTCAAAATTCAGCATTTTGGGAAGTCTGGTATAGCAAAGCTGAAAGTGAATTACTGCTGATTAATACAGAATTCCTAAACAGAATATATTTAGTGGACCTATTCTAGTCCATTCTTATAATTATGATATAACTATTAAAACAAGAAGAGCTGCTTAGTCTCATAAAATAAATTCATGAATTCAAAATTACTAATGTTCATATACTATCATTTAATAAACATTGTAAAGTTCATTAAAATACTTTTACACATAGCTATTGCCAAATTAAAATTAAGTGTCCACTCTTAATAGCTGCAAGGATAGATTCTCTATAAATTGATTATTATTTTCCTTAACCTTTTAGTGATTTCAGTGACTCATTCATTACTGCCATATAGTAATAAATCTAACTGTACACTTCCTCCAAGATCAGTTGATAAATGTGTTTATAGAACCTCCATCTAAACTGGATTAAGGTTCCTTTTGTCATTTGTAGTCATCCCCTTAAAGATCACCTATTCTCACTGATAAATTATAGATACTTTTAAGGTAGACATAAGAATAAAGTTGGATATCACGTATGTATAGTTCTGCAATAAAATATTTTTATGCTCAAAAACTGATTATATTTCTAGACTACTGACTTCAATATTCCATACTTTTCACAAGTGTGTTCTACACAGTCTTAACAGATATAAATCTGTTTTTAATATATCTAAACAATAAATCACCATAAAGCTACAGAATACTGCTGACTTTGCTACCTATTACCATTTGGATAGCCCTTGTGGTATGGGGACCTCAAGTGCAATTCTAACTCAAGCTGCACTCCTATCTCCAAACTGATAATTTGGTAGCCAATATCTTTTGCCACTGGTTTCATCTAGCTCATGGGTGTCCAATCTTTTGGCTTGCCTGGGCCACATTGATTGAAAAGGAATTGACTTGGACAGCATATAAAATATATAATATACTTAATATATATATAAATCACATAATAATTTTAAACGTTTATGATCTTGGGGACTGCCTTACTAGCTGGTCAGGGCCACATGCGGCCCATGGGCTGTGAGTTGGGCACACCTGATCTACATCTTAAGTTATAGAATCCATACAAATACTATTAAAAATGAACTGAAACAGACCATCAGAATACAATATATCTGTCTTCTATGTTTAATAGCACATTTTCAGCTGTATTGTACCTTTTCTGAACTGATTAGAATATGAACAATGCTATGAGACATTATTTCTGAAAACCAGTTGTTGTAAGAATAATAAATGGTTCCTCTCTATTTGTGAATTTTTTTTAACCATCTGCTATAAAAGAGATATTGGAGACATCCCAGAATAAAATAAAATAAAAATGCCATAGCTGTATCTGGAGTGCATCATAATAGACGAAGCTGTAATCATATATGAACACCTTTTAATTGAACAAGGCTTAATTCTCAGTAGGTCTCTTTAAGGCTGAAATTTTCTTCCAATCAGCCTCAACGCCGATGACTACCTAGGCATGTTTTTGCCAAGATTAGGTTATTAAAAAGCCAGATAAAACCTGTAGGCCTTTCATTGACCTGGTATGTTGTAGTCCCCAAAATACTTTTGGTTTTTAAAGTTAAACATGCTCCTTTAATTTGAAGTAGATTGACTTTGACTATGATACATGGTCTTGATTAAAACCTCACTTGTACTCACTATTTCTGGGAACTCCTTAATCAGGTCATGAATAATTTTTCACTTAGAACCTCTGCATAGAAATGGCTCATTTGTGCATGCTTGTAAACTAAAACTATTTTCCTTAATTCTGAGGATATAGGGAAGATATGTACCAAAAAGGAAGAGAGATCATTTCAGAAAAATAAAAAATTTAAAAGACAAATTAAATTGTTTGACAAATAAAAACATAAGATGAAATGATTCTAATATATACTCTTTATGCCACGATTGATCTGAAATGTGTAGAACATTTTGATATTACTTTATTGTGCTTTTTATTTTCCTCACCAAAATCTGATATAGAGTCAGAATAATTTTCCAATGTAACTTTTCTAATGTCCAAATGCTAAAAGCTGATATACTTTCCCCAAGGAATACTTTCTCCAAACATTTGATAGCAGAATTGAAATAAAAATAGTTAGATGCCCAGTAAAAAAAAATCTTCTATTTAAAGCGAATTTCCAAGCTGAGGTAGATATATGTGACTAACCTAATGCCCTCTATTCCATTATCATCTCAAACAAGGCAACCTAAAATGTTTTCTTGCCTGAAACCAAGCAATAAATAATCCCTCTCTAAGCAAAATCACTTGATACAGAAATTTCAGCAGACATATTATTTCGTTCCTCAAAGTCAAAAGAGACTGCTTTCCAATTTGTGGTGGTTTGACCTATCTCCTTGCCAAAAAGCAGTTATTCATTTTATACACTAATATAACATCTTCAAGCATATTAATCCATAGTGTACAATAAAATAAAACTACAAAACAAAATTGATATGAGATTAAAACAAACTAAATATACACTAAATTATTTGTTGAAATACTTATTGAAATTTCATTATTTTGAAATACTGGGAAGCCTCTTTTAAAACTTTACAATGCAGGAAAGCACGCATACTGCTATCTATATGAAGACATACTGAACATAAATAAAAATAGAATAATATATTGCTGAACATACAGCAACACTGTTGTCAGGCAATTTTCTTTTAAGAAGGAATCCTGAATAGAGACATCCAAAAAACCTTCTGTCCATTTGCCATCCATTTCATCTCAGGAGTCAGGAATAGCAGAAAAGAATTCTGCTTGTCGCTCTTAGTGTAATGGGATGTTAATATTAGAACATATATTTTAATAAATATCACTTTCAAGATGTCCATGCTCTTTGGAAATAAATACTAGAACTTTCTCCTATTCAAGCACTAGAGCAGCTATTAGTGCAATTGTAATTAAACATGGTCCAATGTCCTTCTAGCACCTAGCCTTAGGTAATATACTGGAATAATTACAGATTCTGAATTATCATCAGAATTAATTGTTTAATCCTGAACACCAGAAGACCATAGATAACTGATGCCAAGTTATCTCTGCTCTCAAGGAACAGTTGACATGCCAGCCTTAGCTAATGGAAAGGCTTTGTGCCATGTAAGTCACTTGAGCTTCCAGCAAATGTACTGGCTCTAGCAGGACATCCAAATTGGAAGCCTTTAGAGAAACAGTAAGCCATTTGCAACAAAATGAATGCTATCTTCTGATCAGAGTTTAATTTGGCCTTCATTCCATCACCAGCTCCAGAGATCACTTCAGCACGTTTGCTGATTTAAGCACTTAGATCAAAATAAAAACTGGACAAAATCCATAAACTTTATAACAATCAACTCATCCTAAATTTATAACTTTTTGCTGCATTCATATTGTAGAGTTGAAATCTGGTCTACTCTGGAATTGCCCCTTCATACAGTAATGTAATCTTAACTTTAATAAACCCAAAAAGACATCCAAAAGGAATCCATTGTCAATCATTATGAACACTATCAAAGAGCCAATGAAAAATGGAGTTTCAACAAAGATTGAAGCTACAGTGTTATCTTCATCAAATGAAATATTTGGAAACAGATAACATATTTTAAATAAATATTTAAATCACCAAGATTCAGAAACACATTTTTTAACAAAAAATAAAAAATGAACACAACTGTGTGATTCAGGACATCTAAAAATGGGCCTTCTGATGAGACATATATCCAACCAGTTAATACTTCTTTCTTTTAAATATGTATTTTAAATATCAGTGGAAAGACTTGCATGATTAATTTCAGATTACATATCACTTCATAACTATTTCTATAACTGACATGCATTTTAAAAGCAATGCACTAAAGATAGTGAACAGAACATACATTTATTTGAAAAAAAAGATTTTTTTCAATAAATATCAGAAATACTGCACTGCCATCTATTGATGCAAATTGTAGTATTTTAGATAATCTAAAACATAGAACAAGGGGTTCTGAAAAAATCAGCTTGAAGATTTTCTGGAAAACAAAATACAGCACAATCTTTATAATAAAATTAAAAGGCAATGTATCCAAACTGATTTATCTCAAATGTATATTAATTTTATTTGGTCTATAGAAAAATTATAGAACTATATAAAAATATATTCCCAAAGGACTTTTCCTCTTTTTCAAAGCAAATTTATAATGTGGATGATATAAATAAAATATTAATCATTTACAATATAAGCCAGACTCAAAATATTATGTATGTGTGTGTGTGTTTCTTTTTTATTGCAACCAGTGATCATGTACTTTATTGAAAACAGACCTTATTTTAAGGAGCTTGCAATCTCAAGTATGGGTTGCAGCCAGCAAAATGTTGCTGTAGGGGAATGAATTAGGTGTCTGAGCCAAAATATTAATGGAAAAAGTTAGTTTTAATTAAAATAGCATTCTAAAGTAGGAAGGAGGTCAGAAAGTGGCTGATATTTATGGGAAAGCTTATCAACAGTAAGATTGTATAGCTGATTGACAGGAAACCCTTTTTGTGGTTGCACCTTTCCATATTTAATATAAATTTGGGAAAGTGTAATAAAATAAGGTTACTTTATGTCAATATGTTCTTTATGATGGTATTTATTTATTCATTATTTATATTTCACCTTTATTATTTTTATGAGTAACTCAGTGTGGTGAACATACTTAATACTCCTTCCTCTTCCTATTTCCTGTGAGGTGACTTGGCTGAGAGTTATTGAATGATGTGTTTACTGAGGCATATAACCTGGCCAAATTATAGAACATATTAGAACTTAAAGGACAGCTCCAATTTGACTTATTTTATTTGTTGTTGTTGTTGTTGTTGTTGTTGTTTAAATTTATTATAGCTACTCACTCCAGTAAGATCTAACGGATTTCCAAGGCCTAATATTAATTAAAACAAAACTTAGGCAAAACAAAACAATCTGTATTAAAAACAACCATCAGAACACAACCTAATGAGGTGTCCCACAAAAACATTAACCCCAGGAACCAAAGAGAGGTTTTAAAGGCTTTATAGGGGGGATGCTCTCTGCTACAAAGGTAGCCTATTTGCATGTGTAATTAATTGATTCAGGGCATCAGCATTTGCATCGCTTCAGGGGCTTCTTGGCTCACTTCCAGTAACCAGAAGATACAGAAATCTCTCACTGTAACAAAGTCAAGTATTCTTTTTGAAAAATCTATTAGAAAAGCACCTTAGTAATAAGATTCATAAACTCTCTTTTCAAAGAATTTGACTGCCATCTTGTGTCCAAAAAGTGAAAGCGAAATTCCACAGCAAAAAATTAAATGTCATCCCATCCCAAAATCCCATCCCATCCCATCCCACCTACTGTCATCCCATCCCAAAAATGTCTGTTTTGCACTATAGGGAAGCCAATCCCATATTTTGTGTATGTAGCTATGCAATTACTATATAGGTTTAAAAGCCTGGGTAAGCACAATGGTTGAGATGAAAGGATGAACACTTTAGAGTTGAGAATAAAGATAATAAAGATAATAAAGATAATAAAGGTAATAAAGATAATAATGACAATAACAACAACAACAACAACAACAACAACAACAACAACAACAACAACAACAACAATAATAATAATAATAATAATAATAATAATAATAATAATAATAATAATAATAATAGAGTTGGAAAGGACTTTGGAGGTCTTCTAGTCCAGGCAGGAAACCCTATACCATTTCAGACAAATGGCTGTTCAGTCTCTTCTTAAAAACTTCTAGTGTTGGAGCATTCACAGCTTTTGGAGGCAAATCGTTCCACTGATTAATTGTTCTAACTGTCAGGACATTTCTCCTTAGTTCTAGGTTGCTTCTCTCTTTGGTTAGTTTCCATTCATTGCTTCTTGTCCTGCCTTCAGGCACTTTGGAGAACAGCTTGACATCTTTGTGGCAGCCCCTGAGATATTGAAACACTGCTAGCAAATGAGGCAGCACCTACAGCAACAGAAATATCTTCATCATGGGTGGACATGAAAGAAAAAAATAGCTTCTGGGACCACTTTATACACTGCTAACTGAGATAAAGTCCAGGTCATAAAAATTGCGCAGACTAATTTTCACATCCATGTGCACATTTAAAAATAGAAACATAACATTTCATTAGAGTACAGCCAAGTGACCTGAGTTCTTGTTTGGTCTGCTGCTTATATGCTCAGTGTTTATGGATCATTCTCGTTGTTTGTTCTGTGCCTTTCATTCTCTCTGGACTGGAACAAGGCCAGAAACTATAAATAACTACATTCCTCTTGTAAGCCATGTATCCTATATACTCTATAGGTCCTCAACTTACAACATCAATTGAGCCCAAAATTTATGTTGCTAAGTAAATTTTGCCCCATATTATGATTGTTCTTGCCATAGTTGTGAAGTGAATCACTACAATTGTTAAGTTAGTGACATGGTTGTTAAGTGAATCTGGCTTCCCCATTGACTTTATTTGTCAGAAGGTCGCGAAAGGTGATCACATAACTCTAGGACACTGCAACCGTCGTAAATATGAGTCATTTGCCAAGCATCTGAATTTTTATCTCATGACCATAGGGATGCTACAACAGTCATAGTGTGAAAAATGGTCATAAGTCACTTTTTTCAGTGCCATTGTAACTTTGAACAGTCACTAAATGAACTATTGTAAATTGGGGACTTTATGTATTGTCTTCTACGGTCAAGTAAAATATATTTAAAAATAATATTGGTAATATTTAACAACCACCAATTGCACACCAACACTAATAACACTAATAACAGCATACAGTATACAGTCAAGTTAGTTTTAAAATAACTTTCTATTTTTGAACACATGAAACATAATCATAGTTCTATATGTTCATAGGAAGGGGGATTTATAATCCATAATTCTCCAAATTATACTATTATAATCAATACAATGAGATAAAATAAAATATAAAATTAAGGATGGCAAAGAATCAAGAAATTAGGCCAGGTATTTTACTTCAATTGCAGTTCAAAGTCACAAGATGGGAACTGCAGCTTGAATCCAGCTACATATTTCTATAAAGGATGGGTTATGTCAAAACAACTAGCATTCGGGGGGGGGACTATTTTCCCCAAAATTTTCAGGGAAACTCAAAATGCTATGTACTCTTTGGACCATTTTGCTTGGTCCTAATACATCTATTCAAATAAGGTTTTTAAACAACTAGTTTGGTGCACTGATTATGGATAAAGAAGCAGACTGAAAATCATTACACTGAGTCTAGTCCTACCTTAAGGACCAAACCATCTGAGTAAATCTGGGCTAATCATTTTCTCAGCCCTATGAAGAAGGACATGGCAAATCACTTTCAAAAACTGTTTTCAAGAAAACCTTGGGGACATGTTCAAGTAGTTGCCAAGACACAAAGACATACATAAAAAAAAAAAGATTTCTATGGATGTTACAGCATTACTAAATTATATGAATATCGAACTCAAATTTATCCTAAATGCATTTTGTTCCAAATTTGAGACCTTCCTGAAACACCTTTAAAACTTTCTAGCATCTTGAAGTTCCATTTGGAAGACAAGCTTCATTCAGACCTGTAAGTGTGTCTCTTGGACTGAAACTGATGGATTATGTACCAGCTGTGGGACCTTATGTGTGAAATCCTGCCCCTTCTCTGTGTGTGTGTCGATGTGTTTAACTTAGGGGACTATTTGGGAGACCTATTTTTCTACTGTAATTTAATAGACATTTGCAATTTTCTATAAAATACAAAAAGATAAAAATAGTTGTAAGTGCAACAAGTTGCAACTTGTTACTGCATATCCTATTTGGGAAACAAATCCAAAATTTCAGTTTTAAATCCCACCCAGGGATTTAAAAGGCATGCTTGTGTCTTTCCAAACATTCATTTGTTTTCCAAAATTTAATTTGTCTTTCAGAACAATTCTAATCCAAAATGTTACATGATTTACTCTAAAACAAAATTTACTGAGCTCCTGAAATGTCATCAATTATATGAGCATTTATATATGAAACACATTTCAGGCCTATGTGCGTTGTGGGAATGCATCAGACCGTGAAACTGTAATATTATTAATACACAAAACTTACTCAGACATTTTAAAAGTTTATGGTACACTTCTAGGACATCTGGCTTTGCAGATGGAAGGATGCAAAAGAGAGATACATTTGCCAATAATATTAAGAGGAAAAAGAAATATAAATATTTTGATTGCTTTCAATTAAAATCTGTGACAAATTAATGATGTGTAATGATGATGATATAATTGTTTTATTAAGTCACACATTTACAAGGACCTTCATAAACCATTCAGGGCTTCACCACAAAGAATGCATTCAACTCAAATCAATGCTATTACACTTCTATGGTCCATCATGTACTATACATTCTGTTACATAAGCTCTTTGTGACACTTAAGCATTAACATTTAGCATCTGAATAAAAAAGAATTCCATTTTATTTATTTCATGGAGAATATATGGTCACTAAGAGTAACATAATCAATAAATCAAATTTATTTCTTATAAGCACGTTTACTTTTAAAAACATTTTTATCAATAAAAGCCAGTAAATCCTGAATGATGGAGTAAGATTAGTTAGCAATTATTCTTATGCTTTAGTAATATAAGCAGTTTTCTTTAATTTAATAATGGATCTGCCTAACTAGATTCGAATGGTTTAGTTATATGCCTATCAGTATAGATTTTATACATGAACACATATATTTTCTGATGTATTTGTTATTTGTCATTTATTTTGCCTATTTCTTATTATATAACAAAGAACACAGGATTACTTTAACAGTTTATGATATACAGTAATTACCATATATTCTAGTGTTGGTAACATAATTGACAGAGCGTTTCATGGAATGATTGTTGACAAGTGGTAATATGTCAGCTGGATAATACAACTGCTTAGTGGACTTATAGTTGGTAGGATTAAAACACTTACTGAGTAATGCTTTATATCAGCCTGACTGTAACCCTCGAGTGGAGCACTTAAAGGCCATGTCCTTGTCATTCTTGCTATAACTGATTTGGATGAATGTTAAGCGGGTTTAACAAATATGCAGAGTTATGAAATAAATTAAAATGATGCAATAATAAAGATTCAAAAAATTATTGACAGGTTGGATCAAAACAAAGATATACCTTCTTCGGTTCATATCTATTTGTTTATTTACAGTTCAGGAACAGGTTATAAAATGTTATATACAAAATATCATTAATACATACATACATATGTAGCAATGTACAGTATATATAAAAGGAAGAAACCCTTTAAAATTAACAATTCATTGAGGGCACCAATGCCAGTTTCTATAAGCTAAGGCTATAATAAAAATTTTGTTATTACCTTCAAAACACCTGGGTCTTGCTCATTTAATAGGAATACTCCAAACTTCAGCTAATTATTTATCAGATTAAAGAGTGGATATATCAGCTTTGATTGCCAATTAGAGTACAATGAGCCCAAAAGGATGTGTGAAGCAGTCAACCTCAAAATTAGTGTACTTTGACATCTGCCAGATTACTTGTCCCTATTAGTTCACCTGCTATATTTCATATAGCAGAGACAGACGAGGAGGGGATATGATAACAGTGTTTCAATATCTCAGGGGCTGCCACAAAGCTATTCTCCAAAGCGCCTGAAGGCAGGACAAGAAGCAACGGATGGAAACTATTCAAGGACAGAAGCAACCTAGAACTAAGGAAAAACTTCCTGACAGTTAGAACAATTAACCAGTGGAACAACCTGCCTGGAAAAGTGGTGAATGCTCCAACACTGGAAGTTTTTAAGAAGAGACTGGACAGCCATTTGTCTGAAATGGTATAGGGTTTCCTGAATGAGCAGGGGGTTGGACTAGATGACCTCCAAGGTCCCTTCCAACTTTTTATTGTTATTATTATTATTATTATTATTATTATTATTATTATTATTATTATTATTATTATTATTATTATTATTTCAATACAAGCAAATACCTCCTTTCAATTTGACTATAGTGTACTGTAATGGAACAACCACTCACCTCTGGTCACTAGTCTCCTGCTTATTTAGAAGTAGATTGGTCAAACTGTAAAAAGATTGCTTTTTTTTCTTTTTTACAAGTTCATTGATGTAATAGTGAAACATAGACATCTTAGATGATAAACAGAAAGACAGATAGACAGATAGGCAGACAAGTGGGCAGACATATAAATTTGCCCAGAGTGTTGATCCTGACCTTATTTAACATAAATTTGAGCTGCCCATTTTAATCACATATTTGAGAGTCATTCAAATGCTCATGTTTCCATTAGAACATTTTAATAATCTGTCAGATTTAGAATGTTGGAAAATTTGAACAAATACCAGCACTTTAGAATTTGACCAACAGTATTGGCAAGAATCCAATCATAGCAAGCATAGAGGATAGAACAGGAACCCAATAATCATTTAGCCAAAAAGGTAAGTCCATTGAGAAATACACTGTTTAACAGGTATTCAAAATAGATATTTCTTATAATTAGATGTTTTCTAGAAATAATTTTTCAATCTTAATTCCATTGTCATGTTTGCCTTTGACATAATTTAATTGGATTTTCTATATATTTTTTTTGCTATTTGCAAATACGAATGTTGTACAAAACACATTAGCAATGATTTGCTAAGTAAAGTCTGTCTATTAATTTATGGATACACAATATCTGATTAAATAAAATCAAAATAATTAACAACAGTGATCCTAGCTCTAATCTTAAAGCCTAGGTTCCCTTTTATTCCTTGGCAAAAGGAACAGTGTTAGATGATTTAGTTAGATGATCTTTGGATTTTTAAAATTTGAAATGCTGCCATTTCTATACTGTATCTCATCTTAGGTCACATTCACTGTTTTCACTCAAAAATCCCAGTTAAAAAGCTGCCTATGGATATATCTTTACAGATATATAATAATGTAGAACTTACATACCAGTATATAACATTATGGACAGCTAGGTAAAGCCTCCTGAGATTTTTGTTTTCCAAATTAATTTTAATATTATTTCCAAGTACATTCTTGAGGGAATCAGATGCCTATGTGAATCTGTAGTCTTCAGTAAAGGCAATAAGGGGTACAATTTTTTTGATACCTGGCTGGCCATTTGGCCATCTAATCAAACATTCATACACAACCAAAGTGTGCTTTTGTTTTTGTTTAGGTAGGTGCAGTGTTTGATAGGAGTGTCTTATAGCAACTTTTCTGTCGAAGTGATTTCTTTACTTAAGAACCTATGCTAAGAGATCCCGGCTATATATTCTGAAGGATCTAAACTGACAACATCTATATACTAAAACCCTTGTGTTTGTTTGATTGTTTATACTCTTCAGTTGGATGAAACAGTACATTATAGGGCAACAATTTTTGAATCAGTGTACCTTAAATAGGCTAACTTACAGAATGCATCCAAACTTCAGGACACAGGACTTGCATGGGAATGAGATTTGAGGAAAATGTGGCTGCACCCCCATGCATCCTCCCTGATGCATACAGTGCGCAGTATTTTTAAATCAATGGGAAACTGATAGGAAATACAATATTATATAAGCTCAATGTGGCAGGAGGGAGGAAGGAAAGATAGGAAGGAAAGAGGAGGGAGGGAAGTTGTTCAAATGAGTACAAGTTTAATCCATGTGGGCTCAATACAAGAATCTGAACTACTAATGTCAAGGCAAACTTATGGTAGATCAGAGTCAATGGGATTCAACGAGGCCTGGACTTGGATCTCTTGTGGGCACGAAGCACTCCAAACTAATGGCAATCTTGACCTCTCTTTTGGGCTTAACCTGATCATTTTCTATAAGGGAGGGAGGGAGGGAGGGAGGGAGGGAGGAAGATTTCCAATGTTACCTGCCAACATTCCACAAGGAAACTCAAATTACACTCTCTTCCACTGATTTTTGTCTGCCCGTGGTCATTTTTTTTCTTGTTTAGGTAAGGAAATCTCTGAATGACCCAACAAGTCATGACTTGTCTAGTAAATATAGTATTCTTGATAAAATACAGATGATATATTAATCACTATTATGTTTTTGTGAATGTGTTACTACTTGATCGTTCATCTACATTGTAGATGTATACTAAGGTAGGTAGGGAGAAAAGTCTAGGTTATTTTTTTCTGTTCTGATCCAAACTATAATTTCTTTTTTAAATTGTTCACTTTGTTATCCAGGGTTTCAGACATCTCACATTTGTGTTCATATGTTGCTTTGTTTTCTTTATCTCTCGTTCAGTTTAATTTGGAAAGATGAAGCATCAGATTCAAAATTCAGCAACAAGACTTGATGACTGATATTCCAATGGAAGAACATCCTGATTTTTGTTTCTTGATTATGTAGATGATGGATTCCCTGCTTGAACAGTTCCTGGACTAAAACAAATGGCCTTCATGATTTTTTTGCAAGGTAATATTTAAACAAGCCATATTCCACCTCATTTACATCTGTGACACATTGTAAGACTACTGCTTTATTATGCTGGAAGTATACATTGATCCTAATTTGCTGTAAAGAGTATGATTAGAACAAAATATTTTATGTTTCACAGTAACATTTTTATTAGAGTTTTTAAAATGCATAGGGCTTATTTTTATTAATAACACCTACGCATTTTAATGATTCTAATAGTAATCTTTGTTTTCTTAAAAAAACAGTCTGCATATTCCAAATATGTTTTAGAAATATATCTATCTAATAAACATGGTACCCTCCTATCCATCAGTGTGCCTATTATTCCTATTAATCTTTTTCAATACTGCATTTAAGGCTTACTTTAATAAAATAAGTTTGGGTCTGCTGAGTGGTGATTCATTAAGGTGGTGTCACAGTTAGGCACAAAAGTAGGAAGAGGTGGAAACGCCATGCAGCACCAATGCCTTTGTTCTAAACTAGGACGACGGAAAGTGATATTCATGTTCAAAATTAACACGGGAAATTACAATCAAAAGCAACTAAAGGTCAATGTTGTGTAAGCATAGTGAATTAACAGATGAACTCTCATTAATAAAAACATAATCCACTAGAAGTTTATCAGCTAGGCCGCAATTTTTATACTTCCTTTGTTTTCTTATTTAGCAACCAAAACTTCTCTCACCAATGGCTTCTTTTGAAAAATATTCTGTTGCTGTGAGAGTATTTCTATCTTAAATCAATGTTCTTAATAACAGCACATAGTACATAGTACAGGGTACTTTAAGTCTAGAATGAAATATTGATTGATGTAATCTATCTATTGGCAGAGCTTTTATTTGTTCTCTTTTAGCAAACTGTAAAACGTTCTTACCACAGACTAGGTAAATGGGAGAAGTAAAAATGAAGCTGAGCTGGAGAGAGAAAACAGCCTAACATGTATTTCAGATATTCTGACTGTAGAAAAAGAATCGCTGATTATCCCCACAGTGAAGACTTTTATGTTGCTGGTTCCCCTTTCTAGGAAACTGCAGATCTAGTTGATTATTAAATGACTGGCCCTGTTGATTTTCTATGGAGAGATTCTCAGTCATCCCAAAAGTGGTTGTCCCAAAAGTGCTTTTTTGAAAAGGCAACTGGACTTCGTTTTTCCTTGAAGACATTTTGTTTGTCATCCAAGAAGCTTCTTCAGCTCTGAAGCTTCTTGGATGAGAAGCGAAACATCTTTAAGGAAAAAAACAAAGTCCAGTTGCCTTTTCAAAAAAGCATTTTTGGGTTGACCTTGCTGGTGTCCTTGAACATAGATGCAGTTATGTTCAAGGACACCAGCAAGGTGTTGCAGAAGCTTAGTTATGCAGAAGCTATCAGAGACATCTTTCCTGACAAGGTTTATGAACCTGTAAACAGAGGGACCATGCATATGAGGATTTCTTTAAAATCCACAGTGATCCAGTTGAACATGACTGCTTTTTCTTTTATACATGTTCTTTGTATTCCCAATAAGAGGTTTTACCCTCAGCTCCAACTCTATTAGAATTAATTTCAAATAATTTGGAATAGAATCATCCAGTAACATTTCTGTAGTAACAATAAGTAACAACTGTAGTAATAATAAGTGTAGTGTATGTTCAATAGATATCTTATAAGCTGTCAAGTGTTTTCTAAAAATGTAAATAATAAATGCTGAATACAATATTTGAATATAGAGTCAGGGCAAAATAGATAATATTCACAAAATGGTAACATTGCACAGCCAAACATCTGTGTTGTTCTGTCAAGTGAAGAAGATAAATCTTACTAGGTGTGGAGCAACATCTAAACTGCAATCTACAAAGATAAAAAGGAAGTAATAAAATTATGCAATAATGTAACATAGCCAAATTTTTCACATTTCACATTTTCACATATTTTCTGTGGCAAATTTGCAGCATACAAAGATAAACACAAATTATTCAGAAGTAATAATGCCTATTTCTGGACAAATTGCAATCTTATATTCATTTACTAAGGGTAGGTAGAGTGTCCTGGTCATTTTTTAAAAATTAAAACTATTTATGTATTTATTTATTAAATTTGTTTGCTGCCATCTAGCCTAATAATAATAATAATAATAATCACCATCATCATCATCATTATCATCATCATCATCATCGTCATCATAAAGTTGGAAGGGACCTTGGAGGTCAACTAGTCCAACCCCCTGCTCAGGTAGGAAACCCTATACCATTTCAGACAAATGGCTGTCCAGTTTCTTCTTTAAAACTTCCAGTGTTGGCGCATTCACCACTTCTGGAGGCAGGTTGTTCCACTGGTTAATTGTTCTAGCTGTCAGGAAGTTTCTCCTTAGTTCTAGGTTGCTTCTCTCTTTGGTTAGTTTCCACCTGTTGCCTAAAGCTAGCTCTGGGCAGCTTACAAAATTAAAGCAATAGAACTATACAAATTAGAGAGAGAGAGAGAGAAATAGATGATAGATAGATAGATAGATAGATAGATAGATAGATAGATAGATAGATAGACAGAGACAGACAGACAGACAGACAGACAGACAGACAGACAGACAGACAGACAGATAGATAGATAGTATATGCAATAAAATATGGGTTATAATTAAAATTATGGTTAAAAAAATAGGGACGAGGGAACAGCATGTGCAGGAATTGAGGTGAGATCTGCTATTGGTCCATCAATCCCCTCAAGTGTGATACTCCCCCTTTGGGTCCTCAAGCCAACCGGCAGAGCAAGGTCTTCAGGCTCTTATGGAAAGTCAGGAGTGTAGGAGCAGATCTCATCCAGTGTGGGGGGGAGATGTTTCAAAGGGCAGGAGCCATGCAGAGAAGGCTCTTCTGCTAGATGGTATCAGCAAACATTCCTTAACTAAACTTGAATTGCTGTTCATAGGCATTGGATATGTATTCTATGAAACTAATATTACATAATATATGTACAAGGCTAGAAAGTAGGAGACCATGAATTTTAGCCCCACTTTAGCCGTGAAAGCCATCCAGGTCACCTTGGGCCAGTCACTTTGTCTCAGCCCAATCCACCTCACAGAATTCTTGTGGGGAAAATAGAAGGAGGAAGGTATGTTTGGTATGTTCGCCACCTTGAACTACTTGTAAAAATAATAAAGATGCGGTACAAATAAATAAAATAAATAAAAATAAAATGTGCCTTTTATCAACATAGTTACAAATTAAGAAATAGTAATATAACTCCAGATTAATTTACCAAAATAATCAAATATGTTAGTATCTGAGGTGGTAAAATAATATATTTTAGAATGAGAAAAAAAATCTTCATCATTTAAGCAGACAATCATACCTTAGTTCCAAATATACTACATGAACTTTTTCCAATCTCTTCTTTTTACCTTATTCCATCTTATTCCCAAAACAAGTATATACAAGGACTGGAGATGGAAGATTTTAGATCCTATCTTTCCATGTGAATTTCCTTAAATTATTGTAGGATCTAAACGAGTATCTGGGAAACCATAACAACTGTGCTTGGATTTTATCATGTAGCATTTCATCTGCTCTTCCCATCTGCTGAGTAATATGATTGACATATGTCATGCCAGACTGTTGGAGACTCACACCAGCTGTGCAGCCAGGTGTTCTTTATGGTACTATATTGTGCCAAATAGCTTTAAGCAGCCACCCATATGTGAGGTGGAGTTGCAAAATTAGTCTTCCGTCCTTCAAAAAAATTCATAAGTTTCATGTCCATGCCAAATTAATTTTGAAACCAACAAACATTTCATATTTCTTTTCACAATTCTTATATGTACAATGGTATGAATAGAGCATATGGATGATTGTGCTGAACAGTCATCTATAAGTGGATATATACATCATCCCATTATTGCATATCAGAGAAGATATTGTATTTACTGGACATCGCATTGTAATTTACTTTGCTAGCCTTTCATCTTCATTATAAAAGAAAGAATTATTTAGGATTCCAGATTTTGAATAAAATCCATATGCCCCAGCATTATATGCAGATTATGATTTTTATATGTAAAGTTAGAAGGAGACCTGCTAGTCAGAAGAATGTATGACAGTGCCCAGTAAATGTATCCAGGCTCCACAAAGCAAAAAAAAATAAAAAAATCCCACAACTGTACCTTATACTGTTGTAATTTATTGAAACAAAATGCCACTTTTAACCTCTGTCTATTCCTTTCTCCAGAATACAAGCATTTAATGCTACCAGAAAAAAGAGGCTGCCACCTCAAACTACAATCACCAGATCCAGAATGCAAACATTCAGAATATTATTAGAGGGCAGCAAAGAGATACAGGAAACTCTTAACTCATTGCTATCATCTAGTTGTTGTCGTCCATAATTTTTCAGCCCAGAGCAAATGCTTTATGTTATTCTGAGAAGGTTTTTTTTTACTTGTTTGTTAATGTGATATTGAGCCTTTTCCTTTCGTAGCAGTCAGAAAACAGGATATAGATATCCTCCTTCAATTTTTCCCATAACTAAAAGCCTATGAGATGAATGATGGGCTCGAAATCATTCAGTAAGTTTCAGTGACTGAGATGAATTCAAAGCTGTGTCTTCACAGTCTTAGCTGAATCCCTTAACTACTACACCATGGGTATCCAATTATTCTTCACTTATTGCAGCCTGAAAGAAAATCACTCATTCATATAAAACATACAATACAGTTTTATAAGATGTTGTTGATGATGATGATGATGATGATGACCTTTCAGTCATGTCCAACTCTTGGCGATTCTATGGGCCAGGTGTCTCTATGCCAGTTCCATAATATAAAATCAAATAATAATGTTAATAGCTTATGATCCTGTGGGGCCACATTACTAGCTGTCTAGGGCCAAATATGGGCTGTGAGTTTAACATGCCTGCACTACACCATACCAGATTATGTCAACAGTATAGCTAAGAACATGTGGTTGCTGGTTCTTACCTGTGACAATGGGGATGGGGGGGGACCCTCAGGAGAAGATAACTGAGTTACCAAGAAGTACATCAGTTGTAAGAATTGCACTTCCAACAATTCTGCATAATTAGACAGAATATTGATGTAACATGCTTAGTATAACACTCAGAAGATACCACCAAATATATTCATTCAGAAGAATCTCATTGTTCAGAGCAAGAAAAGTCTTCTGTCACATAAAATACCAATTACTACTTTGTGAAACAGAACACTAAAGAAAATTGTAATAAGCTCTGGATTACATTATATAAAATCATATATTCTTTCCATCTTTATTTGTGATAGGATTGACATACATTACACTGTACCAGACAGATGGATCAAAACATCAATTACTATGCAATCTGATGTCTCGCATGATCTCAAAAGTAGAGCACAAGGCATCTCACTGGATTTGATAGTCCATTTGACTATCCACTTCTGTCTTAAGATAATCCTCATTTACTGAGGTCCCTTTTCCATTTGTTAGATGATAGATTAACTGGTGCTTTCTTGAGATGGGAAGAAACTTTGACATCAGATAGAAGCAGGATAAAAATGTACCTTTGTACCTCCATATCAAGCCTCTCTAGTGCTGATTTAGGATAGTGATCATTTAAAGCAAATGCAGTCAAATGTATGACATTCAGAAACATCCTTACAACAAATTATTCCTTTGATAACCAATGCAGACATCAATGTGTTGCTAACTACTGAAATAAAAACTGAATTCAGAAAAAGAATTTGGACTATTTTTTAATTTAGTAACCAAAACCAGAAAATTAATTCATCAGACAAAAAGTACAGATTAGGATTTTTAAAATCCACATTTCAATTGCCCTGCTGTTTTCAAGGGATAGTTACAGTTTTCTTGCATGCTGTTCTATAACAGCAAGGAACATACTGCTAAATGTGCACATTTGCTTTTTAGTTTGATTTTTAATTTATTGTAGTCAGAAAATAGTGTGCACAATATACAAATAGGTTTGAAAATATAAACATTATTTAAAAATTACAATTAATGTCTCATGCCGTTGCTTTCTTTTAATGGAATGGAATCTAAACCAAAGTTTGTTGCTATTTAGGAAAACCTTGCTACATTATTTGTAACTGAATTCTTCTGCTGTAATGGAAAAAGCTCAATTGTGTGTGTGTGTTTTTTTCTCCATCACTGCAGATCTTTCCTTCAAAACAGTCACACTATATCTTTGAGTCTTCAGCTAAAGGCATAGGAGAAGCACATCTCCAGTGGAGTTGATTAATTTTTCTTTTTTTTTAATGCCAGTAAAATTGTTTACAAGAATTCAACCCTGAAGGTATAAACATTTTATATGCATCCTACTTCCTCCTATATGTTTACTTCCTGTAGATACAATAAAAAATTGACTTGTAATATGGGGAAGGTTTTTTTCTGGATTTCCCCCCCTCCCTCTGGCTCAAACACTGTCAATCTGAGTTTTGTTGTGCTAGTTGCTCCTGCTGCACAAATGTCTATCCCATTATATTCAGTTTTTGGAGAATTATCCGGCTGATAGATTGACAGTCCTGAGCCTCTTTTGATAATTTCTTTTCAGTATTCCATTGCCTTGGATGGAACTAAAAACAATATAAGTGATAGGCAAAAATAAACATGTTTGCCCTTTTTTAGTGACTGTTTCTTACATTTAGTAAAACAAACATTATTTTCATTAGTTTGAAGAAGAGTATCATTTATTCATTACATCTAAGTGACTTTTCAACAGTTTCATTAGTGGCAGCATCATTTATTTTTCATCATTTTTTGTGACATTGTTTTGACAGAGTTAAAAAAACAAATTCAGAACTTGTCAGTCCTTTCTCTCTTTGGTCATTTTCTCTTTTTCCTTTTATTAAAATACTGAATAAAATGGATGATAATACTTAAAAAGTGCAAGACTAAGATTTCAAAAAAAAAATACTGAAAGAAGGTAATGTAAACGATTTTCCTATTGCTGTCCGAAACAATATGTTAAGATATCTAATAAAACCTTTAGAGATAAAAGCAGCATACAGTAAATAGAGATCTCCCTTATTTTATTCCAACAACAATAATCTTTTGAAATATGTTGGACTGCAACACAATGACTGGCTTCCAATCACCCACTGAGATCCATAGTCAAGTAAAAATTTGAAGCTGAATCTCCTCATCGAAACCACATACCATAACTGCCATATTGCAGAAGTTCACAAGAAGAAAATTTTGTTACACCTCTTTAATATTTAGATCCATTATCTTAATCAACTTTCTCTATCTAAAGAGCTGCCATCATACATATGTAGCTTTTCTATGAAAAATATGAAGTGTTGAATCATTCTGTTGCGATTACAAAACTATGTTAGTCCATCTAGTACACATTATCACTTTCCATGAAAACAGAAAATACAGTATGTATACAAAATGTTGGAACAGACCAGGGAGAATTGGCCTCGAATCCCTGTCAGCTACAAAGTTTAGCGAGGTGCCTTGAACCCCTAGACCAATGGTGGTGAACCTATGGCAGGCGTGCCACCAGTGGTATGCAGAGCCCTTTCTGTGGGCACATGCACCATTGCCACAGAGGGATGCGGGGCGGGGCTCTTCCCCTCCCCCTCTCCTTGTGCGCCTGACTAGTGGGAGCTGGAAAGAGCAGAAAAACCAAATCCAGCAGCGCTCTCGGTCTCTTTCTCTGCACTGGGAGTCTGGGAGCAGCTGTGAGAGCTGGGCAGGGAGAGGTTTTGGTGAGAGAGAGGGAGAGAGCACGTGGCCTTTGGAAGCAACGGGGCAGTCGGGACAGTGAGTGAGCAGCGTGAGTTTGGAGAAAAGGCGAGCAAGCTAGTGAAGCAATGTGAGTTTGGACTTTGGAGAAAAGGCAAGCAGGGCAAATGAGGAAAGTAGTATGCACATGTTTGGGCTTTGGGAAGGTGACCAGGGTGAGCAAGGAAAGTAGTACACATGTGTTTGGACTTTGGGAAGGCAAGCAAGGGAAGCAGCAGGAGTTTGGACTTTGGGAAGGTGAACAGGGCAAGTAAGGGAAACAGCGGCAATTTGGACTTTGGGGAAATGGCAAGAGAAGTATGAATGAGCAAAGCAGAAAACGCTTGGAGGAAATGCAAGAGAAGGCTGAATGAGCGAAGCAGCAAGCATTTGGAAAAAGGAGATCCATAAATGGCCCTTCACACACCCATGGACTCCATAGGAGGGGATGCCATGAGCGGCATGAGAGTCCACGTTACCTGCGCTATGCCGCCCAGACCCCAGCCTGGTTTCGAAGCCAGCGGCGCGTTCTCCTCACCCCACAGAGCAGCTGGGCTGGGCAAGGAGAACCATCAACATGCCAAACCTGTCTGGGCTTCTGCAGAGGCAGTGGCGAGCACGTGTGCCTGGCACCTGGTGTCCCGGGTGATTGTTTTGCAATGCAGGCTGACTGTATTCTGAGTGCTTCCCTTTCAACAGGACACCAGGTGCCAGGCACATGTGCTCGCCGCCACCAAAACCAGGCTGGGGTCTGGGCAGCATAGCGCAGGTAACGTGGACTCTCATGCTACTCATGGTTCCCCTCCCCCAGAATCCACAGGTGTGTGTGGGTGAGAGCTGATTTCCATCAGAGGATGCCTGTTTTTCTCCCTCCCTAATTACAAATATCTTCCTGCCACTCTGCTCTCATGGCTGTGTGGCTCTTGTCCAGCAATTTACAGTGGCCTTTCAAGCCATGGCCACCAGCAGCACAGCCACTAGCTGCAGTGGCAGTCTGTTTCCCTCCCCTTGTCCCTTCCTGGGCACAGAGGGAGGGAGGGAGGGAGGGAGGAAGAAACAAAGGAAGGGACAATGGGAGGGAGGGAGGGAAGGAAGGAAGGGACAATGAAAGGAAAGGAAGGAAGGAAGGAAGGAAGGGACAATTGGAGGGAGGGAAGGCACCCACCGCAGTCCCACCCCCTCAATCAGAGACCCCCATATCCCCCAGAGCCCCACCTGCAACCCCCAGAGGCACCCCGCAACCTGAGTGACATTGAACTGGCCATGCCCCCCCCCAGCCATTGACTTCACTTGTCAAAAAGTAGCAAAAGGTGATCACATGACCGTGGGACACTGACCATCATAAGCAGTGCTTTTTTTCTAAAAAAAAAAAGTGTCAGAACTCACACACATCATACAACCTTGCCTACCCTACAAGGTTCCATCCAAAAAAGGTGCCGGAATTCCATTCTGGGCGTTCTATGAGAAAAAAAGCACTGGTCATAAGTATGAATCAGTTGCCAAGCATCCGAATGTAAATCACGTGATCCTGGGGATGCTGCAATAGTCATAAGTGTGAAAAATGATCATAAGTCACTTTTTTCAGTGCTGTTGTAACTTCGAACAGTCACTAAGTGAATTGTTGTAAGTCGAGGACTACCTGTACTTTATCACTTTTTTCCTTTTTTTGGTCAAGTTTTTTTTTTGAATATTTTTTTTATTAAATTTTAGAAACTTTTAACAAAATTATAACATAATAACATAATAACTCAACTGAAAACAAGCAAATAACATATTTAACAATCAGTACAAATAGCTGCTCGGAACCCCCCCCCACCGCATCCTCCAACAACCTAAACCCTCTTCTATCCTTCTAAATACATACTTTCGCCTTTCTGTACATCTTCCCCCCACTCACCTCTATTCCCTATCTCCACCCTCTAACCCTCTACACATACCTAACCTTCACTCCACCTTCCTCTCCATCCAATGCGGTGTCTAGAGTTTTCCCGAGCGCCCTAAAAAAGAAAAAATCTATTCCTTTAATATCCCCAACTACAGTTGACAAACATAATCTGTTACTTATTATCTCCCTCCCCCTTCCCCCCCCCCAGGCTTCCCAGAGTGAATACAGAGTAAGAACGCAAGAAACCCCGCTAAACTACTATTTTATAACTATTTTATATAACTATTTATCTGTATATCAAATCTAATTCTTTCAATTGATATTTCTTTTGCATATAGTCAATCCATTTTTTCCAGTCCATCAAAAATGCTTCATTTGAGTGGTTTTTCAGGTATGCTGATATCTTAGCCATCTCCACAAGATGGGTAACTTTTAGTGTCCATTCTTCAATAGATGGTATTTCAGATGTCTTCCAATATTGTCCCACCATCAATCTTGCGGCCGTAATCAAGTTCAAGATCAGCTTAGTCTCTATGGTGGTACAGTCCTTTGTAATACCCAACAAGAATAACTGAGGTAAAAACTCAATACGCTTTTTCAAAATATTTTGAAGAATCCACCATATTTTTATCCAAAAAGCCTTAATTTTTTTACAAGTCCACCAAATGTGAAAATAAGTAGCGTCCATGGAATCACATCTCCAACATTTGGGTTGCATATTTGGGTACATAAGCGATAATTTTTTTGGATCTAAATGCCATCTATAAAACATTTTATAAAAATTTTCTCTTAAATGCTGAGCTTGTGTAAATTTAACATTTTTCACCCATATTCTTTTCCAAGTTTCTATCATAATTGGGTGTCCAAAATTACCTTCCCACTTAATCATACAATCTTTAACTAATTCAGTTCCAGAATCAATTTCAATTAAAGCGTCATATATTCTTTTGATATGCATAACTCTTTGGTCTCTAGCTTGTATAATTAATTTTTCATCCTTTAAAGAAAAACCCATCTTAACATCTTTTTGCCATCTAGCTTGAAGTTGTGCATGATGATACCAATTGTGAGCTATACCTTCCTCCTTTAATCTATCTAATGATTTCAGTTCTAGGCTATTCCCTTCTTTAATTAAAAGTTTATCATATGGCACCACATCCTGAATTTGTTGTATACCTACACTCTGTATTGCATGCCTGGGAACTGTCCATAAAGGAATTTTACCACGTAATTTATAATAATACTTTTTCCAGACACGCAACATAGAGTTTCTTAATATATGCTCTTTAAAACTCCTATCCAATTTTTTGTCATAAACTAAATACGCGTGGAACCCATACACTAACCCATATCCTTCTATATTCAATATTCTTTCATTTGTTAAGTTGATCCAATCACTTATTGCCACTAGAACTGCAGCATAATAATATAATTTAAAGTTAGGCATTTTCAAACCACCTCTCTCTCTTGTGTCTTGAATAATTTTGAATTTAACCCTTGGTTTCTTGCCATCCCAAATAAATTTGTTTATACCTTTCTGCCATTCCTCAAGATTCCCATCCTTTTTAAGTATTGGCAACATTTGAAACAAAAATAGAAATTTCGGCAATACATTCATTTTAATTGCGGCTATCCTACCTAACATAGATAATTGTAATTTTTTCCAATTCTCCAATTCTTTTTGTACCTTATTCCATAAAAATTCATAATTATTCTTATATAATTTCCCATTTGAAGCTTCTATATAAATTCCTAAGTATTTGACTTTTTTAACTATCTCACATCCCGTTATTCTTTCCAGATCTTGTTTTAATTTATTATCTAAATTTTTAACCAACATCTTTGTCTTGAATAAATTTAATTTAAAACCTGATACTCTTCCATAATTTCGAATAATCTCCATCAAACTCTGGGCCGATTGTATTGGCTGAGTTAATGTCACTAATAGATCATCTGCAAAGGCACATAATCTATAATCATGTTGTCTAATTTGTACTCCCTTTAGTTCCTCTGATGCTCTAATCTTATTCAGTAAAACCTCTAATGTTAAAACAAACAATAAAGGGGATAAGGGACAACCCTGCCTGGTACCCTTCTCTATATTAAATGAATCTGTTAATTGTCCATTCACTATAATCTGCCCTGTTTGTTTCTGGTATATAGCTGATATAGAATTAATAAACTGATCCCCCATTCCCATCATTACCACAAGCCTTTGCAAAAATGTCCAATTCAATCTATCAAAGGCTTTTTCTGCATCTAAGAACATTAAAACTGCCGGCACTTGAGTATGTTTATTCAAATATTCCAATACATTAACAAGTTGTCTAACATTAGTTTTCATCTGTCTCCCTTGTAAAAAACCAGTTTGATCCGGGTGAATCCTTTGTGTCAAAACTGTCATTAGTCTATTAGCCAAAATTTTTGCAAAAATCTTGTAATCCGTATTTAACAAAGAAATAGGTCTAAAATGTTCTACTTGAACGTTATCTTTACCCTCTTTAGGAATCAAGCAAACATTAGCCGTTTTCCAAGAGGGTGGAACCCGACCACCCTCTTGTATATTTACAAATAACTCCCTCAAAGATTCCACCATTTCCTCCTGCAAACACTTATAATAAATCGTGGTGAAACCATCAGTTCCTGGAGATTTCCCCAATTTCAATTGCTTAATTGCATCAATAATTTCTTCTGATTTAATCAAGGCATTTAATCTGTCTCTTTGATCCAAAGTAATTTCCATAACATTTTGATTTTGTAAAAAGGCATCTATCTCTTTCTCATGAACTTTTTCTTCAGCATACAATTTGGTGTAAAACTCTAGAAAAGCCTTCTTAATAGTTTCTTGATGAAATACTTCTTGCCCCTTGTATTCTACCTTCTCAATTAATCGGGATTTTTGTTTTTTCCTTAATGTATAAGCCAACCATCTACCAGGTTTATTAGCATTAAAAAAAAGTATTATGTTTAGCATATTGTATATTTCTGGCAACCTGGTCGGTCATCAACACGTCAAATTGTTTCCGTAAAACCTTTATCCCTTCCTTAATATTACTATCATCTGGCTTATCTATTAATAATAACTCTTTCTTTCTTATTTCCGCTTCTAAAACTCTCCTCTTTTCCTCTTGTTTACGTCTATCCTTACATTCATTTCAATTAATATTCCACGCATGTGGGCTTTGCTAGAGTCCCACACCGTTTCTATTGATGTACCTCTATTCATATTTAACATAAAAAATTCCTTGATAGCCTTTTTACATTCTTCCACATACATATCATATTTAAACAAATTTTCATTAAGTCTCCAGGATCTGCTAGGAATTTGACCAGTCCTTAATTCCATCATAACTGGGTTATGATCAGACAGTACATTAGGTAAAATTTTAACTTTCTTTAAACTTAACATAAAGTCACTACGGTAGTAGTTAAAATAAAATCAATTCTAGAGAATGATTGATGTCTATCAGAAAAAAAAGTAAACTCTTGATCTCTACCATGTCTTTCTCTCCATATATCTAACAAATTAAAATCATCTTTAATATCAAAAAAGGATTTAGGCAAAATTGAACGCGATTGAGGAACAAATGAAATCTTTTTCTTGTCCAAACCAGCATCAAGGATTCCATTCCAATCTCCCATTAAAATACAAGATCTATAGTCCAAGGCTGACAAGGCTAAAGAACCAAGGCATGTACGTGAACCTACAAAGAATATCGAACAAAGAGAAAAAACACAATCAACTCATACAAAGCAAACTGATCTGACATCTATGGAAGCCATGGGAGCAAGACCTAAGAGGCAGGAAGTAGTGGAATGGTCTTTGCAGAAGCTTTTGCGTAAAGGTCATGTCAAATAAATATTTGACATGGAATGTTAATGGTTTAAATTCTCCACAGAAAAGGAAGAAGATTTTTCATTATTTAAAGCAATGTAAAAATGATGTAATTTGTCTACAAGAAACTCATATTAGAACTTCGGACCAGAAATATTTGATAAATAATAAGTTGGGTACACATTTTGTGGCAGCATTTTCAGAGAAAAAAAATGGAATTGTTATTTATGTTAAAAATCACATAAAAGCTAAATTAATAGAAGCAGATAATCAAGGAAGATTTTTAGCTATAGAAATTTTATTGGACGGGAAGAAAGTTCTTTTGATGGGTATATATGCCCCAAACCAAAAACAAGGTATATTTTATAAATCATTACATAAAAAAATAATACTTTTGGTCAAGTTTTTGACACCTTGCTAGATTATTGGTGGTACTCGAATACTGCAGCCACGCCCACCCAGTGGGCCACACCCACCCAGTGGGCCATGCCCACCTGGCACCCGGCAATAAATAAGTGGGTTTTGGGTTGCAGTTTGGGCATTCGGTCTCTAAAAGGTTCACAATCTCTGCCCTAGACCAGGGGTGTCAAACTGCTGGCCTGCAGGCCGGATGCATCATAGCAAAATCGCGCCCACCCAGTTGCCAGCAATGGCAAAAAAAGTCACGATACGTTGCAACACATCACGTGACATTGCGAGTTTGACACCCCTGCCCTAGAAAGTTATTTTCAATCATACTAACCAACTTCCCACAATTCTGTGCTACTCCAGTCTCCTTAGAGGTAAGGTAAGAAAAAGAAACAATAAATTTCACCCTATAATTTTAGTTAGATGTTAGAATATAAAAGAAAGTGAAGATAAGATATAATAAGGTGACAGTGGTCATTACCCTTTTCAAATGTGTTTAAAAACTCAATGCGTTGAAAAGAAGTCAAAGAATCATTTATGCGCTGTTGCTATTTTCTTTTTTTTTTAATTTTTTTTTTCAGGAGCGGAGAGCCATCCGAACTTTATTACAAGATGTAAAAATATGGAACGCTTCACGAATTTGCGTGTCATCCTTGCGCAGGGGCCATGCTAATCTTCTCTGTATCGTTCCAATTTTAGTATATGTGCTGCCGAAGCGAGCACTGTTGCTATTTTCATTTGAGAAAATAAGTTGTACTTTTCGGTCACCTGTACTCATTTTTATAGCCACTTTCTTTTTACAATGCTCCCTGGTTTGGAATAATCAGGTCTGTTTTGTTTTTCTGCCAGATATCAGTTTCAGGGCTTCCTTTTTCCCAGGTACCTTTATCACAGACTGGCAGAGATGTTGTTCAAGCTATTGCCATCTGAGTCCACTGTAACTTTCTGTAGATCTGGAAAAAGCTCTTTCCAAATTGCCTTAGGAGCGGAAGCACACAAGCACATAAGTATTTAAGACAAGATGGTAGCTATAGTTCAATATCTTGTTCCATCCCACTATAGCTAGCTGCTCTCATCAGAATCCCATTAAATTTGGTAGGACTTATCCTCAGACAAGCCTAAGCTTGCATTCAATGTAATTATATTGGCATACCTTTTATAAAAAATAGTAATGTGTATATTGTTATGGTTCTGGCTACTGAAACACTTCAAAGAACCTCTAGGCCTTTATTTTCCTAAAAGTCTTTTATTGTTACAAAATGTCGGCACAGGCATAACAGGCTTATGCTAAGAACTAAGTTCTTTTCCTCTGAGCAGTTTAATTATCAGCATGTTCCCTCCCTAAATTAGCTGTCATATCCCTAAATTAGCTGTCCAATTAGTGTGAAGATCAAAGGTTTCCTTCCTCTTTCTTTCCCTTGCTTTGCTCCCACCCTCATCTGCTCTGTATTAACCCAAAAAATACCAGACAGTTCTGCATATTGTCAAAGCAAGAATATATAATATTTGCAGCGTTGACATATATATATATATTAAGATTAAATATGCAAAACTGTCACTTTTTGAATCTGCTTATGTGATTTACAGGGATAAGTTGAAATTTTGAATTTAGATAATAACATATAATTACATGCTGTAATCAGACATAAAAAACAGTTTTAAGATAGGTTAGGCTATGCCAAGCAAGGTTCCTGTGGGGTCTTTTGTTTGCCAGAAAACTATCATCATTGCATCAAATCCTGGGTGGAACATATTGCTACTAATATTTCTAAAGTTCTGGTTATTGCACTTGTACCAACAATAGCTTTTCCAGAAGGACAAATCCTTATTACAACTCTTATTAAACATAAGCTGAAATCAATATATATTCATTCCTGCTTGCACCCACTTCTTTTTAAATTATTTCTCTATGGCTTAAGAAGTGAGAAAGCGGAATCACTGCCTGAAACACATCAAGCAAAACATTGCATTGCTAAATACTTTGCATCAGGGCGGATAAGGTCAATAGGTATATCGCAAACCCATCTCATATTTTTAGCTGGAAGGCAAACGGTTTCCTGTTCCACCTACTTAAATATTGAGCTTGCCTTCTAGGACTATGACTAATGAGAGATGAGAAGATCTATTTCTACCCTAATCTTTATGCATTTCAGATAATACCAAATGCTAATTAATTGCACACATTTTCAACTGAAGAAATCTGGGCAGTAACTTTGCAGGGATTGGTTCTCTGGTTGCTAAGCTTTTCCTTCAGTCTGTTGCATGCATGTCTTCCCAATGAGACTGGACCTACAAAACTTTTTGCATTTGCAGATCATTGGGAAAATCATATTTTTTGTTTCTTTTTCCAGCATGACATATATTTTTAAAACTATACATGAACCTAGATGTTAAACTGGACCTTGATGGTACCCTGATGGTATAATTTTAATCCGTAAATATACTTTCATGTCAAATTGCTACAAGAAAGATTTTTCACAAAGATCACACTAGTTTATCTTATGTAGTGACTCTCTCTCTCTCTCTCTCTCTCTCTCTCTCTCTCTCTCTCTCTCTCTCTGTGTGTGTGTGTGTGTGTGTGTGTGTGTGTGTGTGTGTGTATGTAGGTCTCGAGTTTTCTCCTGCATAAAATTTGAAGTGTCTTGGTGACGTTTTGACAAAGTCCCATTCGTCATCTTCTAGAAGCACGAAGCTGAACACACCAGCCTGAAGATGACGAATGGGAATTCGTCAAAACGTCGCCAAGACACTTCCAATTTTACGCGGGAGAAAACCCGAATAACCAAAGACCCGCGAAAACCTCAGAAAACATATATATCACTTTACTCGTTTTCAGGATAAGCAACAGGCTAAGAATATGTTAAATCATATTCTAGAAAGAAGTAGAGATTTTGAAATATGTATTTATGTTGTGATTATGTTTATTGTTTATTTTAACACTATGATTTGATTTGAGCATTTTTCTTTTTCTGTTAAAAATTAAAAAACCAATAAAAAAGAAAGAAGTAGAGAGAAGCACTTTACACAGATATTTTTTTGCTTCTCTTATTACTACTTTCTCCAAGCACTCCACATATTGCTCATGATTTTTATAGATCTGTATAAATGCAGCTATGTTAGATGGCACTTCACGTAATTATAATTTCTGTTAATCTGCTCTAGCCCACAAATTTAAATAAATTCTTCTAACATCATTCTATAAGAATATACAAAAGAGTGGGTGATGAAAAAGTCTTATGTTGGGTGTCACTTAGTTTTCATATGAAGAATGAGTTTCTGAGAGTTAAGTATAAAGATGTACAACCGTCTAGGTCAGGGGTAGGCAACCTTGGCTCTTTTATGACTCATGGACTTCAGCTCCAGAATTCCGGGAGTTGAAGTCCACAAGTCATAAAAGAGCCAAGGTTGTCTATCCCTGGTCTAAGTGGTCTACACTGCTTGTTGAGGTTCAGCAAGGTGGTTCAACTACAGTTGTTGCAGGTTTCTTATGGGACAACTTGGATCAAATTTTCTTTATGTTGATTCAATCACTTCTATGCCCTCTTTGCTAGTTTTTCAGACATCTCTAAATCACATGTTTCTGAAATGTTTTCATTATTGACAATGAATTTTACTTTTATTTTTTTTTAAAATAACATTTTTTTCTTCAGATGGAGAAAAATATATAAAATGATGATTCATGTGAATAAAGTATATTCCTCCTATCATATCAGAAATTCAGATCAGACAAGATAAAGTGCAGTCCTTAACATAATTAACTTACTGTCAGCTATAACTGAAGATATGATGAGGGTCTTTAATATTACAGATTAAATATTTGTAAACAAATTAATGAACAATACATATAATAACAGCTATTAATCATGACAATTAAATAGAACCCTGGTTTTGAAAGGCAGCAAGCTAGTGAACATCAGCTGCCATAAATAAGACAGGAATGCGTTATTGTCTCTTGACCTACTTGTTCATTTTCTAGTTGACAGCCATGGAAATCAAACTGCTAAATAGACTCTTAATCTTGTCCAGCTCTTTATGATCTTATTATTTACTTCCTGCATTTTGAGTTGCCCATATTTTTATACACTATGGTATGACAAATTTGTTTTTTAATTATGTTCATAATGATTCAGTTTGGAATCCAGTTTTGGAGTTTATTATATTTAATCAGGCTGCTCCAAAAATTTATCAGTTCAACTAAAGTTTCGATTTAAAGTTAGATTTGTAAATCTGAAGTTTAAAACTTGGCATTTCAGATTGGTTGTCTTTGGAAATCTACTTAGGGCACAAGCAGACCCAAACTTCCTTTAATTCCTTTAAAAATTATGATTTTTATGGTGTACCTTTTTATAGATATATTTTTTAGATTTTTTGTGGCTTCTCCCTAGAAAAAAAGATTATATCAAAATGCAAGCGGGTTAATTAAAAAACAGGATTTCGCTATTATTTTTATTTTTTGTTAAATACCCAAACAGCTATGAAGTATTTAATTTTTAAACAAGATTGTATATAATATGCAGATATAGTATACCTTTATACTTAGCTGGAGGAAGCATCAGTTTGTGATTTCATACTGAAATGGAAAAGAAAGATTTAGGATAGGATCTATGGAGCTGGAAAAAGCATTAGTTGCATTAAAGGAAAAAAATGGTTAAAGGTTCACAGTCCACCATTCTTCTTAAAAAGGTGTAAAGGGTTCCCTTGTTCAGTCATGACTGACTCAAGATGGCGAAGCTCATTTCCAATTCCCAACCAAGGGAGTCTATTTTGTCTGAGAGATGTTTCCATCATCATATGGCCAGCATTAAAATAGATATTTAGGTACCTATTTAGCTACTTGCATTTGCATGCTTTTGAATTGCTAGGTTGGCAAGTAACGGCAGCTCACCCTGTCACACAGCACTCAGGTCTGTCAGGTTCCCAGCTGACAAGTTCAGCGTCTTAACCGCTGAGCTATTGCGCCCCAGTTCTTCTTGAGCTCTACAAAATATTTTAAAACATGCCTCCTTACAGGAATCAAAGCTAACTTAGATAAAACATTATTTAAGATTCACCATATTTCTCAGAAAGAATTGTGGCTGGAAAAACATGGTAAACTGTTTCTTATGGTTAGAAAGCGGATTTGTGAACCAGACAATTTTGTCAAATTAAAAAAAAGAATCTAGATTTTGTTCTAATTAATTTAGAAGGATTCACACTTTAGCATTGAGTGCTATAGATTCTTTTTGAAGTTGTCAGGTTCTAATTAAACATTTGGTCACCAAGTGCAATTAACAATCACTAGTCTAAGCCAAAGTTAAAAACTGTCCAAATTTGATGCAACCCTTCCCCCCACTCCATAAGGGCATCTAAGGGAATCTCTTTCAACAGGCTTATACTCTGAATGCTATGCCACAATGGAGAAAAACAGTAGAACTGGATGATTTTTTAAAAAGAAACTAAGATACCAATCTTACTAATAAATAGTAATTTTATAATGACCATCTGGAATGGAAAAAAAAAATAAGGGAGAGGAAGAATCTCACCAGAGCTGGTTGTCCCTCTTTTCATCTCTCAACTAGAATTTGACCAAATGACTATGGCAGTTGAAGAAATTAAACCTGATACAATTACTCTGATGGAATTATCTGCATCCTATTATATCCCTGACTGATGACCAAATATTGCAATGTTTCCTAGTTTTTGAAAGGATCATGGAACGTATTTAGTTCCACAGTATAATTGCGAGTAGGATGCTGCCTAAAATACAATACAAAAGTAGTTGCATTTTTCCTCACTTAACCTTTTTGAATTGCCCAGAACATGATTTAATGTGCTTTGCAAGCAAATGACTGTGTAGTGCCAGTATTCTTGGAGACAGGCAGGCAATGTACGTGCAAAACTTTCATTGGCATACAACATTACAGTTTTTTTTTTAAAAAATATAAAATCTATACAAAGCTTGATGATGTAAGTGTGAATTTTTTTTTTTCAAACTAATAATCAGGACCAGTAGGTACATGTAAGTATGTAAATGTGCATATATACACAGAGATAAGGTATTGGATATTTACTAAACTACTAGAGACCTTGAGCAAACATTTTAATTGAATACTTAAATCATTCCATGCAATTCATTGTTGTCATCATAACTTTCACGTTACATAATCCATTTATGCTGATCTATGACCATAATAAACCTTTGATTGATATAAAGTAATTTATGAGGATTGTTCTTGATTAAAAGCTGCCCACATCTTTACATGGCTAAAAACCAAAAAACTGAAATAAAAATTCAAGTTTAAAAACATCTGCATTGCAGTTTGTTTATTTCAACCACAAACTGATTGAAACTGTCATCCGTATCGTGCAAGCTGCTCTGGACGAACTGGCCGCAGATTGGGTGGTGAACCTGCATGATTTCAATGCCACAGAACTCAATGACTTCAATCATTTCATGGCCTCTCTGAGAAGGACCCCCTGGCAAGGCTTGCAAAAGAATCAAAACGGTGAGGCAGGGCAGACGCCCGGTAGCCGAATATACACAAGAATTCCGAGCCATTGCCAGCAAACTGAACTGGATGGAAGACATCCTCAGCCATTTCAAAGATGGCCTAAATTACAACCTGTATGATGCTTGTCTGCCCTGGGAGGGAACCCACACCAACTTGATGAATGGTACGTCCTGGCAGAAGAAGCAGAAATCAACATACTGAAGAGGCACCGCTGAGGAAAACCATGGGATTGCTCTCCACCTGAGCCGACACGCAGACCAGCAAAACCACCGGCTACGGCCAAGAAGTCAACAGACTGTTTCAAACGTGGAAGAGAGGGGCACCAGGCTGTGGAATGCCGCTCAAAAGCCCCTCAGCACAACCCAGACTGATCTCTTGCCAGGAAATCTGAGAAGCCAAAGGAACCCGCCATGAGGGCGATAGAGGCTGTGGAGTGCCCAACCTCTGCCCAACATGGGGAGAGAACTCCAGCCTACAACACAGGGCCGGCGGATACCTTAGATGACAGTTCAGAGGGCAAACCCCTTGTAAATGGACTCATCACACCCCTTCTCAAGACAGTGATTATATTAGCTCCCTCCATGCCCGCTGCCTCATTAGCCCAACACTAGTGGGAAATTTGGGCATTCCTGTGAGGAGGCTAAAACAACCAATCTCATTTGGCCAGTTAGATGGGTCCATACCAGGGGGGGTGCCAGCTACTCTAGCCACTTTACCAGTCCACCTATCCCTGGGAAACCATGAGGAAGACATAACATTTGTAATGACCCCAGGCATGGAATGCCCAATGATTCTAGGGATGGAATGGTTAAAGAAATGGAACCCCTGGGTAAATTGGAGGATGGCAGAAATCAATTTCCCGAAGGGGGATCCTATGGACTTAAATCCCCAAGGATTCCTACCAAAATTAAGAAAGGAAAAAGCATCCATGAGAGAAGAAAAGGGGCTACCCGAAATACCAAAGAAATACCGAGACCTTACTGAAGTTTTCAGTGAGGAGAGAGCGGATGAGCTCCCCCCTCATCGACCCACGGATTGTGCCATAGGATTCAAGCTCAGTGCAAAACTCCTGAAGCTCAGACTATACTCCATGAGACCTAAGGAGGAGGAGGAAATGGAAAAATTCATAAATAAAAACCTAGAAAGGGAGTTCATTGAACCTGCTAAGCCTAAAGTAGCCACCCTGGTCCTCTTTAGAGAGAAGAAGGATAGCGTTTTACGATTGTGCGTTGACTACCGCTCATTGAATGCAATCAGTGAAAGCAACCTATACCCCCTACCCCTCATGAAGGACATGTTATCACACCTCTCGAAAAGAAGAATTTTCACTAAACTAGATCTAAGGGAAGCATATTACCACTTTAGAATTAAAGGGGATGAATGAAAAACCGCATTTAATTGCCCAATGGGGTGCTACCAATTCAAAAATTTGCCATTTGGATACAAGGGGCCCCCACAGTATTTATGTAATTAATCAATGAGGTACTAAGGGAGCACCTATTTCAGGGGTTCTGGTTTATTTAGATGACATCCTTATCTTCACCAAATCCAAAGAGGAACATGTCAACCTAGTCAGAGTGGTTTTAAAGAAACTGCGAGCTGCCCACCTATATGCCAAATTATCGAAATGCGAATTCCACCAGGAAAGAATAGACTACCTGTGTTATTTCATATCCCTACAGGGCATTGAAAGGGACCCCAAGAAGGTCAGAGCAATACTAGAATGGGCACCACCTCACACAAGGAAGCAGTTGCAAAGTTTCCTGGGTTTCGCAAACTTTTACCACCAATTCATCTCCTCATTTGCCCAAATAGCCTTGCCTCTCATGAAATTACTAAAAACAAAGGGGGGGTCCTCAGTGAAACCTAGCCAACCACTAAAATGGACAATGGAATGCCAAGTGGCGTTTGAGAGATTAAAGAGACTTTTTTTCTGCCGAACCAGTACTGAGGCACCCAGACACGGATAAGCCCTTCGTAATACAGGCGGCTGCAAGTGATGTGGCAGTGGGGGCTGTACTATTACAAGAAAACAATGAAGGGGTATTTCAACCATGTGCTTATAAGTCCAAGAAACTCACCGAAATGGAACAGCGCTGGGCCATGTGGGAGAAAGAGGCATACGGGATATGTTGGTCATTACTTACGTGGCGCCAGTTCCTTGAAGGGAATAAAATCCCTTTTCAGGTGTGGACAGACCACAAAAACCTGGAAGCCTTGAGAACACCCAGGAAGCTCAACCCCAAGCAAGCCCACTGGTCCCAGCACTGTCACCAATTCCACTTTACACTCAAGCACTTGCCGGGGGGGGAATGTCTTGTCAGATGCACTATCTCGCAAGCCCCAATATAACAGCACGTGAGCCACCAATTCTAAACCACTTATGGCAGAACCACAATTGGCAGTGCCAGTAACCACCAGAGTCCAAGCTAAATTAAAGCCGCAGCTGGGTAGCCAAACCAGAATTGAATTCCGGAAAATTTTGGAAACAGATGAATGGTTCCAGAAAAATAGACATGTGTGCACAATGAAAGACGGGCTGCCTTAGGTGGAGGAAAAGTTATATATATCAATCACCCAGAGGGTCACATTCATGCAGGTTTGCCACGACACAAAATCAGCAGGGCATTTTGGATTTGTAAAAACATTACACTTAATTAAACAGCAATTTTGGTGGCCATCCATAAAAAAGGACATAGAAAGTTACGTGGCCAGCTGCCCAAAGTGCGCAACTGCAAAGAGATTGCAAGGGAAATTGCCCAGATTGTTACAACCAGTGGCGAATCCCTCAGCCCCCTTGAGGGAAATAGCCATGGATTTTATAGTGGAATTACCAGAAAGCAATGGAAACACTGTCATCTGGACAGTTACGGACTTATTTTCCAAACAGGTGCACTTTATCCCTTGCCAAAAGATTCCCACTGCAAAAGCCTTAGCAAAACATTTCGTGCAGCACATTTACAGGTTGCATGGGGCACCCCAATGCATCATATCTGACAGGGGAGTGCAGTTTATGTCAGCATTTTGGAAGAAATTTTTATCCCTCTTAGGAACCACTCAGGGACTGACATCCAATCATCCTCAAGGGAACAGTCAATTAGAATGCTCGAACTCAGTACTTGAGCAATACTTAAGATGCGTTATTAATTTCCAGCAAACGAATTGGATGGATCTACTCCCTTTTGCAGAAGTTGCCTACAATAATGCAGTCCACTCCAGCACAGGCTACCCTCCTTTTCAAATAGCCACATGTCTTTGCAGCATGTCTTAACTAGCTGTTGGACAAGATGGAGGTTGGGATGCCAATATTGTCACTGCTAGCATTGCTACTACTGCCATCACAAAAATGCAGGAAAATAAGTATAGTTTGGGGCATACTAGGTGGATATTCTCACAATCAAAATGTATTGAGAAAGTATCAGGCAGGAAAAGTTCTGGGTTAATGATTACAGTTTTAGTATTATCATTTAGCAATATTTTTTATTAATATTATAACTTGCCATCTAGCTTTAAAGCGAGATTTATACCAATTTTGTGAAGGAGAAAAAAAAGAAAACTTGAGGAAGATTAATGCTTTGTCAATTTATACTTTCTTTTTCAGCATGGTCCAAGTTAATCTATAGGAAACAAATTAATTGGGATTTAACCAAGAAAATACTTTCTAGAAGTTGAAATGTTACTTTCAAACACAGGAAATAAATCTCACATGGAGCCTAGAAAAAAGAAAAACATAAAAACCATGAAATTAATGGGCACAATCTATCTAAAATCACTTTTTGCATTATTTCAATTTAGAAAAAAATAGAAATGAATCAACATAGTCATAAACTGAGGACTGTCTGTACTAGAATTTATTATTTGAGCACTCTATTTGTGAGATCTAGAAGGCTCCAATGCTGTGAAAAGTAGAAGGAAAGAGAAGAAGAGGACAGCCAGTAGCAAGATGGATGGACTCAGCTAAAGTCGATATGAGTACACTGTTGGAAGACCTAAAAGATCAGATCAGGGACAGATTATTGTGGAGAAAATCTATAATAACTTTATGGCACATAAAAAGTGTCATCATTGCTTATCATTCTTTAAAGCTGGATTTGGAAACCTTTTTGTGTCAGGTATATATTTGCAAACCACATTGTAAGCGATAACACAAATGGCTATGATACAGCTATCACCAATAGCAAAATATCCTTTTGCTTGGTGCAAATAATAAACTTATTTCCAGAATTTCCCTGACAACCCTTCTATTCATCTTATTTATGTCCACTTTTCTAACAAAGCATTGTTTTTGTTTCCTATGAATACATGTCACTGATGTGGAATTATTGTATGATTGATTGCAGGATCCCTGTTAAAAATTCAGATATTATAGTGAACACAAGTATGTCTGTTCAGACTGCTGCCTTTGCATCAGGTTCTCAATTTAAAGAAAACAAGCAAAGGGAGAAGAACTCTTTCAGGCTGGTAGGAAGTAGACTCTTAAATTATATAAATTTAAATAAAGAGCATCTGGATAAAATACATAAAGTCTGAAAAACCATCCATTTTTAGTTTGATCATTAATTAAGCATTGCCACAGTTTAACAGAATTTTAGATTATCAGGAATATTGCAATTCAAGTTGCAGAAAGTATTTTCAATTGCAAACACTGAAGATGAGGTGGAGACAATGTGAGACAACTTGCAGAGAGCAAATAAATCTCACTATTGGCAGCCATGGGAGAACACTAAATTCCTATTACCAATCCTTTATTATTGAATGTTATGCTAAAACTTCAGCTAAATCATTCCTAATCCCGTACATTCTATAAAATGCTTGCTAGTACAATTGACTCAGAAAAAGAGATCATTGAGCTTTTGAAAAAGATGCTTTTAAAGTAATCATCAAATTACAATGTGAATCATCATTTGCATCATACGTTGCTATAAATTTATTTTACTTATGATTCATGACAGTGTTTACAGCATTCAGAAAAACTGACTGCATATTCACTTGGAACTATGAGCCTTGGAGAATAAACAAGTATATTAGCACTCAGGTGTTTAATATTAAAAGCAAATGCAATCCATATTTTTTTCAATATTATAAATATGTGGGCACCTCTTCATTAGAAACCAGAAATAACATTTTACTTGTTAACTGTTTATGAAGTTTGTCAAAAGGAAGACAGGTAATTCACAGAGCTTTACAGATGATGTGCGATGAAATCAATATAAATAATTAATATCAAATTAAGTTTCAGTTTAAATTAATCCTAAACATAATAAGGTACAATTTATTGAATCTGTCTTTGCTGGTTATAATTAAACCCTAATTGTTTCAAGAAGAAACATTTTTTTAAAATCTGCTTCTGGAAGCCCCTGAGAATGAGACCCATTCTTGCTGCAGGCAGCAATTATTCCAAAATATAGGAGTTATTACTCCTGCCTTACTTCTTGGTAAGCAGAACCTTTAGAAGGTGCTGCCAGCTAGGAAGGGTAGAAACTAAGGAGGACAGATATCCAGGCCCCAAGCCGTATATGGTTTTATTAAGAGTGACCAGAATCTTAAATTGCATTCCATAATCACTATCTGAACTCATTTGCTCATAAGAACTATTATAACTCTGTGCCTCAATTTTCAGTGTTGATAGGTGGTCCAAAAGGATACTATGATTTACAATAGTGAAGCCCACTGAAAGATCCAGGAAGAAGGATGTTTGTCCTACTTTCATCAACCATTAGAGCAACCCATGTACAAATCTGAATGCAGATAAAAACATTCCAGAGAAGATATTCTTACAATTGACAATTATATACCGGTACTTGTACTCTGATATCGGTGTTCTGACATCTCTTTTTCCACCACTCAATTTCAGCAAAGTGATTTTAAAAAACCTTTCTCACAGAATAGTGAAAATACATAAATACCACACATTAAATTAGAATAAATGATTTGGCAGGGAGGAGGGGTAAGGTTAAAATAGAGGATCCTACTAGTATTTTGAAAATTAGAACAAAATCTGGAGATATGATTGCAAACTTCAAAATTCACTGCATAGCAAGTCTGTGAAAAGAATACAACTGTTTGGGATTATTTTTGAGACTTTATTTTATTTTATTTTATTTTTCCAATTTCTATACCGCCCCTCTCCCGAAGGACTCGGGGCGGTGTACAGCCCAAAATTAAAAACATCAATATACAAAAATTAAAATAATTAAGAATAAATTAAATAATTTGGCTATAAATCCCATTTTAAAATCCAATATATTATATCTTAAAAAGCTCAATCCCCTAAAACAATTTTAACCTTGCAGGTACCGGAGCTACTATGCCAGGCCGGCCTGTCGGAAAAGGAATGTTTTTAATTCCCGATGGAAGGAACACAAATCTATTATCGTACGGAGTTCGGAGGGGAGCTCATTCCAAAACGTAGGAGCTCCCACAGAGAAGGGTCTCCCCCTGGGGGTCGCCAGCCGACATTGTCTGGCCAACGGCACCCTGAGGAGGCCCTCTCTGTGGGAGCTCCTACGTTTTGGAATGAGCTCCCCTCCGAACTCCGTACGATAATGGATTTGTGTTCCTTCCATCGGGAATTAAAAACATTCCTTTTCCGACAGGCCGGCCTGGCATAGTAGCACTTTAAAGGTGGTCACTAACACCTTGAAACGCACCCAAAAGGCCACCGGCAACCAGTGCAGCTCGCGCAGGAGCGGTGTTACATGGGAGCGCCATAACACTCCCGTCACTACCCGCGCGGCTGCATTCTGGGCCAGCTGAAGCCTCCGGGTGCACCTCAAGGGGAGCCCCATGTAGAGAGCATTACAGTAGTCCAGCCTGGAAGTGACGAAGGCATGAGTGACTGTGTGTAGCGAGTCCCGGTCTAGGAAGGGACGCAATTGGCGCACCAGGCGAACCTGATAGAACATCCTCCCGGCTACGGCCATCAGATGGTCCTCTAAGGACAGCCGTGAATCCCGGAGGACTCCCAAATTGCGAACCCTTTCCACGGGGGCCACTGTTTCACCCCCAACAGATAACGATGGAATCAATTGGCTATACCGGGACGACGGTAACCACAGCCACTCGGTCTTGGAAGGGTTGAGCTTGAGTCCGTTCTTCCCCATCCAGACCTGCACGGCCTCCAGGCACTGGGTCAGCATGGCAAGAGCATCGTTGGGGTGGTTCGGCGTGGAAATGTATAGCTGAGTATCATCAGTGTACTGATGATACTCCACACCAAAGCCACGGATGATCTCACCCAGTGGTTTTACATAAATGTTGAACAGTAGAGGCGAGAGGACTGACCCCTGAGGCACCCCACATACGAGGGGTCTCGGGTTCGACCTCTGGCCCCCTGTCAACACAGATTGCATCCGGCCGGAGAGGAAGGAGGAGAACCACTGCAAAACAGTGCCCCCTATACCCAGCCCCTCCAACCGTTGCAGCATGATACCATGATCGATGGTATCAAAAGCTGCCGAGAGGTCCAATAGCACCAGAGCAGAGGAACAACCTCTGTCCCGGGCCCGCCAGAGGTCATCCACCAACCCGACCAATGCTGTTTCCGTGCTGTAGCCAGGCCTGAAGCCCGACTGATATACAGTTGGTATACATAACTATGAATGTATGAGTGCTTAGCACAAATGCTACAAACAGATTGTCATTGACAAACACTGTCCACTTTGTAGAATTTTAAATTGCATTAGAACATTTACAGATTTTCCTTCCTACTCGGGAGATCACACAATAAAATCAGATCATTGCATTTTATCTCCCCCCCCCAGCTCAATCAGATGAAGATACTCATTAATAAAGAAAATACTTATGGCTCTTGTTAAATCAGGAAATATATGGAGATTGAAAAAAATTAAAACATTTATCCTAAATTCAACTAGTTAGTTCCCCCGAGCTATAAAAATATTAGCTTTGAATAATCATTTACCAAATATGGGTTATATAAAGATAATTAAAATACTTGGGCTGATTGTGTCAAGTCAGTGCCATTTAACTAAGTGAAAACTGCTGACAACAGCAATTGAGTAGTGAAATATGAAGTGTAAGTAGCATGGTCCAGCTTAATTCTGTCCCACTAGTGTAGCATTACTTTATGATTGAGAATAATATGAAGTTGCTTCTTCTATTATTTTTACTGAGGTTCCATGTAACTTTCCAGTTTACATTAAAAGATATTCATCAGAATTGTCAACATTATGATTGGTACTCTGCTATTCCCATTAATATGGAACTTTCTATTTATTGTAGGTTGTAAAAAAGTATCGCAAATATTAATGCATTTTAAGTTTAAAAACAATGCCACAACAACGAAACACTGTGTCCTTGCTTTCTGAACTAATGGCAACACTGCAGAACTCCATACAAATTTGGATCAGAGCTTCTTTATTGTAAGGTTTTGATGTTCCTATACACAATGTATAATAACGATATTTTAGAGTGTTGCTCAAAATTCCTTGCTTGTTATAAAAACATCATAAAAACTTCTATAACTCAAAAGAGCAAGCACTAATTTTCAGCTTTAGGTATTTGCTTGCCAACAGCTTTTTTTGCTTCTTTTTCTCAAGATGTCTGGGTGTGATATGACCTCAGAGACAGGATACAGTAGCTGATGGGCCATTTGTCTTATCTAGAAAATTAATCTTAAATACCCATTCTGTCCATCAATCTGTCTTGGGGGTCGGGAGGTGGCTTGTTTTGCTTCATAACACATTCTGATAGGCTACAGTGATAGGAATGGCTTTAAGGTTAGACTTACATCATTGGTAATTTTGCGGTTGGTATATAGAAGAAAGAGGCCTCCAATGCCTCAGAGATCCTGCCAACAGATTATTTTTAAGATTACTGCTGTTGTTCTTTTTGTGGCCTTTTGCTTTCTTTTGCATAAATATAGTTACCATTCCACTTGCTCGGTTTATCTTGAAAAACATTAGAAAAAAAGACAAAACTTTGAAGAACCTTTTGCTGTTCTTCTACAGCTAAATTGTTACTAGCTTGTGAACAACAAGAGTTGCAGAAACCATCATCCCATAGCGGTAGCATTAAAGATGCAAGGATTGCAAGAAATGTTCAAGTGAAAGAGAACGGCGGTCAGGAGGGATGAGGTAGAGATCAAGATGATGCTTTGGGAAGCTTTGATGTGGCATGTAATTAAACTTAAGTTTGTTTCCAATTAAGAAAAATTGTGTTTCTCAGCCCCAAGTTCTGACTTGCCTGGAATATTTGCTAAATAATGCCACTGCTGAGGTGAGTGGGGGAAAAAATCAAGTTTATATTTTCAATTAAAGCATTCTTCATTACTTCATTATTATTAGCTGGTTATTAGACTTTTTTGTATTCACAGATAGGATTCTTTCTTGTAAATATTTCATGAACCAGTCAAATACTGTTTCAGTCAATTACAAGAAAATTAAATAAATGGGACAGACCCTGGATCTTATTTAATGATTTGTGATATAGTTTGAAAAAAGCTATGACTGAGCTTTAAGCAATGTCACTTGGTTTATTCTAAAATAGGAAGAATAAACAGCTCAATGCTCTTGCAGGAAATGATGGAATATCAGGGTTCAAGGGAGAAAACCAATTGTGGCTAAATGACTCATTATTACCATATTTATACATAAGTTAGAAATATGAAGGAACTGCCAACTGAATGTAGTGGCAACTTTTAATCGGTCATGTAAAGAATCAGAAGGCAGAGTCAACTCACTGAAAGGATATAAAAGAAATACTGCAGACTAAACAGTGTGAATGGAATGCTAAGATTCGGTATACTGGAATAATCAAAGGCCAATTAGTGAAAATGCTAAAGAATTACCCAAAAAGAAATACTCTAAAGGATATGTATTAAAATTCAAATATAGGTGAAAAAATGTAATTAAAAGAATGACCACTCCTATATATAACACTATGGGGAACAAGGGAAGAAGGAGGAAGATTGAACTCAGAGCCAACTGCCAATCAGACTGACTCTTGTAATAATACAATTATTATCACCCTAATCCCATCATCCTGTACAGGTAGGCAATTAATTGTTGTACCAAAACAATTATAGCCCAGCTTGCATCAAACCAAGGTTATTATCACCTGAACGGATGGCTAGGCAGCACATCAGACAGAACACTGGGATAGGAGCATTCACCTCTTCTTGCTTTCTTATTAAAACAGCCAGTCTGTTCCTATTCATTAGAGACTTGGGATATCAGAGTGGACCAGGAAGGAATATTTTTAATGATCTGGTTCCTTGAAATCCATTCTGCTGGGCTGCCTTTTTGTTTTGTTTGTTTTTAGTGTTACCAGGAGTTGCCAAGGAAATAATGTAAATAATACCCTTTGTGTAATTTCTTCATTTAAAAGGTTTGTCTTCAAGGAAAAAAGAAAAGTTTTTGATCCAGCAAGAAAAGTTTTATCTACTTTCTGCTTGAATTCTTTAAAAGATGGAGGTCATTTAAGGTTATGCTTTGCAAACACATCAAGATATGTCCTATCTGTGGTTAGAAAATGAGAAGAATTGCCTATTTAAAAAATACTCAATTTATTTTAATTTTTTTGATGAGAGAAAATCATTTGGATTAGAAAATTAATTTGTAAAGTTGATCACACATAGAATTTGTCCTGAAACTAAATATTTGGCTATCTGGAAAACTTATGTTAAGAATTTTGCCATTGTTCAGGAAGTTTTTGATGGATGGTCACATGAAGGTGTGATGGAATGAGTTTTAAGTCAGAACCAAAAAAAATCCATATTTTTTCATATGGTTTCACATTTTTCTCACCAAGCAGAGCTCTAGTTTTATTATCAAGTTTTCATCTCATTTTACTTTAATAATTTTTCCAAGAATATTGTACCATAATATGAATTTTCTGTTATTAGGTACTTAATGGTATTTTCATCTGAAGATCTGTTTTAATGACCTCCATGTTAAATACAGATATTCCTCACTTAATAATCCTAATCCTTAACAATCCTAAAAGTGGTCATTAAGCAAAACATCACTTCACGGTCTTGCTTAGCAATGGCTGTTCTGGCAGACCCAGTTGCAGTCGTAGGTGAGACATTACAAGGCTGCAACTTGAGACCTGCTGGCTTCCCCAATTACTTTGCTTGTGAGAAGGTCACAAATGGAGATATTCTGACCACTGGACACTGCAGCTGTTGTAAATATGCAATGGTTGCTAAATGTTCGAATCACAATCACATGACTACAGGGACGCTGCAACAACAAACTTTTTTCAGTTCCATCAGAACTTTGAACAGTTGCTGAATCAATGGTTGTTAAGCAAGGACTACCTGTATGATTATCCATTGTATAATCCAAATATAATAAATCTATATATTACAAACCTGCTTATTCGAGAAACATCTTTATCCTGCATTCATCTGCCCATCCAATCTGACCAAATAGTGTCAACTGCCTCAATGTCCAAACTCCATGGAATTGTCACCTAATGGGGCAATAGAGATGAACATTCTCAGTGGCTATCCCCCCCCGACAAACTGATCGTGTAAATTTGTTTTCTGCATTTAAGCTTTCTGTTTGTAAACTTCTCATAATAGTTTATTAACATGCAGGAAGTAGGCTTTTGGTCTAATCTACAAGCATTTCATTTTTTTCAACACCATTCAATTACAATTCTAGAATTACCAATTTTACTAGTGGTTTCTTTATGTGGTTGTAATGTGAGGAAAATGTGGGAACAGTGGTTGTATATGTGTCATTTAGGATTAGAGTTTCACCTAAAAGTCAACCTAAAATCCTTATTTGGAGGATAAAGGCCTAGATCCAGGACAATTGAAAGCAAATTATTTAACCTCCATCATAAAGAATCTCATCTCACCCACTCTGCATGTGTCAGAACTTTAACACATTTTAAGATAAAATCACAGGTTTTGGTCATGCGTAGTTTGAATAAAATCCTATCCCAATGTTTAATATTTTGGAATTCATCCAAGGACACCACAAAGATGTGCCTTGGCGGCAGTTTCATCACAAAATAATAGTCTGACTTCTCCCTTGCACTACTTGATAATTAAATATTTTCTCTGCATATTGGTGTGACTGTAGTGTTTTGGAATCTTCCAAAATCAGTGAGGGGGAAAATTTTCTGAGACAGCACAAACCATTTTTATCTCTCCTTTTTGTCAGGTACACAGGGGGTAAAAGAGCCAATTGGGCTGATTTTGTTTTTATTATATTTTGGAACCATCCATCACCCTCACAGAGGTAGTTTTTCCCACAAGTGCAGGATCCGCTTTTTTCAGATCAACTGAATGTTGATCCATTGGTTCCAACAAAAGTTTACCAACTGCCTTAGCACCCAAGCCTGACCTCATGGGCTGAGAGAGAGAAAGGCTGGCAAAGTCATCCAGCCAGTTTTCAAGGCTAAGGTAGGACTAGAATCCACATTTATTTATTTATTTATTTATTTATTTATTTATTTATTTATTTATTTATTTATTTATTTATTTATTTATTTATTTATTTATTTGGGTTTGTATGCCGCTCCTCTCCGGGGACTCGGAGCGGCTAACAACATATATATAACAATAAAATTACAATAAAAAAACCCAAACAACGATATCTAAAAAAAACAATAAAACACACATTCAATTCAACAATCAACCACAATCATCCCCAGGCCTGCCGGGAAAGATGAGTTTTTAGATTTTTCCGGAAGGCCGGGAGAGTCGGAGAAACGCGGACTTCAGGAGGCAGTTGGTTCCAGAAGGCGGGTGCCACAACAGAGAAAGCCCTCCCCCTAGGGCCCACCAGATGACATTGTTTCGCTGACGGGACCCAGAGGCCAACCCTGTGCGCTCTCACCGGTCGTAGAGAAGTATGTGGCAGAAGGCGGTCCCATAAGTATCCTGGTCCCATGCAATGAAGGGCTTTATAGGCGATAACCAACATCTTGAATTGGGCTCGGAGACCAATAGGCAACCAATGCAGCATGCGGAGAGTTGGTGAAATGTGGGCACAACGCGGAAGGCCCACAACTGCTCGCGCAGCTGCATTTTGCACTAATTGTAGTCTCCGAACACTCTTCAAGGGTAGCCCCATGTAGAGAGCATTGCAGTAGTTGATCCTCGAGGTGACAAGGGCATGTGTGACTGTGAGGAGAGACTCCCGATCCAAGTAAGGACGCAACTGGTGCACCAGGCGAACCTGGGCAAATGCCCCCCTCACCACAGCCGACAAATGATGATCCAATGTCAGCTGTGGATCGAGGAGGACTCCCAAGTTGCGGACCTTCTCCTGCTTTCTATCTAGCCTGGGGCCTTAATCACCAGAACAAATTTGGTCTCATTGATCAGAAATAGTAGCATCTCTAATTCCTGCTCTCAGATACGATTGAGAAATCATACTGCAGAAAGCAAATGTGCGTGGAATCTTTCTTTTCAGTTAATACCTTATCATTATGCTGTATTCTATTGTGCATGAATAACGGATAGGTATGTGACAGCATTAGAGGCCACTTAGGTTAACATGCCAACTGAAATTGTATGACATGATTTTAAAGATTAAATAATCCTAGAATGTTACTCATACATATTTTACTTTCTAATCAAGTCAGTCCTGATGCAAGATAATCCAAATATGTTGGGAAAGCATTCAATGTTGAAACATTATTTGCTTTTTACATTAGCAAAGAATGTCAAAATTAGAATGTAAAGAGCATTCATATTTTTGCAAAGGATTAAAGTTTTAGGGAATGTGGCTTTGGTTGTTTCTTTAACAAACTGGAACCACTCCAAGGAGCTGATCAGGTGCCTGCAATCTATGGCAATGTGAAAATTGGGTCTGTTTAGAATGTCAGCCAACTGAGAACTGCACTTGGGGTGATAGCATCTCATTCTGCATTACACAAAGGAAAAGGAAAAGAAAATGAGTTTTGTTTCCTTTTTCCATTTTTCAAAAATTCCCCTGCTTGCTTCATAATTATAAAATGTTCAGGCTCCAAGCTTGTATTTACATAGCAGGCAGCAATGAAAGGCCAAACATGTTTTACTCTCTCTATATATATCTCATTCCTGCATAAAATAACATCCTAATCTCCCTGGCATCCTAAAGAGACCTTTTTTAAAAGAAATTTGGTTCAATGGCAACATGGTAAGTACATTTTACCCTCCATCTTCAACTTTAGCTCTCTCCTTTTTTTGGTGATGTACGATTATGGCTTTTTCAACAACTATTCTCCATCATCAAAGGACCCTGGTCCTAAAATTGTTTAAATGAAATATTTATTTGCTTGATTTTTAGCTACATAAACAAATACTTTCTTCCTGTCATGATGCAACTGTCAGTAGTTCCAACTAATGAAACACTTCAAAGAACTTTCAGGCATGTTTATCCTAAAGCCTTTATTACAGTGTTACAAATTGACAGCACATCATGGACATTTTATGCCAGAATCTGACTTCCTCTTGCTGGCATCTAGGTAACTTTTCTTGCTAAACCCCTCCCTTATCTTGCAGTCACAAGTCACATTATCCAATTAGTGTGAAGGTCAAAGGTTTACTTCCTCTTTCTTTCCCAGGCTTTTTACCCCCTCACTCTAAGCTATGTATTAACCCAATAAATACCAGACAGTTTTGTATATTGTTAAAACAAGAATATACAGTATTTGCAGCATTGACAGCAACACCATTATTGCTCTTACAAGAAAGGACCGTGCTAAACATTTCCAATTCCTTGTCAATCAAAATGCTGCAAGTTGTTTTTCAGGAATCTGAAATAAGCTACTGTCTCAGCTGGGGAGACATTCACATGGAATGGCCCACGTCCAACCTCAAGAAGGAAGTGAGTCTCCTGTTTCTCCCAGGTTGCATGGAGGTCTGATAATTTATATACTTTCTGGAATACTTCCAGGATCTCAGCCAGTGTTATTAATCTATAATGGCTGTACATTTTTCAAGACAGCAAGCACACCCTGAGGAATATATGTGGCTCACAATTTAGAGACCTGGCCCAGTGCGAACATTTCCCATAGATTACATCAGGCTCTTACAATTTTTAAATAAATGCACCTTGCCTGCCCTGGGCTGCTGCTTTTCTTTCTTCACAACCATCATCTGATCTTATTAATTACATCTGGCTTAGATTGCCAAGTAGGGTGAAAATAATGTACTTTACCTCTGCCTACAAAGCTCTTTCTTGGCTTAAGGTGAGAGTGGGGGGGGATATAGTCTTTGGCTATGAACTAGGAAGGGCCAAATTATAGTCATAAATGATGCAAGCAATAGGGAGGTCTTGCAATAAATGAATTAAAGTCTTTTCTGTTTCAATTTAGCATTCCCTCCACATATTGCTTTCTGACACCATCATTTCTGTTTCATAAGTTGACAGAAAACTACAGGGACTTACAGGTATTACTAGAGATCTCAACTGTGCTTTTAAATTAAGATCACATCTGTTTCTTAAAATACAAGTTTCAGTTCTTTATATAAAGAAACAACAGGTGAAGTATTCAACCTTGGATTCCTAGCCTTTGCACATCAGGCTGCTATTAAAGTTAGGGGACCAAACCTAAGTAGAAAATTTAATAACCCCTGAATCATTAGGAGCATAATCCAGTCTCCCAGTGGAGCTATAAATTATTGGTACACTGGGTTATAAACCTAGTCTAGCCCTAAAATATGATTAATTGCTAATTATTTCTAAGTTCCTGCAAGCCATGTTACATAACTTAGATGGGCAGACTTTGGGGAATATTATTGGTCATAATAGTTTAAGATTTAGTAACATGACTTGGAATGGTCATCCATTTCTTTAAAATTGGTAATTTCATGTTATTAATCTACACAAAGGTATGAAAGCAAACAAATTTTTGAGGCTGCTATGCCTGTTTTGTCCTACTTATTGAATATGAGTTTATGTGTTCTATAGAATCTAGATAGATGATAGATAGATATAGAGATGATAGATAGATAGATAGATAGAGAGAGAGAGAGAGAGAGAGAGAGAGAGAGAGAGAGAGAGAGAGAGAGAGAGAGAGAGAGAGAGAGAGAGAGAGAGAGAGAGATACAGAGAGATAGAGAGAGAGAGTATACTCAGTGTCCAAAAAAAGAAATATGATAAGTCAACCTTGTTTAGATGGCCATTGCTCAGGGTAACAGCTTTTTAGAGCAAAGAATAAGAATGGTTGTCCCTTGCTGTAAAGGCAAAGAAGAATTGCAGCAGCTTCATACATTTATTGTACATTGCTGAATGCCAACCCCAAAGATTTTAATTTGAAAGTGAAGCTTTCAAACTCATATGAGGATATGAACACATGATTTATTAAATATTGATAGGATTGTAGCTTAAAGGGCCTGTACATTATTTCTTTCTGGCAGGCTAGACTGGAACCAATTAAACAGTCAAACAAGAATATGGGCACTCCTGATAACAAATTTTAATGATAGAAGCCATTATGAAATAATTTTAATGATTGCTATTATATGTGAATCCTCTATATAATTAAATCAATGTTCTTGTGCCTCTTTTCCATCCAAGCAATGGAATGGTCTTGAGAGATGTTTCTTTTGAGCAAGTGTCTTTTGGTTTAGTAATAGACCAGTTTTAACATGTGAGGAATGAGAGGTTACACTGGAGTGTTATCATAATAATTCCTAAATATATATATGCTTACTTTTTTATATAAGCTTACAGCTACACTAATTCCCTCATGGGTGTACATTACAAAACATTTTATATCTTATTATTGCATTTAAATTGTTTGCTGACAAAAGATTTATGCAAACTTTTCAAAATACTAAAGATAAAACATTAATAAAATCATTATTCACAAGAAAAGGAATTGCTGCGATGACAATTTAATCATGAGCAAAGAAGCAAAAATGCCATTCATAATGAAATGTTTAAGATGGAATCCTTCCTATTCTATAATGAGACAAGCATGATATAAACTCACAAACTATCCCAACAATGGTAGATTAATCTCTCTGCAAGTACGAAGAACATTATTATTTACTCAATTTGTATGGCCACCCATCATGACTAAGTGAATCTGGGCAGTTCACAATAGTTAAAAACAATCCATTTAAAACAACCCAAAAGTCAGTATACAAATATAAAACATTGAAAACCACTTTAAAATCAAGCTAACCATGCAGCAAATAAGGGTATCTCTTCTGCTCCAGACTACCATTCCCTATGTTACTTGGTGACACCATCTTTTCTGTTCCCTAAATAAGTTTATCCTTGCACCAAGCCCAACACGAGCCTTGCAAAAGTTCCCCACCATTGCAAGAAACCCAAGTATGGTGGCAGAGTAAGTCTTCATGTCTTTGCAATGCCATTTAGCAATTGCATTTTCTTCTTACTACTTGCAATCAGCAAGTAAATATCTCCAAAGAATGTTTCTGGCAACAGACCTCTCCTTGAAGAGCTTACCAAATCTAAGTCCATTTTAAGGATAAATATACTTGTAGTATATTCAGCTCACCTCATCACTTCACTTGCCCAATAAAGGTATATTTATTTTATATCCTTAAAGGATAAATAATTATTTGAACTATATGTACAAATAATACTTACAATTTTATATCCAGTTGTGCCTTTTTTATTTTGGTAATGTATTTGTTATTTAAGATAAGATAAGAGATAAGATAACCTTTATTGTCATTTTTTACTGTAGGCACAACGGCACTCATCAAAAATGAAGTTTAGTTGCCCGGTCTCAAAGTGAAACACATACATGACACACACTCAAACATACTATGTACAACATATGTATAAACCCACACCACTACATATACATAACAAATATTAAATACTGTCCATCTTGAATATATAACGGAAGGAGGAAGCTTGAGAGTTCACAAGGTTAATGCTGTATGGAATGAAACTATGGCTGAATCTGGATGTTCTGCTATGGACACTACAAAGCCTCCTTCCAGAAGGTAACAAGGAAAACAGGTCGTGAAGAGGATGCGTAGTGTCCCAGATAATCTTACGGACCCTGCTCAAGCAATGCTTCTGTGCTATGTCCTGGATGGGAGGGAGGGAGCTGCCAATGATCTTTTCAGCCATCCTCACCACTCTCTAAACCGCCTTCCTGTCTGAAGCAGTGATCTTCCAAACCAGACTATGATGCTGTATGACAGGATGATTTAATGATAAGCACATGTGGCTATTATGCCAGGAAAATCTTGGTTTATTTCTTCATATAGCTATATTTATAGTGTGTGAACTAGAATTTGGAAACATTACCCAACTACCAACTTCTGCTAACATTACAACTCACACATATTAGGTATATTTATATGGATGTTTCCCTTTAAGAATCCCTGTATTTTACTGTAGCCATGGTGATACTTGGCATACACTGAATTTTACTGAAACATTCTTCTGGTTTCATAATATAGAGTTGTTAATATATAGTCACATAACAAGATGGAAAGTTGTACTTAGATGAATAAAGGAAAAATACAAATATCAACAGGATGTCAACAGATGAGATGAAGAAATCCTTTAAATAATTAGAGTGATGTCTGAAAAAGTTCCTTTAGTTTGCTTTTATTTATTTTATTTCAATTAAGAGAAACTAGACTTTTATAAAAAGAAGCAAGGCATTTTCTTTAAACAAAAGTTTAATACAAACTAAATATTTAAAAAGCTGAGAAAAAAATAATGCAGTGTCCATAAAATTAATAAAGCCATTAAAATGTATTCTTCAAAAAATTCACTATAAATGCCAAATATGTATAACTATAAAAACAACTTATAATTACTTTATACCAAATATTTGTAAAAATGTTTTTCTCTTCTGTATATTGACTGATGTTATATCTGCTTGGAGTTTGGACTGACAAATATTGATGGAATGTAAATTGATATGCACAGATTGTTAGTAAGACTCTGTACATCCTGTTTATTATAAAAGAGACAGGTATCTTAAGACAAAACTGCAGAATGATAATGTATGAACTTAAAGAGTGTAATATATGCCTCAAAACAACTTTTACAATCAGCCATATTTCAAAATAAAAACCTTAAGTCTGCAAAACAGAACAAATTATTCCCAATATGGATAAACACACACACACATATAACATTGCATAAACATTTTTGATAATTAGAAAACCACCACCATCCTTTTACTTAGGCACCCTTTAAAAGAAATGAACTTTAAGAGTTTCTCTACAATTTCTAAGAAAAATCCAGTTTCACTCTGGCTCAACATCTAACACTAAAATATTAAATAACTCAGAAGATTATTTCTTAAAAACTTGAAGACTAAATCTCTGGGCCATAGGATTTTTTTAAATATCCTTTCCAAGTTTGGAGACAGTACCTCAACCATAGAGGGACAAATTTGACACTGGATCTGTGTATGTTTTGATTTTCATTTCTAACTTCTTCTGAGGTTGGAAAATTATAATATTGGAAAGTTCCCAAAGGGAGGATCATTGTTTGAGCCAGGAATAGATCTTGTAATTCTCCAATGATTGTGAAATTCAGCAGTCAACCTCACCGAGTTCATAGGCACCATGAAAAACAGCATTTGTTTGCAAATTCACTGAACAATTTTATTCCCCTTGGTATCTCTTTGGATGATTTGTTGATACTACAATAAATGCTTAGTAGTGAAACCATTTCTGGAACCAGCTTTACATTCTTAAAATTGATTATGTCTATCATCCTCTGATAATAGAATAACAGGTCAAATACCTGTGCCCTTTTTGTGGTGAAATTCAAAACAACCCCCTTATGGTGTAAATGCATGGATTGGCCCATAATTATCAGTTTGGACATTTATTTATTTATTTTATTTTGGACTTATATACCGCTCCTCTCCGAAGACTCGGAGCGGCTTACAACATATATAAAACAATATTCACATCTAAGTCCAAATTAAAAAAACCATTAAAGACAAAAACCCAACACACATTCATCATTCACACAACAATCCACAATCATCCCCAGGACTGCCGGCAAAGATAGGCTTTAAGATTTTTTCGGAAGGCCGGGAGGGTGGGAGAAGCGCGGACTTCAGGGGGCAGTTGGTTCCAGAGGGTGGGCGCCACAACAGAGAAGGCCCTCCCCCTAGGACCCACCAGACGACATTGTTTCGCTGACGGGACCTGGAGGAGACCAACCCTGTGCGCTCTCACCGGTCGAAGGGAAGTATGTGGCAGAAGACGGTCCCGTAAATATCCTGGTCCAATGCCATGAAGGGCTTTATAGGTAATGACCAACACTTTGAATTGCGCTCAGAGACCGATAGGCAACCAATGTAGCATGCGGAGAGTTGGCGAAATGTGGGCACAATGTGGAAGGCCCACAATTGCTCGCGCAGCTGCATTTTGTACTAATTGTAGTCTCCGAACACTCTTCAAGGGTAGCTCCATGTAGAGAGCATTGCAGTAGTCGATCCTCGAGGTGACAAGGGCATGTGTGACTGTGAGTAGAGACTCCCAATCCAAATAAGGGCGCAACTGGTGCACCAGGCGAACCTGGGCAAATGCCCCCCTCGCCACAGCCGACAAATGATGTTCCAATGTCAGCCGTGGGTCGAGGAGGACTCCCAAGTTGCACACCTTCTCTGAGGGGTTTATAGATTCACCCCCCAGGGTAATGGAAGGACAGATTGAAATGTCCTTGGGAGGCATCACCCACAGCCACTCTGTCTTGTCAGGGTTGAGCCTCAATCTGTTAATGCCCATCCAGACCCTCACAGCCTCCAGACACTGGCACATCACCTCAACCACTTCACTGATTTGGCCAGGAGTGGAAATGTACAGCTGAGTATCATCAGCATACTGGTGGTATCTCACTCCATGCCGATGGATGATCTCTCCCAGTGGCTTCATGTAAATGTTAAAAAGTAGGGGGGAGAGAACCGACCCCTGAGTCACCCCACACGGGAGTAACCTAGAGGTGGACCTCTGACCCCCCCACTAACACCGACTGCAACCGACCAGAGAGATAGGAGGAGAACCACCATAACACGGTGCCCCCCTCTCCCAATCCCTCCAGCCGGCACAGAAGGATACCATGGTCGATGGTATCGAACGCCGCTGAGAGGTCAAGAAGCACCAGGAAAGAGGACTGGCCTCTATCCCGGGCCCGCCAGAGATCATCCATCAGAGCGACCAAAGCAGTTTCGGTGCTGTAGCCAGGCCTGAACCCAGACTGCAGAGGCCCCAGATAATCGGCTTCCTCCAGAGACCACTGGAGCTGAAGTGCCACCACCTTCTCAATAACCTTCCCCACAAAGGGGAGGTTAGAGACCGGACGATAGTTGGTCAAAATTGCTGGATCCAGGGAAGGCTTCTTGAGGAGGGGGTGCACAAGTGCCTCCTTTAAGGGAGCCAGGAAGGACCCTTCCCTCAGAGAAGCATTGATAATCTTCTGGATCCAGGTATCTGTCACCTCCCTACTAGCAGAAACTAGCCAGGAGGGACACAGGTCCAACAAACAGGTGGCGGAACTCACAGCTCCAATGGCCCTGTCCACTTCATCAGGCGTAACAGCCTCAAACTTGCCCCAGATGACCGGACAAGAACATGCCCCTGTCCCCTCAACTGAATCATTATCAGTCGACTCTGCTTCACAATTGAGTCTAGGTCGGCCCGGATCTGAGCTACTTTGTCTGCGAAACAGTTGTTAAAGTCCTCAGCACTACCCTGCAAGGGAGGCCCCGGACCCCTCAGGTTAAGGAGGGACCGGGTCACCCTAAACAGGGCGGCCAGGCGAGATTCCGCAGATGCGATCAAAGCGGAAAGATACAAAGATCTTGCCACTTTAATTGCCTTCAAATAGACTCTAATAAGTGAGCTCAATCTGGTTCGATCAGATCCGGACCTACTTCGTCTCCATCGCTTCTCTAGATGTCTCTTATGGCGCTTCATCCCCCTGAGTTCCTCGGTATAGGTTGAGTGGTATGAGTATGGGATACAGGTATGGGTGAATCACAAATTCTATCTACTTCCATCTACTTATTAGGATTGTGCAACTTTATTTGGCAAGTCAGGAATCTGTACATTGGGACTGTACATTGAATGGCCATGTCCTGTTGCATAATCTGCAACTGTCAGTGACATATAGCTGAATTATGAGAGAAAAAATCCCACAAATGATGAATAAGTATAGTAAAAATATGACACCATGTTTAGGCTTAATGCACTGCGATATTTAATTCAGTACATATTAATGTACTTATTCACTTTGTGTACATGCTCATCTCACTTAAATGCCTCTGGAAGGCTACAATAGTGAAAAATTGAACAAATCCATAAAAAAGTAAAACAAACTATATAGAAATACATAAAATACCAAAAAAAACACTTAGAAAATTAAAACAACCACATCTACCTTTGAATTGCACTCAACACAACTGTTGTAACAGTTCTGTACTACGGTATTGTCAGACCCTCAGATATAGCAACAAAACTATTCAGGGCCTTCTTAGTCTAGCAGGGTCAGAGCCAATCAAAGTTCCAGGGGAATGATGTTCCACAAGATGAGTTTCTTCCTGGGTCCCACCAGATGAACCCATAGATAAGGTCCATAACATGTCTCTCCTGCTGGAGAGACACATATAACTGGTGAGAGGCAGTCCTTCAAATAACCCAGTGCCATGACATAGATTGTTTTATAAGTCTTAGGCCACACCTTGAATTGCATCCTGTTTCCCCAAAAATAAGACTTATCCTAAAAATAAGATCTAGCTTGATTTTTACGTTTGTGCCTAATATAAGCCCTACCTCCAAAATAATCCCTAGTTTTGGGGTGAGGCACATGTGTAAAAATCAAGCTGGAGGTGGGTGGGTGGAGCTGCCCCATGTGCCCCACACCCACTTACCTTAGGACCGCTGCAGCCAGGCATCCCATGCCTGACACCTGTCACGCTGCTGCCTGAGTTCTTCTGCAGCCACTTGTGGCCGCTTGCTATAGGAGGCCGATGGCTTGTTGTGCCAGCGCCGCCATTCGCATAGCTCCTCATTCTGATGCCACCACTCATAGCAGGAGGTGTGATAGGCCGCAGCGCGTCACACCATGCAGCTTCCTGCCACAAGTAACGGCACCAGCATGACAAGCCATGAGGCCTCCTGCCGCAAGCGGTGGTACTGATGCAACGAGCCATGTGGCCTCATGCCACGAGTGGTGGCACTGGTGCAAAGCGCCACATGGCATCTTGCTACGAGCAACAGCACTGATGTGAAGTGCCACATGGCACGTGGCCACAAGTGGCCACAGAGCTCAGGCAGTGGTGCAACAGATGTCGGGCATGGGAGGCCTGGCTGCAGCGGTCCTAAGATAAGTGGGTAAGACACCCCCTGAAAATAAGACCTGATGCCTCTTTTGGAGGCAAAAAAATATATAAGACTGGGTCTTATTTTTGGGGAAACATGATACTGGCAACCAATGGAGCTTGGGGGAAAAGATGTGATTGAAGAAGTATGGAACAGCCCATATCAGCTCATTTTGCACCAGCTGCAGCTTCTGAATGCTCTTCAAGGACAACCCCTATATATTTATAAATAGCAGTTCATCCCAAACAAAATATTTTGAAATAAAGTTGCTTGAATTTAGACACTTTAACAAAACATTTTTTGAAGGGATGACCATCTATATTGTATAGGGCAGGTCACTAATATCTTTAGATAAGTTTGAAACAAGTCTAGCCTAAAACCATAAATAGCTGGTGTGTTTTTAAGTAATATGAAATGTTATATAACAAAACTGTATAGAATCATAATTAAAAGGTATTTCCTCATCCTCAAAATCTAATCTAAAATAAGATTTTTTTTAAAAAAAGAATGATAAATAAAAATAAATCAATGGCAAAATCTCTATATGTACATATACACAGTACACATACAAACATCGATAAAGCTGTTTTATTTTAAAAGGGAAAGGGAAAGGGGAAAAAAAGAAAGCATTAATATAATCAATATTTTATTATGGCACATTTATAAACTTATAGTAAGATAGTTCTATTCTTTATTATTGTTCGTATTTCAGCCAGACTAATTTTCCACACTCTTTGATCCAATGGGAATATTTTTTTTTTACTTTTCCAATGTTTTGCAATGACAAACCTAACAAATGCCATGGCAGCTAACAAATGGAATTACAACAATTTCTTATGTCACATCAGTATATTTGTGTTAGGAAAAACAGACAATAAGCCAACAGAATTTTGTGATTTTTTTCCAATTTCTTCATAAACTTTCAATCAAAATTCTCACTAACTGGATATTGCCAACAGCTTTATAGATTAGGTTGGACAGGTCATAAGCAAATAGGCACATATTATGTCCTTTCCATCTCAAATCTATAACGTAGTACTTTTAGTGAACACTAGCATCATTTGAATATAAGAACATAATAAATACCATGGACTCGTTTTTAAAAAAAAATTAGATCCAGATAGATTCTATCTTGAGTTTTCCCAAAAATGTGTTCTTACAGTTTTTGTTCTGCCCCTTTCACTTAACAACATATATGATATTTCACTTGTCTTAGCAATTTCTAGCTTTGAAATATGCAAATTAGGAAGTTCATCTGATAAAGATCTGACTTAAAGTTTTGACTTAAAATATTGACAATAGATTGACTATTCCACATGAATTAATAATTTGCTAAACTAGTTTAAATATATATGGAGATACATATCTGTTAAATTTAAGTAACAAAAAGTCTGCTATGATTATTTTTAACACATTTTCATTTATAGTAAACAATAGTGGGATAGATGGAACAATGTTTGATTTTTGTGATTGTTTACATAATACAAGCTACCGTAGTTGATTGGATTCACATAAATCATTTTGCAGCTTTGACTGTGTTATGAATGCAATCCATGGAGGGTAATACTAGATATTTCTGGAGTATGGAAGTATTTATGAAAGATCTCAGACATGTAACAAAAATAAATGTTGTTATTTAGGGCTATGCAATGATTTCATAATCAGGCTCAAATGTTTTCGATAAATGGCAAAAATTCTAGTATCCAATTTATGGCAAGCCATTTAGCTGAAGCAGGAAAAAATTCCTTGGCTAATTATGCAATACATGAAAACAGCTTAAAGTACGAAAGGAACAGGCTGATATTGAAGTTTCTGATGAATCTAAGTTTGTTGGTAATATTTTTTTTACCATGGCAATGAGCTGATCTGGATCACAGCCCAGTTTCCTTTCTCCTCATGGATTTTCCTTTGCTGCCATAAATAGCATGAATGATGAGATGCAGACATCATTTTGGAAATTGTTTCACAATTCCTTAATCTCTGTATATTTCAGGTATCAGCCAAGAATATAGGTTATGTAAGAAATTTCTTCTGTTAATGGCACCAATACAGAACTGTTAGTGACTTTCACTCTGAGAGATATTAATAGCTACGGTATGTGCCTATTATGACTTAGAATTGTAGACTTTCCTAGGTTCGGTACAATGGCCCTTTGGATAATTTCATAGTTATAGACTACAGTATATATTTGTCTGTTGAAAAATTTAAAAGAGTATTCTTTTTTCCTGATCCACTAAGACTTTATTTAGATACTGTCACACTCTTAATACATAATTAAAAGTTTAACAGACTAAGATGCTCAGTATCTGAAAAGTTGCAATCCTCCATTTTGGATTGCAGCAAAGAAATTTCTACTTCTCTTTTAGATTTAACCTACAATAAACTCTCAATTTATACCAAATCAGGCTACAGCATCAGAGATGGAAGAGATAAATTGTTTACAAATATTCTCACCCTTAACATCTAAAATTCGGATCAATTTTGACTAATCCAAACTGTTTATTCTTTAGATAAAAGTCATGCTGTTAAAATATATTATGTTATGGACAGAAGGATGACTCGGCAACATTTGGCTTTATGAACGCTGTTTTTCTGTTTTACATTATTATAAGGCTTGTATTGCGAATTTTAAAGCTCTTAATAATGAACTATGATTCTGTAATAATATATCAAACGTATCTGGAATCTGTAAGAGAACAAATCTTTCACTGCATACAGCACTTGAAAATGAGACATGTACAGATAGTCCTCAACTTACAACCACAACTGAGTCCAAAATTTCTGTTGCTAAGAGAGACAGTTGTTAAGTGAGTTTTGCCCCATTTTGCAACCTTTTTGCCACAGTTGTTAAGTGAATCACTGTAGTTAAGTTAGTGACATGATTGTTAAGTGAATCTGATTTCCCCAAGGCTTGTCAGAATGTCACAAAAGGTGAACAATGTCACAAATTTGAACCAATTGCAAGCGTCCGAGCTTTGATCATGTGACCATGGGGATGCTGCAATGGTCCTAAGTTTCAAGTTTCAAGTTTAATCAAATTTATATGCCGCCCTTCTCCTAAGACCCAGGGCGGCTCACAACAACAATACAATAAAAATTTAAAAATTAATTTCATTCACACCACATACAAACACAATCAGCTGACAGTCACTGATGGCGGGACACTCCTAGGGCCCAGGGGCAGAGTGCAATTCATACGCCCCAAGCCTGTCGGCATAAATGCGTCTTCAATAATCTCCGGAAAACTAGGAGGGAGGAAGCAGTGCGAACCTCTGTGGGAAGCTGGTTCCAGAGAGCTGGGGCAGCAACGGAGAAGGCCCTTGCCCTAGGCACCACCAGATGACATTGTCTAACAGACAGGACCCGTAGGAGGCCAACCCTATGCGCCCTAACCGGTCGCTGGGATTGGTGTTGGAAATGGTCATAAATTACTTTTTTCAGTGACATTGTACCTTCAAACAGTCACTAAACAAATGGTTGTAAGTCAAGGACTACCTTTAGCTTTTGTTTGGTGACATATTTTTGATCAGTTTTTGCGCTGAAAAAAATATAATAAATTGGGAGAAAAAGCACAGATCCTGAGAATTTTTCAAGGAAATGTGTTCCAGAAATGTCTTTGTATCAGCTTCTCCTACCTTATGTAAAACACATATTAGTTATCCATCCCTTGGATAAACTGGAAGATACATCAGCAGAATGATTTTTTTATATTTTCTACAGAAGGTTATACAGAATTTGGACTAGTGCAGCATTTTAAAAGATAGATGAGGGGATTTCATCGGAAGTGAACTGGACTAGCACTTGGGGTTATATGTTTTTCCCCCTTTCTTTTAACTGATTTCATCAATTAAAATATTCACAGTATGAAAAATGGACATTTCAAAGAAGTGATGTGGAGAGTGAAGGACTGACTGTTTCTTATTCTTCTATATGGCAGAATTTGTTTCCCCCCCCCCTTGCTGGTCTGCATTTCCTTAACTCTAAGATTCACAGCTTTATTGCATATTTCATTTAATCCAATTTTTCCTTAAATAACTCATTTATATAATAATGTGCCTTGAAATGTTGGAATGAGACAGACTTGATGTCATAAATAAATGTTTGTGAATTGATATAAAGTTAGAAACTTACACTGAAACAGATAGCTCTCTGGCACACCACATATGGAATATTTAAAAGCCCTGGGCCTAATTTAAAATGTAGTTTTTAAAAATTAAATGAACAACTCCCAAGTTTCATTTGGCTGCTCGTTGCATCTTGGGATAAGGTGCAAGCTGTTCTTTCCTTCCCTCCTCTTCACTTCCTCCTCCTCTTTCCTGTCAAATTGCAAATAATATGTGAAACAAATTAATGTTGGCTCTGTACTTCGAATTACTTATCCACATTTCCCATAAACAAGAGAGATTATTCAGCAATGACCCTGCTCAAATGAAGCTTTTTAAACTTCCATTTATAACAACAGGAAGGAACACGTGCTTACATTTCTCCTCTACCAAATTAATCAGCTGGGTTTAATTATGCTAAGGATTAGATTCCAATGACGTTTTTCCTCCATGCAACATATTCATGAGCTGAGTTTAAGACTGTAATGTTGATAAGGATATCTTGAAGCAATTTTTATTTAACAATCCTAAGGACAATATACACTAGAATTCTGCATCTTTTTCTAAGCCTTCAAATTTGTTTCATTTGGTCCTGCCTGTATTTTATTGTCTGTTTAATATGCAGAATTGATTTTTTAATATTCATGAATATCGTGATAGAGAGATCTAGTTAAAAAACTAAAATGCTTGAAGTCATTGTGTGTTATAGCTCAATGGGTCTGTTTTTGTAGTCGTCTGGGTCTGTCTTTTCTTATTGCTGCCAAAGTATAAATAAAGTTCATGTTTACACAGCAGTAACCTTCCTGTGCCAAAAAGGCTTTCCCCAGGGTTTGTAATTGCTTTTGTAGTTGCTTTCCTCCTCTCCATTGCCAGATTCTACCATTCTGTCACTCTCATATATTGTCCTTGATTTTTTTAAAAATTCTGTAAAAATTATACAAAACCCAGAAGTAGCCTTACACAAAATGTCCAATTATGCAGAGAGAGGGACAACAACAACAAAAAGAGTAACACACAAGGAAATTTGGATCTGCTTTTTTATGTGACCATTTCTTACGTTAGATGAACTGTCAGTAGCAGAAAACAAAACAATAAATGACATAACACAAACTAGCTTGATCCAAGAAAATGCATCCTGAACAGTTCAATATTAGCTCCTTTTGATTTATATATAGCATATAATCACTACTTATCCCTGAAAAAGCACCAAGGCTCTGATCCGTTAGTTCTTGAACTCTTAAAGCATGTATTGGATTATGGATGTGATTCATCAGAAACTAAATTATTTGGGTAACCTGCAAGATCATATCTTATGGTTTCCCCTGGAATTTTTTAAAAAAAGAATCGTCAAACTGGATTTTTAAACAAAAGGAAAAAGTTGAAAGAGGCATACAGTATTGTTAAATCCAAAACAAGTTCTAATCTAAAATGAATGTAATTTCAACTTCATGAATGAGATGGCTTTCAATGGCAGCTGTATTATAAATTCCCTATGTTTTAAGCAGAATTACTGCAAGTTAATTCCAGCTTAAATCAATTGATTATTTATGATTTAGCTCTTTATCTCTCTCTCTTTCCTTCCCTCCCTCCAATAGACTGGTTCTTTGTAGGTACGAGCTCTGCAGAGGTCTTCTGTAATGTAAGCATAAATGGAAGGTTTTTCCTTCCCATCCCCTAGATCAGGTATATCCAACCCATGGCCCACAGGCAACATATAGCCCTGGACAACGAGTAAAGTGACTCCACAAGACACCCCCCCCCAAATAAAGGAAGTTTGTTATTTATATACATTAACTATATTATGTATTTTATATGTGGCCCAAGATAATTCCTCTTCACTCAATGCAGCCCAAGCAAGCCAAAAGGTTGGACACACCTGCTCTACATTATACATTCTACTTCCCCTGTTTTCTGTCCTAATTATATCATTCCCTATCCATACTATGCATAATTCTGTTCTTTTGTGGTCTTTCTTTATTTTCTCCAGTACACATAGTTGGATCAGACTTCTGCTTTTCATTTTCAACTAACTTTTTCCTACCTTTTAATCATCTTTCTTGTTTTTATTTTGTTTTCTTCAACTCTGATTATCCTCTGCTTCTAATATCATTTCTCATAGATTCTTCTCATGAAAACTCATTCTTCATCACCCCTTTTATGTTCCTTTTTCTTGTTCTATGCAATATGTATTTTTAATGAATTTTGTTATTAGTTGTCCTGTTGACTATGGATTTTTCTCAGTTTTCTGTTAATAACAGAAAATAATTCTAACAATTTTGTTAGAATTTAATCCCAGCCAAAATGAGTTGTCACATAATGCCAGACTTAAGTTTTGTTACCATTTAATCAGCTGCATTTTCAAAGCCACTATACTATGTCAGGCACTATGTCAAAGCTATCAATACTATAAACATCATTCATAATAATCTATGATTTTTTTTTAAATCATACCTCTCATTAATACAAAAGTGTAGATATCTGGCACTAAGATATCAATTCATGCAGTACTTCTAATACAAACTTAATTATCAAGTCTTTATGGTTATTTCAAGAGAGAACATACAGTCATTTTGAACAATTACAATTTTAACTTACTCCTAGCCAAACCAAAACCTACTAGCCCACATAAAAATTCCAGTTGTGAAATGCCATATAATCTTAAAACTACTTAACTAAGAAAAAGCATTGCTGATTAAAAGGAATTTACTTCTGGGATGTACCAAGAATTTTCTTGTTCATATTATCTCTCTTCTAAATACATCCAAAGAATTCAAATCTTAAAACAGACCAAATATAAATGTACAGAGCTGAAACTGTGAACTGCAGATTTATTTGAATTGTCATTAAAATTTGAGATAATTCTTCAGAGACTCTATACAAATCTATTTATTTATTTATTATTTATTTATTAATTCGACTTGTATGCCGCTCCTCTCCGGAGACTCGGAGCGGCTTACAACATATATAAAACATCAAAGAATCTAAGTCCAATCAAAATATTAAAAATAGACACCCAACACACGTACAACTTTCGAACAACAACCCACAATCATCCCCAGGCCTGCCGGCAAAGATAGGTTTTAAGATTCTTTCGGAAGGCCAGGAGAGTGTGAGAAACGCGGACTTCAAGGGGCAGTTGGTTCCAGAGGGTGGGCGCCACAACAGAGAAGGCCCTCCCCCTAGGACCCGCCAAACGACATTGTTTCACTGACAGGACCCAGAGGAGGCCGACCCTGTGCGCTCTCACCGGTCATAGGGAAGTATGTGGCAGAAGACGGTCCCGTAAGTATCCTGGTCCAGAGCCATATAGGGCTTTATAGGTAATGACCAGCACTTTGAATTGTGCTCGGAGACCAATAGGCAACCAATGCAGCGTGCGGAGGATTGGCGAAATGTGGGCACAACGTGGAAGGCCCACAATTGCTCGCACAGCTGCATTTTGCACTAATTGTAGTCTCTGAACATTCTTCAAGGGCAGCCCCATGTAGAGAGCATTGCAGTAGTCGATCCTCGAGGTGACAAAGGCATGTGTGACTGTGAGGAGAGACTCCCGATCCAAATAAGGACGCAACTGGTGCACCAGGCGAACCTGGGCAAATGCCCCCCTCGCCACAGCCGATAAATGATGTTCCAATGTCAGCTGTGGATCGAGGAGGACTCCCAAGTTGCGCACCTTCTCTGAGGGGTTTATAGATTCACCCCCCAGGGTAATGGAAGGACAGATAGAATTGTCCTTGGGAGACATAACCCACAGCCACTCTGTCTTGTCAGGGTTGAGCCTCCAGACACTGGCACATCACCTCAACCGCTTCACTGATTTGGCCAGGAGTGGAAATGTACAGCTGAGTATCATCAGTGTACTGATGGTATCTCACTCCATGCCGATGGATGATCTCTCCCAGTGGCTTCATGTAAATGTTAAAAAGTAGGGGGGAGAGAACCGACCCCTGAGGCACCCCACACGGGAGTAACCTAGAGGTGGACCTCTGACCCCCCACAAACACCGACTGCAACCGACCAGAGAGATAGGAGGAGAACCACCGTAACACGGTGCCCCCCACTCCCAATCCCTCCAGCCGGCACAGAAGGATACCATGGTCGATGGTATCGAACGCCGCTGAGAGGTCAAGAAGCACCAGGAAAGAGGACTGGCCTCTATCCCGGGCCCGCCAGAGATCATCCATCAGAGCGACCAAAGCAGTTTCGGTGCTGTAGCCAGGCCTGAACCCAGACTGCAGAGGCCCCAGATAATCGGCTTCCTCCAGAGACCGCTGGAGCTGGAGTGCCACCACCTTCTCAACAACCTTCCCCACAAAGGGGAGGTTGGAGATCGGACGATGGTTGGTCAGAATTGCTGGATCCAGGGAAGGCTTCTTGAGGAGGAGCGCACAAGTGCCTCCTTTAAGGGAGCCGGAAAGTATGCCTCCCTCAAAGAAGCGTTGACAATCTCCTGGATCCAGGTATGTGTCACCTCCCTGCTGGCAAAAACCAGCCAGGAGGCACACGGGTCCAACAAACAGGTGGCGGAACTCACAGCTCCAATGGCCCTGTCCACTTCATCAGGCGTAACAGCCTCAAACTCACCCCAGATGATCGGACAAGAACATGCCCCTGTCCCCTCAACTGAATTGTTATATCAACAAACAATTCATAACGTGGTTTTAAAACATCCTGTGATGTTATTTACAACTGTAATCAAAGAGGGTGTTTTTCACAAAAATTATTCCCATATATGGAAAACATGAGAGATAAAAATGAAGCTAGAACAGTGGTTCTCAATCTTTTTAATGCCTTGACCCCCAACTGGTCGTAAGTCGAGGACTACCCAACCGGTTGTAAGTCAAGGACTATTTCCCTGCCTGGGAGCGCCGTGCATGCGTGGTGCTGCCCCCTGCGCCGGCCAAGACATAGCTGGCAAGGTGCAGCGACGGTGCAGGGCGACCACTGGCTGGGCCACCAGCTGGCCCAGCCCAAGGGAGGTAAAGGCACTCGCCGGCCCCACGCACGCCAGCAACTCTCTCTGTGCCCACCGGCCTCCCACCTCCCACCCCTGGCCCTCTTTTACTTACATTTTTAGTAGTTGCTCAGCAGGGAGGGTTGGAAACTTCCAGACAGCTCGCCTTCGCTGCAGATAACTTGCAGCACCGTTTGCAGACTGGGATTTTTGGTGGGCTCAGCAGGGCAGAGACAGCCTGGACAATTCCTATTGGCTTTTGAAAGCCAATAGAATTAGACTCTATTCAAGAGAGTCTATTCTATTGGCTTTCAAAAGCCAATAGAATAAGAGGGAGTAGCACAGCTAAGGAAAAGGGGAAAAAGTGGCGGACTGCATTGTTTGGCGACCCCGTGAAATGGTCGTTCGACCCCAAATGGGGTCGCGACCCACAGGTTGAGAACCGCTGAGCTAGAATAATATTTTTTACTGACTTCTATATATAGACATTTTCCTCCTTTGGGTCAATTCATTTACTTTCTTAGAATGCCTTTTTTTAGGATTCAGAAGCAGGAAAATTACAGTAAGATTACATTATTTAACTTTAGACTGCACAAGAAAATCTACTACATATCAAGCGCATTCAACTTCTGATTGTTTTTGGGAAGTAGAAATATATGTGCCTGAGGAATTACCATAGATAACTTAAAGTCATGGCAGATAAGAGCCCCCCTCTTCCCCTGATAGCTGAGTGAATAAAGTTAATCTTATACATTCTGTTTGAGTGATGAAAATATTAGTATTCATTGGCTCAAAGTCAGATCTGCTCAGTACAAGCTACTATTAAGAACCAGCTAATACAGCAATTACAGTGTTTAGTAAAGATAAAAAAAAGATTCAGGTTCAAATCTATGGTCAGTCATTAAAAGGATAACAATCAGTAACTTCTCTTGGCAATAGGCTGTTTGGGAGAAGGAGGCTTTCGTAGTAAGGTGGGCATTGCTAACTTGGCACCACTTCCTTGAGGGGAGCAAAGTGCCTTTTGAAGTGTGGACTGATCATAAAAATTTAGAGGCACTGAAGACCCCTCGAAAGTTGTCCCACAAACAGGTCCAATTGGCACAATACTTTAATCATTTTAACTTTACTTTAAAATACTTCCCCAGGGGAAAGAATGTTTTGGCTGATGCTTTGTCTCATTTATTGGAACCATGACATTTGTTGCTGCAAAAATAAACTCTCTTTGTAAATATAAATTGGGTCTGGAACAATGGTATTTTCTCCTCTTCTTTAAATAAGTAGAATTGTTATCATATACTTACTAACCTGGAAGTTCATTCATGCTTATAGATATATTTCATTCTGGACATTAATTAAACCAGCATTTGGAACAGTGGTGGCTGGTGCTCACTGAGATTGGTGGGGCAGAATAAAAAACAATACACAATAAAAAGAGAAACCAGTTGATTTTGTGCTACCTCTACTATAATGACATTACAAATATTTAAGCAATTGAGTATATATACTTATGGATAAATTCCTAATTGAAATATATATTTGAAGGTTACTTAGGCTCAGTAAACTAATGTGCTGTTTTCTTTATTAGAAAAAGAAAAGAAAGGAAGAGGAGGAGGAGGAGGAGGAGGAGGAGGAGGAGGAGGAGGAGGAAAAGAAAGGAAAAGAAGGATGGCCTTTTTACAATTCTTTTCATTCCGGATTATGTAGACAGGTCTTAAAGATAAAATGGTGCAGAAGCACGCACTAGGATCATACGCACCTGTTTGACCTATTCCAGCCCAAAACATTAGCTGTTGGACATCTCTTTGGGCAGGGTTACCTCATGTCCTCCTTTATGTCTTAATAGACTTACCTGGTGTCAGCTGTCCTCTGCCAGCTGCTGATAAACTCCAGACACAGAAGGAACAGGTGACCAGCAAACTTTAATGCAAAGGAAAAGTCAGCACTGGGAGTGAACTGCTCCCAGTGCTTTACATAGATGTGCTCCACCCAGCAACCCCACCCCACTTAGCAAGCCAGCATCTGCTCCATATGGATAATAGTCGCAGTGCACCACCCATATTTTCCCCCTCCAGAAATACCCACATAGCCTCTGCCATCCCAGCTATTTGTTCTGACAACCAGGCAGCACTCTGCCTCCTCCCTCCTGCTTCTGGAGGAAGGGAGAGGCAGCCCAGGTAAGGCACAATCCCCCCTCATCCTGCTTGCCCAGTCCCAAGATCCAGCTGGCAAGAGGAGTGTCTCCAGCATCTGGCTCCTCGGAGGAAGGCACCCGCTATGACTGGCGGCCATGCTGGCTCCCTGCTGCTGGCAAAGAGCTGAGCCGCCTCCCAGCTGATTCTGAGGAGCTGGGCCGACGTTCGGGTGATGGGCGGCACCTGCCACTTCCACCGACCCCAATCTGGCAGGCACACACTGACCCAACTCTCAGCTGGCTATTGAGAGCCGGGTTGTCCTGCGTGGCCTCGCTGGTCCTACGCCGATCCTCATACACCAACCTGACTCCCAGCTCATTGTCGGGAGCCGGGCAGTTCTCAGAATCCACAGACGGGCGTCAGTCGGCTGCTGGCTGCGTGCTCCCTGTCTCTCGGCCCATGGCAAGCCCAGGTAGGGTATCATCTTAAAATCAAATGTTGTCTGACTTTTTGAGTATATCTTCCTGAGCAGTTTTTTTTCCACTATGCAGTGCTTCCCTAATAAATGCTAATGCCAAATTACGAAATTCAGCTCTGTGACTTTAATTAGCTAATCAGTACCCTGCAGTAGGCTTGCCTTGCTGCCTGAAATTGACAAGACTTTAATCAGTTACACATTGAAGGCTTTTGCTTACTAACCTACTCTAGTATATTCTTGACATTAAAAAAACAGTCTTTCTAATGTTGGAAAAGATAGTTTCATGCACAGGTAGGACTAAATACTGAGGGGGGAGTTATTTCACTGTAATCTTTTGCAGCAGATGCCAAGAAAGTTAAACAGTTAATGTGTCTTCCTTTTCCACCCATTTGTCCTCCTTTTAAATTGTCTGTATCCTCTTTTGCTTGTTCATATATCCAGTAAACCTGCCTTTTGGGATACATGGATGGCATACTTTCAGTATCTTGGAATGTGTACAGAGAGCTTCTGCTGTAGTTAGCTTTAAAGTGGATGGCTGGCAGAAAGATCAGTCTACTGATTATGTACTCATCTTTAATTGGTAGGGAAGAAGACCCAAAACCACAGAAGGTTTAAAGACAGGACTTTGCCTAATCTAGGTCTGCATTAAAGGATACAGGGTCTAGACAGTTAAGAATCTATTACAATGAGTACATAAAATCTTTCTTGAATTGATCTCAGTTGAAGACCACCTGGACACATCCATGTCATTTAACTGCCAACAGGGTGCAAGTGGTTTGCCACTGCCTTCTTCCTGGATATTTTTCAACATCTCAGTCCAGCCAATAATCCAGGGATTATTATCTGGTAGCCTCCACTGAGATACTGTCCAGGTTTGAGCCTTATTAGCTCAATATAAATATCACCGAAATAAATACAGCAAACTGCTGTGATATTACAATGAAGAAATAACTAAGATGATATTTTAGATCACATGTCAAGCCATTTAGAAAAATCTATTTATTTATAACACAGGATACTGGCCTAGGAACTAGTTTTGAGCCAAGAAAACCTGCTACTACTTTTTTTGCTGGCAATTGTCTTAGCTGCCTCTTTGTATGTTACTGATTACTAGCTTCTGTTGTGTAAATTTAATGTTTATCTCTGCTTTCTCTCTCTCTTGTATGTATTTCAGCATGAAGATAATTTTTTTTAAAAAAACCTTCATTTGCTGAAGTTCTTTTTTTTTTTAGAAAATAAGCATTGTTTCCCAACTCTTTTAATTTTGTCTTCTCAAATAAGAATAGGTTACCTCTCTAAAATTCAAATCAATTAATCAAACAAACAGCCCTTCTCCTGTCAACATTCAGTGTTTTTCTTCTCTCACTAAAAGATTGTAAAGAGATATTATTCGAGACAGGTATTCTTCTGTCTATATCCCCGAATTTCACAGTAAAAAAAAACAAATCCTGTTATGCACCACAGTGCAGTACAGAATTTTTCCATGCAGAACAAAGTTTATTATCTCATATGAATCTGAACCAAATGCAACCTATCCGTAAACCATGTCCACCTACACATCCAGATACCAGACTGTTAATTCTTTGCCCTGAGGCAAAGGATTTTTCTGATTTTTCACTTACTGATTCAATGAGGATACATTACTCTGGTCTACCTTGTTCTTTTTCCCCCATTGCTTGTTCATAGGTGGTAATAATTACTTCCTTTTCTTCCCCAAATACTTTAATACAGGAAATGTGCCTGTAAGCTTCTGTAGGGAGAAATTGGCGTATGAATTCCACAAAGAAAAAACCCCATCACATAATTATAAGCAGACAAGCTGGCAGAAGGGCAATCTGGAAATATACTGCCCTTTTTTAAAATGAATCTCATGATGATGACGATGATGATGATGACGAAGAAGAAGAAGAAGAAGAAGAAGAAGAAGAAGAAGAAGAAGAAGAAGAAGAAGAAGAAGAAGAAGAAGAAGAAGAAGAAGAAGAAGAAGAAGAAGAAGAAGAAGAAGAAGAAGAAGAAGAAGAAGAAGAAGAAGAAGAAGAAGAAGAAGAAGAAGAAGAAGAAGAAGAAGAAGAAGAAGAAGAAGAAGAAGAAGAAGAAGAAGAAGAAGAAGAAGAAGAAAAAGGTGGTGGTGGTGGTGGTGGTGGTGGTGGTGGTGGTGGTGGTGGTGGTGGTGGTGGTGGTGATGATTGCACCTTATACCCTTCAGTTATAGAGTAAAATCTGGAGATAGAAGGAACATGTTTTTTTAAAAAAATCAATAGAACAGACAAATGAGTAGATATGACCGTGTAAAATGGAGTTAAAAAGTATGATCAAACAGATAACTTTTGCCAAAATAAAACAAATCTGTGTGTGCTATTCTATTCCAGTAGTTCCCCTGGAAAGACATTTTTATTTGAAGGCAGGAGTCATATTTTCTTCTTTAAGTAATACAGCTTTATATTCTTATTTGATAGAAGTGCCAGTCTGAGCTTCTTTTTAAGGCTTTCTATCTTCCCCAAGCTTAAAGCATGCTTTTGATTTTCTGCAGTTTTCTGCATTTTCTCCAAGGACATTTCTGTGATTCTCTGTAGAGGCCTATAAGAATAATTCTTCACTGCCTATGGGATTAGATCTCTGCCACTAAATCAAGTATAAATGGACTAAATGGATTTCCATCCAAAAGTGTCCTTAGGATCTTGTTCCGGTCTGTGTAAATCTTCCCAAATTAACAGGTCTGAAGAAGTCCTGGGAAATTAAATCTTAATATATTACAATTTTCAAATTTTGATTCCGTGAGACACATTTTGTGAGACACGTAGCTTCTGTGAGACACATATTGTCAGAAGTAAATAAGGTTTTGATGTAGTCATACTGATAACATAGCATAAAGTACAATAAAACAATAAAGTAGAATTATAAAAAGAGTGCTAGATACTAAAGAACACAAAACAAGGCTATTGATACTATTATGAACTTAATAATTTATTTCTGCGTTTAAATGATGAAATAACAAAATTAGGAACCTGATTAAAAAATTGAAACTTATCTACAAGCAGATAATTCAAGGTCCAAACCTTGAATTCATCTACAATCATTAATTTGCCCCTGATTTCATTGTAAACGGAGCAGTGGAGGATGTCATGAATAATATCCTTCATACAAAATCTCTCTTCAAGATATGCTGAAAGCATAGTCTGCAAGCAAGCAGATGTAAAATCTTTCCCAGTGGAGCATTAGTAATATTAACAAGATATTAGGGAAGATTTTATGTTTTCAACTGAGATAAAAGCAAGGTGAAAAGGTGGATGTCTGCACTGTAGTAGCATCTTTATTGCATCTCTTTCAAAAAGCCTCTTTAATATTTTCCCTGTTTCAAGAGCTAAGTTCTTCCAAAGAGGTAATTACAAATAATGCCATGTGGAGAAAAATTTGCATGCCCTATGAAATTGTGTCTCTTAATAAACTAATAACAGGTATTCACATGTCATTAGTTTTCTCCTCTTACAATATGGCTATAAAAGAAATGGCTTAGTGTAATAGTGTTGTTTATCTGTAGCTCATAGAAGACATACCTCAGGCAGTGGCAAACAGCAACCTACAGTATCTTAAAATCCAGGCAAGCTAGATTCCAGTGTCAGGCTCTCAAGACACATGATATGGTGTACTGAAAATTTCCTGAAGAAACCATGGCAACCTAAGATTTTAGATAGAGAAAGAGAAAGAAGTTGATGGTAATAAAAAAACATATAAAGTATATGCCACAGAGCAGTTGAGTATTCAACTATTTTGTCATAAATGTTGCCATGTCACATTAAATATGTGAGAGAAATGGAAAGAAAACTCTTTCCACATGGTGTAACTTATGGTATATATTATGAGAAATGTTCTATAATGACTTCAGTTTTTAAAAGTGACTCCTTTTCCCATTAGCTTTCTGACAATGGGTAGGTACGTGGCTAAATTTAGCTTTGTTTCATGGCTTCTTTTCTCACATATTAGACTGATTTAATATTGGCAGACATGTTGGCATATGGTTATTCACATATACATAAATTTGAAGGAAGAACTGGCAGCATAGATTTGGGGAACCTAACAAAACCAAATCATACCTCTACTATTTCTAAGTTGAGAAATGTCCCCTGAGACTGGAAAATAATTTGCAGTGCAGAAAAGGAGGCAGCCCCTCTCCCAGTTTTCTCCTCAAACTGCCAATGGCATTGCACTCATGACCCAATATAGCACATGAGAGATTTTCTATATTCTGTGAAGTTAGGATTCACAATAGCTAGCTCTTCTCAGCTATTTCTGAAACATTAGAGACAGCATTGAAATTGAGTGCAGAGATGGAATCAGTGCTGTCCTGTGGCTGCCTGCAGCCCCAAATCTTTTTGGCAGCCCCAAAGTTCCCTTCAACCACTATACATTCCTGAATGAAACTGCTTGCCAGTTTGTGAACGTATGTACTGTATGTGCGTGCATTCACATGCATTAAACTTTTACCAGAAAAAGAAGTAGAAAAGACTCTAAAAGGTGATTGGGGTGCAGACAATTGCTATACCTGGATTGACCCTTAATTGCAGTCTAAATATCACAGCATGGATTTATCATTACAAATTAACAAAACATATTTGAGATGATTTTCCAAAAGAGTTTAGGCAACTCTTTGACAAATTAGGATTGTGACCCATTATGTAATAGTTGCTTGTTGCCAAACCTAGCTGCACTGCAACATAGTTTCAATATTCTTCAACAGCTATTGGAACTTGCTAAATTGAACCTGTATAGATCTCATGTCTTTTCATATTTTCATGTTGCAATCCAAAGCAGTAATATTTTACCCAATATGCCACTGAACATTATAAACATTTATTAATCATCTTAGGAAATAATTTGCCATAATTAATCTCAATAAGTTTATACATTATTCTTCACTTGAGGAACTAATTCATCCTGAAAAGAACTTTCACCTCAGACTAATTATATCATAAACATAGGAGATGTTGCAGTCTGAATACCAAGTATTTTAAAAGCATTGTTTCAACTAGATCTTTTACCTTCAAGACTAACTCTTTTATGGAACAAGGACTGGGAATATTGTCCGCAATCATTTGTCTGGACAATCATTTGTCTGAAATAGTATAGGGTTTTCTTCCTGAGCAGGGGGTTGGACTAGAAGACCTCTAAGGTCCTTTCCAACTCTTTTATTGTTATTGTTGTTTTTGTTGTTGTTGTTACTACTACTACTTTGGAGGAAGGAGACTGATCAGACAGGCAGCTATTTAGGCCTCTGTGTCACAAGAAGAGTCTCTGCACTGTTGCTGGGTCACTTTCCTATAACAATATCCACTTCACAATAGTAGGCTACTTTATGGGGTATGATCCAGTCTACCTAAGGTTTGCTGTACAAACTCACCTCAATATCTGCTTCTGAAGCAGCTCTTTTATGAGATGGTAAGATCTGTATGCATACAATTATTAATAGAGTAGAGTAGAGTAAAGTAGAAGTAGAAGTAGAAGTAGAAGTAGAGTAGAGTAGAGTAGAGTAGAGTAGAGTAGAGTAGAGTAGAGTAGAGTAGAGTAGAGTAGAGTAGAGTAGAGTAGAGTAGAGTAGAGTAGAGTAGAACAGAACAGAACAGAACAGAACAAAATAGAATTCTTTATTGGCCATGTGTGATTGGACACACAAGGAATTTGTCTCCAGTGCATAAGCTCTCAGTGTACGTACAAACAATAAAGTGTACATACAAACAACAAAGTCATAGATTATAAAGTATCTTTATAAAGATACAAGAAAGGGATATATATTATAGAGATACAATCAGTATAAAGTTTTTCCACTAAAGAAAAATTGTCTTTTTTCAACTAACATATACATCTCTGGTTATAGGATAAACTTTCATAAGCCTATCAACATAAACTTACATACAACAATTTTTTCCAATAGGCTGGTGTCCTCAGATCAAATTAATGGAGGAATTATATTAACTGTATTATTTCTAGTAATTGGTTTTTTTCAAGGTTTTATTTGTTATTGTGGCTAGGCCAAATTTCTCTATGCTGGAGAAAATTTTTCTATGAAAGTTTATGTTAGATAGCAAAATGATCTGCTTCAGGAACTACAGCTGAATATTAGTCAAGTATTTGTAGTTTCAGGGTTAGGCATTAAAGTATTCCCTCTTCCCCAACCAATATGATCAATGGGAAGGAACTCTGGATGTTATTTAATGATATCTGTTTCCTCCTCCTTTTGTTCACAGTAACTGGAAATCCCATTCTTGCCTATTTTTGGGCAATGTTGTTTTAATTAATTAATTATAGGGGGCTATGTTAAAGTATTCCTGTAAATGTGAGAAACAGCATGTTTAGAAAAATAATAACACATTGGTTAATATTAATATGCATGTTGTTTGAGATCCTGTTTTTTAATTCTTTTCATACAGAACTTGCATTGTGATGTTTCACTTGTGGTTAGTGAAACCACTAACACACATCATAAAATATTTCATTTGTTTTGAGGTACAGTTAGGATAACTTATATTCTTGAAACAATAGAGCCTTTTGTTATGAGAAAAAATAATCTCCTCAATCCCTTTGTGGACTAAATGAGGTTTTTTTCTTCCTTTGGCGCCATATCAAGGTGCTAAAGGACTTATCAGTGTAGAGATTTATTTTTACAGAGATTTCTTTTCACAGACTTTTCATAGAATGAAATGTAAAACTTGAGAACAGTAAACTCATCAGATATCCAGGAGTCGTTTTTTGGATTCTCCTTTATTGTTATACTATCAATTTTGAGGGAATTTATTTCTATATGTCTAAGACCAAAATAGTGTTGTTTTGCTTGACTTTAAAATGCCAGTCGTCTGAGCTCTGTAGCTTAAATTTAGGAAATATGCTTTATGAGACAGCAGTGCACATTCTGAAGCAGCAGACTGAGCAAAACATTATTTTAGAATACTTCTATACCACCCTTACTGCCATTTTTCAAACCCTTCTTGCAATTGCATATGATTGGCCACTGTAAACACTTGTAAGACTAACCAATGTTCCCTCCAACTACCTTCTTCTTAACCTTGCTTTTGTTTCATAGTTAGTAACTACCAAATGGGGGAATATTTTTTTCATAAATTGTAAAATCTTTCATCAAAGAACTCAGAATTGGTTCATAAATAGTTAAATCTGTAATATAAAAAGCTTATGATTCAAAACCTGGTGCCCTCAATATGTGTGGGATCCCAATTCATAGAATTCCTAGTCAATATGATCTGTTTTGCTCATTTCTGAGTAAATTTCAATAGTTTTACAGTGTGCAATTTCTGCATTTATTTCTGTATCCTGGTTGTTTGTGATTTCCCTAATGAGTTGGCTCTACCTTCCATAATTTTTCCAGAAAGCATAAATGAACAAAAAGATATATTTTATATTTTCCACTATGTAAAATTAAACTTAATTAAAACATAATTCATTGTAATTCTCTCCTTAAGCTTTCAGCAGTGGGAAAGGTCCATGGGTTCTTTTCAATACATATGAAACATTTCTATAAATGCTGGCATATGAAAAAAATATTTGTAACTTTTCCCTTTAGTGTCATTAGTCTTTTTTCCAACCCATTTAAAAAAGATCTTCATGAATTATTGCTGATGTTTTACCCATGCTTGACGTCAAAAGTCCTCATATATGACATAGTCTAGTGCTGGCAATAACAAATACATCATTCACATACACATTGAGATTGTCCTCTTCTAGCCTTTTAAGAAGCACAATGCACGCATCTGAATAGGAAGAAAATTTAATATTTCATGCCATTACTCAATAAATAGATAATTTGCAAAAAAAACAAACGGTTATCTTCAGGTTTCTATGCATATGATACTTATTAGCTATAAAATGATAGCAAAAAGCAGTGCCTGTATATTTTTAAAGAATATTTATATTGTCACAAGGTGCTGCTTGACAGAGGGCAGGGCAATCTCTGGTCTCACAAATTCATGTATTAATTTACAGTTCCAGTTAGAGCCATGCAATACTATTTTGTCATGATTTGTTTAGTCTACTGACTAAACTACTGAACAGTAACAAGTGCTGATACCTCTCATAGTCTGCTGTTTTTGAAATCAGAACTTTTCAAGGCATTTGTTGATATATTGCCTGAGGACATTTTAATGGCTCCCCATGAAAGTATGCATCATAATACCCCAGAGTAATATTTTTTCTTTACTTTAAACATCTGTGAGTTTTGCTAGAGAGGAACCATGCTGGTTAGATTAATGTTGTGTGACATAAATACCCAAAATAAATCTTAGTTTTGGTTGTTTTTTCAAATGGAAGTGCATCGTTTTTAAAGAATTTTCCCTCAAATGCAGAATTTTATTTAAGTGAAGTTGTCTATGGAGATTCTCAGTTATCCAGGTCCTTAAGATGCTTTGTCAAGAGGCAACTGGACTTTCTTGGTTTTTCCTTGAAGATGTTTTATTTCTCATCCAAGAAGCTTCTTCAGTTGGATGAGAAGTGAAACTTCTTCAAGGAAAAACAAAGAAAGTCCAGCTGCCTCTTTACAAAGCACCTTTGGGATGTTTAAGTGAAGATTGTGAAACTTACATTCTTGTACTACATTCTGTTGAAGGTATCTGTCTTTTGGTAACCATTAGAAACAAGCCAGAACTCAGCAAAACTATTATAAAGCTAATTGTTAATACTATTAATAGATGCTATGCCCATTTTGATGGGTGATAGTTAGATATCTCTAAAAATAATTGGAGATAAAGTATGGATCATAGGAAATTGTGACTGGACCATAAATGTAGAATTGTTTGATAAAAAGAGTTTTGCTGAGTTCTGACTTCTTTCTAATGGTTACCAAAAAAAACAGGTACCTATGGGAAATCACAAAACAAGGGATCATGATAATAATATCCAAATTTCAGTCCCATCAAGCAATATGCATTGAGATTATTCTTTGAAATAGTTGCATGTCTGGAAAAAAAATAATGCATACATCAGAATGGGAAGAAAGGTAGCATATAGTTATCAGGATTAATATCTGTTAATAACTTTCTCCTTTATCAACTGCCTAATTCACTTGTAAAGCTAATCACATTAGAAGAATGCAGAGAAAATACCCCTTGCTAATGATGTTGTACATCAATCTATATCAGGGATCTGTGGACCGGCAGCATGCTATAAACCGGGCCATGCAAACAAATGAAGCCCCATCCATGGGATGCAGGCAGTATGCACTTTCCCTGTCTGTGGAAAAACCTCTCTCCACAGAACTGGTTCCTGGTGCCCAAAAGGTTGGGGCTTCTGGTCTACACCATTGGTACTATTCCACAGTAGTTGACTTGAGATAGATTGTATTATAGACTTAGCTAAATTATTGAACAGTTCCCAACCTTAAATGATTTTATATGGAACACCTAATAAGAATGCATACTTGAAGGCAACTGTTTAATGTGTCCCATTTGCTGGAGTTTCCTACATGATTCATTACATTTTACAAGTAAGTTTGGATATGAGTGATAGTTTTTCTCCATCTTGGAATAAACAAAGAGTTGATATTTTTCAAAATTTGGTTTCAAACATAGTCAATTACAATTATTGTGGGAAAGACAGGTTTCTTGTTCATTTAACACTTAATTCAGTGCACATTAACATTTCTATAAGAAATCCAATTATTTAAATAATTTTAGCTCATAAAGTACTACTGCAATTTTGCAGTCATTATTGCTGATTATTTCTGCCTGTTAAATGTACATTTTAAAAAGCCACTCCTTTTGTAACTCTGAAGTCTTCTGCTGTTCTTAAATGATCAAATGCATGGTAAAATATTGTTTGAACATTTTCTTAATGAGATAGGACATTACTACTTTAATGTATGCATGGAACAGTGTAGCACTATAAAATGAATCAAATTTATTTTGTGTAAGCATCCTTTATGTCCTCACATTTTTGGCCCGTTAGAGGGACCATTATATGATTTAAGAAAGTTTGTTCTCTTTTAATCTGTCTTTCAGCATCTTTAAATCTCTGGTGGTGCTGTACATATAAGTTTACACATTAAGATCATTTGATTAATTTAAGCTACTTGAGAATGTATTTCATCAACACACTTCATTGGCCTATATTAGTGTGTTTTTAACAGACCATCTATAAGCACGTTTAAAAAAAAATCGCTGAAGTTGAAAGGAGGTGTATAATTTAAAGAGTAATCATAGCAGATTCTTCAGTTTGATGCAAACCTGGCTTTGCAGTTTCTATAGCAGACATGCATACCAGCAATCAGAATGCTGTCACAGGACAGCTTGTCTCCCCTTTGATTCTCCAGAAGAGTTTCTTTAATCTTAACTGTCTGTAGTATTCATATGTCAACACCATGTATTTATATGGACTGTAATATTAATAGTTCAAGATTTATATTTTTCCCACTTTCAAGTTCTGTTTTAAGGTATACTTGTTCTACAGTTGCACTTGTGGCAAGCCATCCAAAATGTGCCCAAACTGATAAATTCTGGCCTTATAATTAGCATGTGAAGCTGCATGAGACATGTATGTGCCTAAAATTAACCACCTCTCTATACCTTCTCTGTACTCTATTCTTACTAATAAATTGTAGTAATGTTACAAAAGACAGTAGAGATCAGTGAAAAACAGATATTTCAAAGTAAGAGGGATAAATGGGGAAAATCATACATTAAAGAAATGAATGAAAGAAAAACAGATGCATGTGTGTGTTTGTGTGTGTAGTTTAGAACAGAATTCTTCAGGATGTTGGTGCTTTTCAATGTCCAATCTGGCTTGGGTAAAAATCCTCTTTTCTTCCTAAATATAAGTTATCCTTTGTCTACAAGCAGGCATGTTTTTGAAATTCCTGACAATATCACTTCACAATGATGACAATATCACTTCACAATAAATTCATAACAGCGTGGACTCTATTAGGGAAACATGATTCTATTATTTTAATATTTTAAGACAACAATCACACTGAATATTATAAGAATAAAACTCAATTTTACTAATTTGCTGTTTCTCTTATTTAAAAAATGGATGATTTACTCCAATTTGGTGTTCTTGAGATACATGGCACAGCTATAACCAGGGATTAAATCTACTTGTAACTGAACAAAATCTTGTAACTCTCCATAATTTAAGTGGAACATTTAATTTTGGTCATTATACTCCCATGACAAATAAAATTCCATATTTCATTTTTCCCCCTTTGCTACTTACATATTTACTAGCATTACATAGGTTTCTTCATTGTTTTCCAATACTTCAGATTATTTTCTAAGTAAGAAAAAAATCCAATGAATAGATTGCTTTTAAAGGACTTCACCACTTTTCTAAATAATCCAGACTTATCTATTACAACTTTCCAGAAAGGGGTATCTCCTAATTAAAACCAACTGTCCTAATTGTTATGGATGAGACCTGTAAACTACAAAAATCAGTCAATTTGAAGTTTTCAAGAGGAATTAGATTCAAGTCCCATAATTCCCAGACAGCATGAATTATTATAGAAGGCACATTTGGAGGGCATCAGCTATCACATACTTCTCTTTATGCATAATCACGCTTGTGACCAATGACTAATTGGACCCTTTGGAATCTCATACTTTAAAGTAATATGGACATCAGTGCACAAGATTTAGGGCAGCAGGATTTCCTGCCAGCTTTAGAACAAAAGGGGAGCATGGCAGAAGAGATCTGTGGGGATCTTATTATTATTAATGTGCCAACTCTGCCTATTCCAACAGATGTCAAATCTGTTCTAAGCAGGAGTCTAAATCTCAAATCATCATGAATGATATATAAGGACAGTTTCATTAACCCAAAGTTTACAGAAGTAAAATATTGATACCAAAGTCTCTAATGAAAATGAAGAGCATCACAGTGTGTAATTAAACATAAATAAATGTATTAAATTAAGCAACTATGTTGCAAAAAAGGCAGCTTTTTTGACCATTTAGCTGTGGTGATGACTATGTAGTACTCAATATAAATTTAGAGTTGCTTTTAAATTGGGGTTGCTTTTCACACTATCTTATATATCCACAGATAACTGTAAAATGTATCATGACAAACTGTAAAATGTATCATGACATATATTTTCTATTTGCATCTCTTATTCCAATACGTAGGGAGCAGTATTATGTCATGGTGGTGTACATTTCCTCACTTATTTCCCCTGATTGATCCCCTTACCTAGAAGCCTCTGTAGGAGGGGATCAAAGAGAGGCAAGTATTAAAAGAAGTGCTATTATTATTATTATTATTAATAATAATAATAATAATAAAGTTGGAAGGGACCTTGGAGGTTATCTAGTCCAACCCCCTGCTCAGGCAGGAAACCTATACCATTTCAGACAAATGGCTGTCCAGTCTCTTTTTAAAAACTTCCAGTATTGGAGCATTCACCGCTTCTGGAGGCAGGTTGTTCCACTGGTTAATTGTTCTAACTGTCAGGAAGTTTCTCCTTAGTTCTAGGTTACTTCTCTCCTTGATTAGTTTCCATCCGTTGCTTCTTGTTCTGCCTTCAGGTGCTTTGAAAATAGCTTGACTCCCTCTTCTTTGTGTCAGCCCCTGAGATATTGGAACACTGCTATCAAGTCCCCCCTCGTTCTTCTCTTCGTTACACTGGACATAGCCAATTCCAGCAACCGTTCCTTATATGTTTTAGCCTCCAGACCTCTAATCATCTCTGTTGCTCTTCTCTGTACTCTTTCTAGAGTCTCAACATCTTTTTTACATCGTGGTGACCAAAACTGGATGCAGTATTCCAAGTGTGGCCTTACCAAGGCATTGTAAAGTGGTATTGATACTTCATATGATCTTGATTCTATCCCTCTGTTAATGCAGCCCAGCACTGTGTTGGCTTTTTTGGCAGCTGCAGCAACTGCTGGCTCATATTTAACTGATTGTCCACTAGGACTCTGAGATCCTTCTCACAGTTAATACTATTGAGCAAGGTACCCCCTATACTATACCTGTACATTTGGATTTTCTTGCCTAAATGTAGAACCTTACTTTTTTTCACCATTGAATTTCATTTTGTTACATAGTGCCCAGTGTTCAAGTCTGTCCAGATCCTCCTGTATCTTAAGCCTATCTTCTGGAGTGTTGGCTATTCCTGCCAGCTTGGTGCCATCTGAAAATTTGATGAGTTCCCCATCTATCCCCTCATCCAAATCGTTGATGAAAATGTTGAAGAGAACTGGGCCCAGAACAGAGCCCTGGGGCACCCCACTACACACTTCCCTCCATGTAGATGCGGTTCCATTGAAGAGCACATGCTGAGTACAGACAGTCAGCCAGCTACAAATCCATCTGGTACTGATGTTGTCTAACCCACATTTTTCTATCTTATCAAGCAGCAGGTTGTGTCTACTTTATCAAATGCCTTACTGAGGTCCAAGTAAATTATATCCATAGCATTCCTCTGATCCACTAATTTTGTCACTTGGTCAAAGAATGCAGTAAGATTTGTCTGGCATGATCTGTTTTTGACAAACCCATGTTGGCTTTTAGTAATGACTTCGTTTGCCTCTAGGTGTTTGCTGATTCGTTGTTTGATTATCTTTTCCACATGAAGCTGCTGGGTGAACTATCCATCACCATGCTGATGATACCCAATCGTATGTCTCTATTCCTGTCAAATTAAGCAATGCCATGAATGTCTTATCCTGATAACTGGATAGGGAACAGCAGGCTTCAGTTAAATCTTAACAATATTAAATAAGTTTCAGGGGCCCACTAATTTTCCAGGAGCATACCATCTTTGGTGCTGGATGGTATTTCACTTCGCCAGACAGACCCAGTGCACAATCTGGGGGTCCTCCTAGACTCCTGCTGAATGAATAGGTGGCAATAATGGCTAGGAGAACCTCTACAGTGTCTACAAAGTTCATTTTGTGTGCCAGTTGTGCCCATTCTTGAATTGGCAGACCCTGTTTACAGTCACTCATGCCCTAATCACCTCTAGATTGGATTTCTGCAATGAGCTCTGTATGGGACTGACCTTGAGAAGCTTTGGCTAGTATAGAAAGCAGCAGCATGAGCAGTTATGTGCACTCTTAAATAGCACATGTTGCATTTCTGCTACATGAGCTGCATTAGTTGCCCAGTTTGCTTCTGGGTCCAATTCAAGGCACTGATTTTACCTTTTAAAACTCTTCATTGCATGGGATCAGGCTATCTGAGGTACCACCTCTAACAGCTTACATCAACCTGACACATTAGATCTCACAGAGAAATCATGCTATGGGTACCATTGACTAGGGATCTGCATTTACTGGATCCCAGAAAAATGCCTTCTCTGCTGTGGTGCCTACCTCATGGAATATTCTTTCCCCAGAAATTAAACTGGCCCCATCCCTCTTGATATTCCAAAAGGTCCCCACACCAGGCCTGGGGCTCGAATAGAATCAGAGATGTCTATAATGGAAGCTGGCTTCTCCCCCCCCCGCCCCGCCCACCTGCCTTTCATCTATGGTTTGTATTTTTTGTTTTTATGATATTTATTAGTATGGTTTTTGTATTTGTAATTGATGTTTTTATATTCTCTGTTTTATCTCTTGTGCACTGCCCAGAGCCACATCTATATACATTTGATTAATACAATAAATAAATATATAAATACATAAATGTATGAAAGGGCTGAGCTGGTATCACAACAGCACAAATTTACATTTGTTATTTTGACAAGCCTCTCATCTTGTGGACCAAGTTATTTACTTTTCTTTATTACTGAATTATTAAACTGGCTGAAATGATTTTGAATAATTATTAGTTTTCATTGAAATCAATGGAATTTGTCATAACTAATATTTTCCATTGTGTTCAATGAGTTGCAAGTACAATTAGCTATTATTATGGACCCATAACAAAATTTCTAACATTTTTAAAGTTTAAACATTAATATTCTGCTACATATCTCTACTTAGGTTGAGATATAATGGCACTTTTTACTTTATGTGTGTGACAAAGTGATAAGCATATAGGAAATTTACTGTATAACTGTAAGATAATGTTACTCTGAACTGACTGTGATTGTCATCAGTGCTGTTAACATAGGACTAGATCCAATTTGCTAAATGTTAATGTTATACATTCTATTCACAGTATGCTTTATATCTGGTTTTGATTGACTAGTTGTTTAATGCAAGAATACGATATGAATATAATCAGAAAAATTGATGCTGTAGGGTGGGCTACTATATTAAATATAGTATGTAATACTATTTATTAAATTAATAATACTATATTAAATTATTTAATACTATATTAAATAAACACACACACATACACATATAATTTGTAGGACAAGAAAAATGGGACACATAGGATTCCTACCATTGTTGTCCCTGCCACTACAATGGCTTTTAAACCAATGATTTAAAACTTCACTTTCTGCTATCCCTAGTCTTACAGAAAAGTTGTGTTTGAACAGAAGAAACAGAAAATGAGAAGCAACTTATCTGTTCCATGACAGAATGGAAATTGTGAATTCACAGTCATTTAGAAGGTTTCTCAAACTTTTTTTTTAAGTGAATGGGTATAAAAATCAATTCCAAGGTTTTTTTTAAAGTAGGTGTTGCACGAAGGGCTAAATTTGATTTTGCAAAATCTTACAAGGTAATATTTTCTCCATATGTGCACAAGTAACTGCAAGCCAGCCAAACAGTGCTTTAAAAGGCAAGCTGCTTTGTCAGAATCTGAAATGCATTTCTCAGACTGGATCAACTGCATGGTTACAATTCCTGGCTAAGAAAACAAAACTGAAAAATAGATCCAGTCCAGGAAAAAAAGGTCATGGAAAAATCCTTAGAGCCATCATTAGTAAACACAGCATAATGTGATGTTTTGACCAATAAGCTATGAAAGGCAATATCAGTGAATACCACTCCTTTATCTGATGCATTTTTACATGGTGGTTTGAACACATGAGTAGAAATGTTTGAAATAAAATAAGTTTGTCTAAACTGATGGAAAGATTTAATGAAATATGTTTTTCTACCATCCATACTGGTTCACTTTCATCAAAGGATGGTTTTAGAGTTGGAGCAGAACAGAAAAGGGCCTTTTTCCTTAGACAGATTATTATTCTCCCTTATAGTCCATGATTACAATTCATAATTACGTGTTTCTGCTTCATTTTATGTACTTAAAATAAAACTGTCTTTAGAGAAACATTACCAACACATCATTCGTAGTCTGAAAATAAATTTTGCATTCCTAGCCTTTATAAGTACAGCTTTTAAAAGAGACAGGCAATAAGAAACATTTACTGCACATTTCACAAATAATATATTGCATTTTGCCAGCATAGACTTTTTTTTTTACTTTCTTGTTTCTTTTCAATATATATATATATACTGTGGACTAGCATGATACTTTTGTAAATGTTTAAGAAAAATAATGAAGGGTAATTGGTTTGGGTATCAACAAAGGATAGTCACACAATTCTGAACAATTTTATGTTGATGCTTAAAAAAACTGTAGATTCTGCCATAAACCAAACTTATCCATCACATAACAATATTTCAACAGTTAAATAGCTCCTTTTCAATGGCAATTTTAGTGCAATTTTGTAAAGGGCCAATTTATACATGTTTCTAAGATTGTGTGAAGTAAGGTTTGACAGCAATTAATATAGTGTACATATTGAGAAAATAACTAAATAAGGGAAAATAAGCCTTAAGACTATCATTAATTATGACCTATCTTCCTTTTTTATCTTAGTCAATTTTAGAGTCTTGTATTTTTGGCCATTCAATGCTGTGTGGGGGTAAACTGCATGCAGATATATCTGAGTAATTATGGTTGGCAGTTCCTATAACCTAGAGGCACTAAATGTGGAAAGAATTCCTAGCCAATGGGAATAGTCCAACAATGGTTAAATTTCAGTTATATCATTAAGCTCCATTAATTACATGTATTCAGTAGCATATTGAAATGCTGTTTTAATTATTTTTAGCTCTAAAAGTACTGTAGCTACATATTTATTGATCAAAATCAATATGTTTTGCCAACAACTTGGTAAATGATGCAGACCAGAAATCATAACTGTTTGGTATGCATTAGTCAAACCATATATAATTTTCCATGAACTTCTCTCAATATTTGTAAACTCCATGGCTCTTTAGAATTTGATATCTGTAATGACAAGGTCTTCCTGGATAGCATCTGTGATATAAATAATCAAATGAATATATTATTCAATTGTCCATATTTCTTTTTCCTAAATTGCAGCTACTTCAGTTTGGAGCTTACTATTGAGATACTCATGTAGTAATCTATTATTTCGTGTTCAACTGTTGTTTTTTAAAAAAAAGCTTTTTCACATTCTTGAAACATCTTGCTTTGTAAAAGGGATTTGCTGCCTGAGATTTAGGGTTATTTGTAGTGACAGGAACATATTGTGAATTGAGATCCACTTCTGTTTGCAGAAGATAGAAAGTAAATACCACTGCACAGTGATTGGTACATCTTCTGATACTAGAACATTGATAGAGGAAATGCAATAGTAGGGTAAAAAAAAGACTAAATTACCTCCACCCTTTCTACTTCTTGTAGGATCCTTGATTGGATTTTGGTCCTACTTTGGACAGAATGATCACAGCTAACGTGTTGCCTAGTATAGTGAAAATGTCTCAACCTCTAGCACTAGGATGGATCCAAGATAACCCACAAACAAATTCTTTAAGACAGGAATATGTATAAATATTGTCTACCAAGTTACCACTACCTTGCCTTTTTTCATGTGGAAAGGAAGGAAAAAGATATTAAATATATGGTGAGTTAGAAGTTTAACTATAATATTTTAAGTTTAATTAAATTAAATCATATCCAGTTAAGTTTTGTTCTGCATTTTCCACTTTGGGAAGTATATTCTGTGGTATATCATTCAAAAAGCTAAATACAACGTTCAGGAGATAGTAATCTTCCTGTTTCTAAACATAAATCTCTTCTTTAAAATGAAATTTTGAAAGCAGCAGGACTTTCCTCCTTTGAGCAAAATTTTCAACCAGACATGCATACTAGATCACATGAACCTATATATCAGTGACAGCGAACCTTTTAGAGACTGAGTGCCCAAAAACTCCACCCCTGCTCCACCCCCTGCCCTGCCCCCACTCCACTCCCTGGCCCGCCCCCACTCCGCCCCACCCTGCCTGCCCGCAGGGCCACTCACCGCCTCCAGGGCCCGCTGCAGATTGCCCAGGCAGCCCAGCAGTGCCATGGCGGCCATGCCCTCTGCCCCCCCTGCAGCATCAACTGTGCGTGTTGGGGTGTGAGGGCAGAGTCTTGTCTACGCTGCCTGGCTGCCATGTCCTTGGCTGTGCTGCTCCATGTGGGCCACACTCAAGGGTGACTCTCCTCCACGGAGGCTGCTGTGAGGAGGGGGTCACGGGTGGAGGCAAGGCTGGAGCAACGGCACATGTGCCCACAGAAAGGGCTCCGAGTGCTGCCTCTGGCACTCGTGCCATAGGTTCGCCACCACTGCTATATATTGTAAACTTTTTTGTCAAATTTTTATTTTATTAAAAAAAATTAAAATACAAAATTCCAAAAGACTTTTTAAAAGCAAAGAAAAAACACAAAGCAAACAAGACATTAAAAAGTGCATTGAGAAAAAAATAACACCTATACACATATTTTCCCCAAGTTGAATACTGACTGATATATTATTACAGTATTAATTTCCTATCTCTTGTGAAACAAGCCCATTTTTTTAAACTACTAACTCTATTTGCAAATTATTAGTTTGTCATCCATATGCTATATTAATGATAAAATAGTTAACAGGAAGAACAATAATAATAAAAAAGACACAGTTAAAGTTTCAAAACCTTCTGTTAACAAACTGTTACTGTAATCAACTCATAGAAAATTTTCTACAGCATCTTAACATCACAAATCATCACAAAATTAATAGTAATTGATCCTGGATCAAATATCCATGTTTTAATTCCATCTCTTATCAATTGTTGTCTGATTAAATATAATAAGTTCAATCTCCAAAATCAGTCTGTCTTCCCAACAAAGTCCAGATGAAATTGTTTCTCAATTAAGTTGATAAATCCATTCCCCCATCTTATTTGATCCTCCTAGGAAAGGTCAATTTGTCACTTCTCCACATAGTATAATTTCTGCTGTTATAAAAGACTGCAAGTTTGAGCTTTAAAAAGGTATATGCAATCAATGAGTTAATTCTAAGTCTATACAATCCCAATTTCTTTGTGACAGATCAACTGGTTCCAAAACACATTCCTCTTTTAAATTTGATTTAGCCAACTTATATGCATCTGAATATTTTCCACAGACATTGTCATTTCATCAAACTCTTTTAAAAAAACTTTCAACCAAAGATTGGATGTTACCAAATGGACTTTTCAGGCAGGCCTGCTTGTCTGTAATCTGATACATTGTTACTCTGTGTGAGTTAGCCAGGGAACAAAGAACACTGAAACAAAGTGAAGAAATAAAAAAGGACTGTAATCGATATTATCTGGATATTTTCAATCCAAAGTTAAAATAAAAATAAAAAATGAGCTCCAAATATTTTACAAATTAATAAAATGCAAAAACCCTATGGTGAAAATCCAATATTGATATAAATCAAATAAAAGCATACTTCACATCCAAAAGCATGCCATGTTTCTATATGGAAAAGTGAAACTTATTCAAGACAATAACAAAAATCAGAAGGAAAAAGAAAAAAACCTGATAAAGTCCATCAAGTGGTTAGAGTAAATAATAATAATAATAATAATAATAATAATAATAATAATAACAACAACAACAACAACAATAAAGTTGGAAGGGACCTTGGAGGTCATCTAGTCCAACCCCCTGCTCAGGCAGGAAACCCTATAACATTTCAGACAAATGGCTGTCCAGTCTCTTCTTCAAAACTTCCAGTGTTGGAGCATTCACCGCTTCTGGAGGCAGGTTGTTCCACTGGTTAATTGTTCTAACTGTCAGGAAGTTTCTCCTTAGTTCTAGGTTGCTTCTCTCCTCGATTAGTTTCCACCCGTTGCTTCTTGTCCTGCCTTCAGGCACCTTGGAAAATAGCTTGATTCCCTCTTCTTTGTGTCAGCCCCTGAGATATTGGAATACTGCTATCATGTCCCCCAATTCCAGCAGCCTTTCCTTATATGCTTTAGCTTCCAGTCCCCTACCATCTCTGTTGCTCTTCTCTGTACTCTTTCTAGAGTCTCAACATCTTTTTTACATCGTGGTGACCAAAACTGGATGCAGTATTCCAAGTGTGGCCTTACCAAGGCACTATAAAGTGGTATTAATACTTCACATGATCTTGATTCTATCCCTCTGTTAATGCAGCCCAGAACTGTGTTGGCCTTTTTGGCAGCTGCAGCACACTGCTGGCTCATATTTAAGTGATTGTCCACTAGGACTCCGAGGTCCCTCTCACAGTTACTACTATTGAGCAAGGTACCCCCTATACTATACCTGTACATTTGGTTTTTCTTGCCTAAATGTAGAACCTTACTTTTTTCACCACTGAATTTCATTTTGTTAGATAGTGCCCAGTGTTCAAGTCTGTCCAGATCCTCCTGTATCCTAAGCCTATCTTCTGGAGTGTTGGCTATTCCTGCCAGCTTGGTATCGTCTGCAAATTTGATGAGTTCCCCATCTATCCCCTCGTCCAAATCGTTGATGAAGATGTTGAAGAGCACTGGGCCCAGAACAGAGTCCTGGGGCACCCCACTACACACTTCCCTCCATGTAGATGCAGTTCCATTGAGGACCACATGCTGAGTACAGCTGGTCAGCCAGCTATGGATCCATCTGGTGGTGATGCTGTCTAACCCACATTTTTCTATTTTATCAAGTAGTAGGTTGTGATCTACTTTGTCAAATGCCTTACTGAAGTCCAAGTAAATTATATCCACAGCATTCTTCTGATCCACTAATTTTGTCACTTGGTCAAAGAATGCAATAAGATTTGTCTGGTATCATCTGTTTTTGACAAACCCATGTTGGCTTTTAGTAATGACTTTGTTTGCCTCTAGGTGTTCACTGATTCGTTATTTGATTATCTTTTCCAGAATCTTCCCAGGTATTGAGGTCAAGCTGATAGGTCTTTAATTTCCTGGGTCCATTTTTTTCCTTTTTTGAAGATGGGAACTACATCAGCTCTTTTCCAATCCTCCGGTAGTTCCCCAGTGTTCCAGGATCTTTGAAAAATATAGTTCAATGGTTCTGAGATCACATCTGCCAGTTCCTTGAGAACCCTGGGGTGTAATCTATCTGGTCCTGGTGATTTGAACTCATCTAGGCTGGACAGGTGCTCACTTACCGTTTTCTTGCCTATCTTAACTTGTGTTTCTATTCTGTTTTTTATGGCACTATTTTTGGTAGGTTGGTCTGTTTTTTCTCTTTGTGTAAAGACAGATGCAAAAAACGAGTTAAATAGTTCTGCTTTTTCCCTATTGCTTGTCACCTTCTTGCCACTTTCACCCACTAATGGACCAATCATTTCCTTCACTTTTTTCTTGTTTTTTACATGTTGAAAGAAGCTTTTTTTTGTTATTTTTGACTTTGGTCGCAAGCCTTAGTTCATTTTGAGCCTTAGGCTTCCTCACTTCATCTTTGCAGGCTCCGGCTATTTGTTGATATTCTGACTTAGTTATGTGCCCCTCTTTCCATTTTCTATACTTGTCCTTTTTATCTTCCAATTTATGCAGCCATGCTGGTTTCTTTTGAGAGCTGTTATTTTTCCTCTGTGTTGGTATTGTGCTGGTATCTCACTTTTCAAAATTTCCCAAGCTTCTTGAGTTGTTTTCCCCTTGAGGATTCTCATCCATGGAATCCTTCTCTAAGTTTATTGAAATTAGCTCTCTTAAAGTCCAAGACTCTAGTTTGACTGTGTTCTATTGCTTGTGCTTCCATAATGTTGAATTCCAATATTGCATGATCACTTCCTCCCAAGGTTCCTTTGGCTTCAACACCTTCTATCATTTCATCTCTGTTAGTGAGAATTAGATCCAAAATGGCTAATCTCCTAGTTCCCTTCTCTACTTTTTGGGAGACAAAATTGTCTGTTAGGTTTGTCAGGAATCTGTTTGATCTTCTACTTGGTGCAGAGTTTGTCTCCCAGTTGATGTCAGGGTAGTTAAAGTCCCCCATTACTATTGTGATGTGCTTCCTACATACCTTAGTTAGCTGACTAGCAAAAAGTTCATCTATTTCCTCTGTTTGGTTGGGTGGCCTGTAGTATACACCTATGGTAATGTCATTTTTCCCCCTCTTTTATATTGACCAAAATGCATTCAAGACAGTTTTTTTTTTCATCATTGTTGTGCTCTTATTTCTGTAGAGATGTAGTTATTTCTTACATATAGAGCAACTCCGTCTTCTCTTTTATTTGGTCTGTTTCTTTTAAATAATTTAAATCCCTCTAGCTGTGTGTTCCATTTGTGGGTTTCATCCTACCATGTTTCCGTAATGGCAACAATATCATATCTGCCCTCATTAACCTGAATTTCTAGTTCACCCTGTTTGCATTCAGTCAGCTGGTCAACTTTTAAAGACAAATAGCAAAATAAAACAATAAATTCAAAAAGTGAAAGTTAAAACCCAGGCATGCTTGGAAAATGAATGTATTGTAATGTTTATTATATTAGGATCACAATAAAATTTTACAGATTTAAATTATGAATGCATCATTACATTACATTTATATCTTTTCATAGAATTTTATTATTCTCTTCGGGATTTCTACATTAGAACCTAAATTAGTTCTGATTTTCTCCAAATTGATGGAAGTGAAAATTGAATAAATCTAGTAAATCAATCTCAGACTAATAATAATAACAATAACAATAACAACAACAACAACAATATAGAAAACTGAAGTTGGGTCAGTTTTGACGTACATTAATTTCACTGCAAGGAGCAATGCAGTCATTTTCAGTTATTAGCTTGTCAGCACAAGGGGAAAAAAAGACTGTTCATCATCCCAAATGCCTGGATTGCAACCTCCACAATGGCTGAAGATGTCAGTCATCTATGTAAAAAAACACAAATATGCTGCAAAAAGGACAGACCTTTAATACTAAATTACAGCTATTCTAGAGGTGCTGAGTATGAGTTTTGCATATGTCTGGCTCATGACTAAATGTTTACAGAGAGACATTGCTGCATAAGTTCAAAGCAGAAGTTATATTCATGCTGCAAAACTGATTTTCACATGAAAATCTGCCTGCAAGAATTTGCTTTATTTATCTATTTATTTATCTATTTGCCTTATTTATCTATTTATTCATTCATTTATTGTTATTTAAAAAAGAAATGAGTGTTCAGGAAGACATGTTTACATACTAAATTGTTATTTATCTGTGAATGAAATAGCATTTTCAGCATTCTGTTTAATGGCATTCCATACTTTCAGCTTTAAGATTTATGATCCTATACAACTTATTTTATCATCTGTCAAGGAAAATGAGCTCCTTCCTGTCTCTTATTAATCCAGTCCTATTGGTATGTTATTCCACAATATTTAAACCATATGCAGTTTGCCATGTTTTTCATTCCACTGTGCTTTCCCCCAAGAGCTGCTTTCAATAAGAATTGTTGCTTCAATGTATTTAAAGATCAAATGTCACCCTATTGCAGCTTTTAGTACAAGGTCTCATGTTACCTACACTAGGGCATCAGTACAGTCTTTTAAGTTTGGATCATAAAAGGAAGGGTACAATTATATCTACATTATTATTTTTTTAAAAAAAAATAAAGATAGAATAAAAGTACTAGATGGCTGATTTAGTGAAGACATGCCAAACTTACATATTTTCAATCATATATTCAACTCCCAAATTTCATTTCCAAGCTCTAGCTATTATTTATGTAGGAACAGACATATTGAATCTATGGATTAGTTTACTCACTAAGATATACATGAGGAAAATTCTGTGAACATAGCCTCTGGCAGAATATTGAATTAAATGGGATTTGAATTTGTTCACTGATATTTTCAGGTAATATGGTCATTCAAAGAAGCATCACGTATAAAATATGTTTATAACTTGAGCATCACTGCTTGCATGAGGAAAATCCTGGTTCATCAAAAAGAGCTCCTGGCTGTCATCATGTTCTATAGATAATTAAACCATAATAACAGGATCAGTCTATTTAGGTGCTTGAATTTACAGGAACAGACCAGCTAGGTATTGAAATCAACTCCAAAGTTTAAATATCACAGAATGACATCATCAGGTTGCTTTAATGTGTTCTTTTTTTTATATATAAAAATTCTTTTATTAAAACCATTAACATTGAACATAAAAACATATTATGCAGCAGTCATCATGACACCTGGTATACAATACTAAGTATTAGTCCTTGAAAACGTCTGAGTTAGTTCTTTTTGAGAGTTTCCCAAGGAGGTTATATGTGTTCAGGTATGAATGAAGTAATGGTTCATAATAACTCATTAACAAATTATTGGAAACCTATTGATATGGTTTATTGTTCCTGACATTTGTTTGTTGAATATATTTACCTTAGTCTTTTATACAAGATCGGTGACTGAAAGAAAACGTGATTTGATTTTGAATACTACTTTAACTAGAATACATGTAGGGATTTAAAGATCTGTCACTCACTGTTGATACCAGCTAGGTATCATTGTTATCAGTGTAATCTAGATTTTTTTCAGCCAAGGAAAGTATCTGTATCTGAACTTCTTGTATTATTGGAATTCCAGGAGAAAGAAGAATTAAGTTTGTGATTTGAGTTATGGATTTCAATATTCTTTGTATGCTTTGTTTCCTTGCCTGCAATAACTTGTGTTTTAAGTAACACCCATTATCATATGTATCTGATGGGAAAGGGATATTCATATATTTGAAAGCCCTGTGCTTTTGATAGACTGCTGATTACAAGAACGGGACTATCATATATCAAATGAAAAACTAATAGATGGCAGGAAAGAGGAAATACAAAAAAATTAATGGATTTTTGAAGCCCAGATCTGGTAGTTCTTGTAATTCAAGAATACTACCTGTAGCAATCATTGTTTGAGCAGAATGTAAGCTATCCTCAAACCATAAAAAATAAAATATTCTAGATTAAAAAGCAAACTATAGACTGAACTGCTGCCCTTAAAATCCAAATAATGGGATGAAAAGTCCCCAAACAACACCAGTGTTGGTATAAGCCTGATACCCATTATTTTAATGCACATTTTTCTTCCATGTCTTACCATATTTTCTCTTTATGTCTACAGAATGTCAAAAAGCAGACATAAAACAGATTTACTCCATACTTTTTCAGGTTTACTTCCTCTGGCTGATTGGGAAAAATAAGGAAATAAAAGCAATTGTTGGAACAGCTTGAAATGCATTTTATTAATGAAAGCAAACATACTAGCAAATGACAGAGTTTTCATTCATTTTATAAGCATTTTCCTGTGGAGAATCTTTATTCAGCTTATAAGCTTGTTCTCTGTTTTCTCTAAGATAACAGTTACATTGACTAATAGAGTCACCTAATCTTTCTAGATATTCTCAGCTGGTGGTCTGTTTCGTTTGTGCTGTTAAGGGTAATTATAATAAGATTGCCTTCAGCTCTTTTAATCATTAATATTTTAATAGTTTTTGGCTAGTTTTAAAAGAAAGCAACTCATTTAAATCAGTTTATTTAATTTGGAGGAAGCCTCGTATCTACCTAGTTTATTAACCCTTGATTCCTAAACAAACTATCAGTAGCTTTAATATACAGTAGTGGCCAAAATTGTGGAAACCTTTTGGGAAAAGTGTACAGTAGAAATGCCACCTTTGGTTAAGTTTCCATCAATTTTTCTTCTAATTTCTTTATAACTGTAGCCTTGTTCACTTAATAATACTATTTTACATTGCTTTCTGGGCAACCAGTCAACTCTTTGCACCAATTTTATTACGTTTTACAAGCTCACTAAATGAAAAACCCAACCAACTTGATAGCGATCACATAACATGCTGACAAATGTCCTCCTCTCAGCTTCAATACATGACATCGATAACTGAATCCTACTGTGATCTGATTGGCTCATTGCCAAACAAGATGATACCTGACTGGCTCTCTAAATATTCATGCTCATTGGCTACAATCAGATGAAAGAAAGCCACCTGATATCAACCTAAGCAAGTTGTGCTTCCTTTTTCTGGTTATTTGGCTATAATATTTTATAGAATACAATACAGATAATTGAACAAACTTTGTTGCATTATATTCTTGATTAAATTATCTTTCCATTGATATATAAATTTATGGTACTACTCCCCAAAAAAATGATGTTATTAGCCATCAAACCTCAAAAATAAACTTTTCCCAAAAGGTTTCCACAATTTTGGCCACTATTGTATATTATAAATTGAAATAATGTGTATTACATTGTTTACCACATTTCTTCTGATTTTGATGTAAGTTACAATAAATGTCTAGCATAACACTGGTGCACACAGCTTAATAATATATATTTTATTTAATTTCATCAGTGTACTTCTGAGGAAAATAGTTCTTGCCCACCACTTCCAAAATAAGTTTTTATTCTAATACTTCAAAAGAAGGGAGACAATAGAGGAAGATGAAAGTTCAGCTACCAGCCATCTTCCCGGAGATATCTCAAGGAATAATAGGTACAATGTGTATATTTTTGCAAAAATTATGTAAAAAGAAATCTCTGTTTGGAGTCTTAGTTACCTTACAATGAACAAAGGATGTGCTTATTATTATTATTATTTTAAAGAACATTGGGCTGAATTTAGTGGGATACCAAGTGGGAATGCAGAATAAAAGTAAGTAGGAAAGGGATTTCCCACTTTTACCTTAATAATGGGGAGAGCTTATTGTGTCCATTTAGAGTTTACACTACTTCTCATTTCTTTCCCAATATATAATGAAGGCAATTGTGCTGCAATCGGGACTATAAGGGGCCACAAAGAAGTGCCTTGTGAAACTTTTAGACTTGTTCATCAATTGCTGTTTTAGTCTACTGAATTTCATAGTAAAAGTGTTTACCTACTGATGGGGGGCATTTCTTATAACACTAAAGCAAAGCCAAAAATGTGTACTGTAGAGACAATTAATACTTAATATTTTAAAGATATTAACATACCATTAGTATCTTTAAAATATTATGATAATGGAATAGCAGCAAAACAAATCCAAACCATGGCATAATAAAAATAGGAATCTCACCAAGAAAATATAGAATATCTTGTAGCAGTATTAAGGTTTTCGCGGGTGTTTGTGTGTAGGTCTTTGGTTGTTCAGGTTTTCTCCCGCGTAGAATCTGAGGTGTCTTGGCAACGTTTCAACGAAGTCCCATTCATCATCTTCAGGCTGGTGCTTTCGGCTTCGTGCTTCTAGGAGCAATACTTAAATATATAAATATATATATTTAATAGGAATTAAACAAAAACATAATTTTGATTAAAAAATTGAAACTTAGGTTTCCTAGTTATACAGTTTCACTGTCCTACTAATGCTTTCCCTACCTGATAGCTACTTGTGCCAGATTTTATGCCTTCATTGATATCAGTTCAGTTCTGACATGTCTTTCCCATTCTACCACGCATAACTTTGTTCTCAAGAATATCTGTCCATTTCAATAGGCAAAGCAATATCCCAGGGCACTTTCTGAATTTTTAAAAAAGGCTGCTACATCAATGTTGGCCTATTCTTGTGATTCTTCTTAGATAATTAACAAGTCCCTTCTGCAATGTCCAAACATTCCAAGTGGAAAATTATTGCCTTGGCCTGGATACAGGGATATAGGGAAAAAATAAAATATAGATTCTATTTATTTCTTTTAAAAATTCTTAACAAATAAATAGAATCTATATTTTCCCCATTTCATGTTATTGCATATTATGACTACTGGTGTCACCTACTACTACATTTAAGAGTCTGTGCTATAATTTTTAACATACTAAAAATCTTCTTCTATTTCTTTCATCTTTTCTGGCCACAGTCCTCCATTTATGTGTTTTTCATTTTTATATCTTCCTTTTTGAGATCCAGATACACGTTTTCAATGTCAAGTCTCAAATATATAAAGACCACCTTAAACTTGCCACCCACGTTTTAAAAGCATTTTTTTAAAGAAATATTCACTATTTTCTCTCTGTGGGTATAAAAGGGAGGAAAAAAATCTTGCAAACTAAGTTGGAAATGAAATAGGAGATTAAGGACACACCTATCTGGGTTGATACAAATCCAGGAATGGTATTATTTCCTTTCATAGTCAGCTTTGGGGATCATTACCACCAAAACTTGTGGAAGACTTAATTTCAAACACCATAATTATGCAAGGAGGAGAACAAATTATCCATATGCAAATATTTCCACTCCTTAAAGCTAATACAATAAAACTGAAAAAAAGATGTGTTGTTTTAATAAAAAGCAGAGAAGTTTGGTGTTACACTCAGGTGAGGATTAAAGTACTTCTTTCACATCATTTCTGAAGCATAGTAAGTACTCTTTAAAGGCATCTTATCAATTATCTGGATTTGTTTGAAAAATAATGAATTGATATTAATTAAGACCTAGATATTGAGTTCATTGAGTTCTATCAGGTTCTCACATGGGAAGAATAAATGTCTAGAATTCATAGGTGGTATTCAGTCTGCATCCAAAATACCTTATTAAGACAAATACTGTTGTTTAAAAAAAATCATGTTGGTAATTTATAAGGATCCTTTTTTGTCAGCCATTGTTTCTTCTTCAATATCCCATTTGTCAGAACTGTACGAGTTGGAGAATAGCTTACTGTGATAGCACCCAGATTGCTATCATTACCTAGAATGAAAACTGTTTAAATCAATAATGAGCTTGCTATCTTCAATGGAGATAAGCTTTCATATTCCTTTCTTCTTGGGATTCACAATTCCCAGTGGAAAAAAATGGCCAGCAAATTACCACACAGGTATTCTGTTTTATCCTACTATTCCACTTATAGAATGCAGTAATTACTAATGAAGTTTTCATCTATGCAGAGATGCATCATTACTCACTAATTCAGTCTTTCACAACCCTATTATTTCTAGCTGTGTTAGAATATATGCCTAAAACTCTTGATCTTCACAGCTTTTTGGAGTTGTAATTGGAGAGTTGTAATTAGAACACAATAAGCTATGGATGGCTTTGTATGGTCCTGGTGTCCCAACCCACTTGATCAGACTTATCAGATCACTGGACACTGATCAGGAGGCAATAGTGAGAACGCTCTATCCCTATGGAAATACATATTGGTTCAGGATCAGTGAGGGAGTTAGACAGGAATGTATTTCATCACCATTTTTGTTCAATCTGTATGGTGAAGTGATCATGCGGAAATTAGATCTGGAACTGCCTGATGTTGGAGTGAAGATTGAGGGAAGAACCATAAATAATTTGAGGTACGCATATGATACAACACTATTGGCTGAAAATAAGGAAGACCTAGAAAAAATGATCTGGAAAATCAAGGACCAAAGTGACAAAAAATAACATTGAATCTTAACATCAGGAAAACAAAGGTATTGACAACAGCTGCAGATGGACATGAGATATTTAAAATCAGCAAGGAGGAAATTGAAGTAGCTCGTGAATTTATCTTCCTTGGATCAAAAATTGTTCATTATGGCAATTCTACTCCTGAAATCAAGCACAGGATAACGTTAGACTGCACTGCAATCGTTAACATGAATAAGAACTGGAAAAGTAGATATATTGATATAAATACAAAAAGCAGTTAGAGCAATAGTCTTCTCTATAATGATGCATGGATGTGAGAGTTGTACCCTAAGAATGGCTGATCAAAGAGGAATTGACATCTTTGAACCATGGTGCTGGCATAAATTATTGCATATACCATGAACAGCCAGAATAACCCACAGAGAGATGCTGAATTGTATAAAACCAGACACATCACTAGAAGGCAAAAATCATAAGACTATGTCTGATATACTTTGGCCATGTCATGCATACAAATTCATTGGAGAAGTCAATGATACTAGGAATGGTTGGTGGAACAAGAAGAAGGGGCAAGCAAAGAACATGCTGGCTTGAAAACATCAAAACATATACTGTACAAAAAGGAACATCCAACAATTGAAAGAAGCTGGGCTTGACTGAATGATTGAATGGTTAAAACAAAAACAAAAAAATTGGAGAGCACCTAACAACTTCAGGAGCTGTTAAAAGAACACCAACTGGTTAAAAACTGGTAATTCTGATTATATATTAAGGAATATGGTTCATACTTGAGAACACCTTTTGAAAGATCCTATGTTCACTGTAGAGCTTTAAACAGTGGAAAAAAGTGTATCTTATTGATACTACAACTTTTTTCAGTTAACTGGATATTAATGGCAGTCTCAAATCATACAGAATCAGACTGTATTGGCTGCCAATTGGTCTCCGAACCCAATTCAAAGTGTTGGTTATGACCTATAAAGCCCTACATGGCATCGGACCAGGTTATTTACGGGACCGTCTGCTGCCTCATGAATCCCAGCGGCCGGTTAGGGCCCACAGAGTGGGCCTTCTCCAGGTCCCGTCAGCCAGACAGTGTCGCCTGGCAGGGCCTAGGGGAAGAGCCTTCTCTGTTGCGGCCCCGGCCCTCTGGAACCAACTTCCCCCAGAGATCCGTGTCGCCCCCACCCTCTCCGCCTTTCGTAAATTGCTTAAAACACACTTTTGCTGGCAGGCCTGGGGCAGGTAACACCTTGCCCCTAGCCAGTGTATGTTTGTGGAATGATTGGTTTCTTTTTTAACTTAAGGTTTTTTTATATTTATGTATTTAATGTAATTTCTATCATGTTGTGAGCCGCCCTGAGTTCTCCGGAATAGGGTGGCATAGAAATTAAATAAATAATAATAATAATAATAAGTTCCTTTGGGGAATGGCAAAAATACAACCAATTATTATCATTTTAATAGGGGAGTTTAATAAACCAATTCAAATATTAAAGAGTAAAATGCAAAGTAAGTGAAATATAAAATAAGTGTTAGCTGTGCTGGATGCAAGCAAAGGGAGAATGCTTTGAATTAAGATTTAATTTGCATTAAAAATTTAATTGGTGTTTGGTTTCAGGTTTTCATTACTATAACTTGCTTGGGAGCATTAATAATAAGGATCTGGATTTCACTAACTGCTTTTCCATACTGCAGCTTTCAGTTTCTTGTTTCCCATGCCTAAACCAGGAAAATGAAGTTGGCTTAATAAACCCTTTTTTTCCAAATTGTAATTTCTTAATCCACTTTGGCTACAGTTGGCCCAGACCACAGTTAAACATGGTTCTATTCTTTCCCCTTCTTTGGATTCCAGGAAAAAAAATTATCAACTGGTTTTCCCTCTGAGGGCAAGTCTTTTAATGATTACTGAGGGTGAGGAGAAAAATCACTTTTTTTTTACAGTTTTTCCAGTCACTTGGTCTAGAAAGGGTAATTTGGCAGAATTCGTCTTTTAGTCACTTAAAAGAAGGGGGGGGGAAACAAAGAAGTGGACAACATTTTACCATTCTTTATCTGAACATTAAAAAAAAACACATACAAAGAAATTACCAGCATTCCACTCTCTTACTATTAGTTTTTCTGCCAAAATTGCAGCAAATAGTTTATAATTCTTATTTAATAATGAGATTGGTCTGTAATTCTTTATCATCGTGGCATCCTGACCCTCCTTTGGAAGTAACACAATATTAGCTTCTGACCATGTTGGGGGTATTTTACCCCCCTGTAATATAACATTCATTACATCCTTTAAATAGCTGAAGAAGTTCATCTTCAAAACATTTATAATATTGATTTGTACAGTAAGTCCATCTGGACCTTGTGCTTTACCTAATTTCATTTTTCTTATAGCTTCTGATACTTCGAAGGTAGCTATTGGCTCATTCATAAATGGTCTCTGGGCCTGTTAAAGTTTCAGCAAATTTTGTCTAAGCAAGTATTCATCTATGTTTGACCTATCTTAACTCCTGCATCCTATACAAATTAGAATAAAAATTGTGGTAGGATTTTTAATCTGGTTATTACCAGTTATTACTTTATTACCCTCACAAATTTTTTCAATCATTCTCTTTTCTCTCTCCTTTCTTAGTCTATATGCCAACCATCTCCCTGATTTATTTGCAAACTCAAAATGTCTTTGCTTCATATAACTCAATTTTGTTTCTCTTTCTTGGACTGTCAACACAGACAGTAAAGACAGTAAAGACATACCCAAGTGCAGATGTACCATCCGATCATAATCTACTACTTGCTGAAGTCCAGCTGAAACTAAAAAGGAGGAAAAACCCGAACTCTGCTAAACCAAGAATCGACAGAGACTTCATCATTAAACATGGAGGTAAGATTAAAGAAGAACTAGAAAATCATTTAAGGGAAACCAACAACCTGAATGATGATGTAGAAGTGAACTGGAATAAATTTAAAAATGCAATAGTAGAGGTAACAAATTCAAAACAGAGAGAGGGGTACCATAAGAAACAACAGTGGATGACGGAGGAAATTCTTCATCTCATGAATGAAAGAAGATCTTATAATAATAAAAACAAAGAAAAATACAATGAATTGCAGAAAACAATTAGAAGAAAAATTTGACTGGCAAAAGAAAAGTGGTTTGCAAAGAAATGCAAGGAAAAAGAAGAGACAGAACATATGCATCATAATTTCAATTTACACAAAAAATTGAAAGAAGCAGCAGGCCTCTACAAAAAGAAAACCAACAACTTAGTTGACAAAGAGGGGGAAATTATCTTAGATGAGGATGAAAAACTAAAAAGATGGAAGGAATATATTGAAGAACTTTTTGAGGATACTAGGGATGATATAGATATGGGAAGTATAACAACTGGACTAAATATCACTATGGAAGAGGTTGAACATGCAATAAAAATAACAAAAACAAGAAAAGCCACAGGACCTGAGGATATCCAGTAGAAATTTTAAAATTGCTGGAAGACAATGGAAAGAATTTTTTACTGCAGTTCTTCAATCAGATATATGAAAGAGGGAAGATACCAAATGATTGGCTAAAATCAATCTTTGTGACAATCCCCCAAAAAATAAATGCAAAGAAGTGTACTGAATACAGAACAATAAGCTTAATGAGTCATGCTCTGAAAATATTCCTGAGAATAATTTACACAAGAATATACAACAAAATTAAAGAGTGTCTAGGTAACACACAATTTGGTTTCAGAAACAATCTTGGTACACAAGATGCGCTGTTCAGCATTCAGGTTCTTGTACAGCATTGTAGAGATGTCAATCACAGTGTTTACATGTGCTTCATTGATTTCGAAAAAGCTTTTGATAAAATAAGACACACCATGTACATTTGGTGGGCCACTGTGTGACACAGAATGCTGGACTCGATGGGCTTTGGCCTGATTCAGCATGGCTCTTCTTATGTTCTTATGTTCTTATAAACTATTAGAAATCCTGAAACAAGGGGAACTAGATGACAAAGACATCCAAATAATAAAGAATCTGTATTGGCATCAGGTAGCAAATGTGAGACTAGGCCAAAAATACTCAGCTGATTCAGAAATAAGAAGAGGGGTCAGACACGGATGTATTCTGTCTCCACTGTTGTTCAATATCTACTCTGAGTCAATCTTCAACTAGGCACTGGAGAACATCAAAGTAAACGGTGGCATCAAAGTAAACGGTGTTTGGATCAACAACTTAAGATATGCTGACGATATAGTTCTGCTTGCCAGTAAGCATGAAGACCTTCAGCTCCTCATCAACAGAGTCACAGAAATATCTGAAAAATATGGCTTGAAGCTTAACATCTCAAAAACCAAGATCATGGTCATCAGCAAACAATCCGTTAATTTACCACCAATAAATTCGAAGGAATACCACTAAAAAAGTTGAAAGGATAACGCACCTCGGTTCTAATTTACATGAAAGCTGGGACATGACCGTTGAAGTAAAGACACGGATAGAAAAAGCCCAAACAGCATTCTTCAAAATGAAAAAGGTCTTCTGCAGTCACGACATAAGCCTAAGACTGAAAATCAGGCTTGTCAGATGCAATATTTTTTCTATCCTGCTCTATGGAGTAGAGAGTTGGTCTCTGACAGAAGGCCACCTGAAGAGACTAGAAGTATTTGAAATATGGATTTACAGGTGGCTGTTATATATAAGCTGGGCTGACAAGATCAGAAATGAGGAGGTGATAAGCTGCCTGGGAAAGCCAAGGGAAATCATCAAAACAATTAAAAAATGAAAATTAGAATATTTCGGACATGTGATGCAACACCCAGAAAAATACGGCATACTCCATTTAATCTTCCAGGGAAAGATTGAAGGCAAACGAGGTCCAGGCAGAAGAAGAACATCGTGGCTTCAAAATCTAAGGGATTGGTTTGGACAAAACTCAGCAGCACTTTTTCGTGCAACTGCTGATAAAAACAGGATCGCCAACATGATTGCTAACGTCCAATAACGGATATGGCACAAGAAGAAGAAGAAGAAGTCAACATAGACAGTTGTTGGCATAGTAAGTTAATTTGGTGCAGAACTTTAGGGTCCGTAGGTGATTTTTGCAACTCAATTTCTTTCTGTCTGATTGCATCGAGTATTTTCTGGATCCTTTCCAAAGATTTTTTCTTCTCTAATTGATTGTATTGTATAAAATAACCCCTCATAATTGCCTTACTAGCCTCCCAAACCATTATTAGATCTCTCCTTTTACCTAAATCATTATCAAAATATTCATGTAATTTCTTTTTACAGTCCTTTACAATTACCTCCTTTGGTAAAATAGATTCATTCAATATCCATCTATAACTCAAGCTCTTTTTTCTGAGGACCAAAACAACTGGGTTATGAACAGAAAAGGATTTAGGTAGGATATCAACTTTCAACATTCTATTTGCTAACTTTTTAGAGGTCCATATCATATCGATCCTTGAAAAAGATTTGTGCCTTTCTGAAAAAAAGTATATTCTCTCGCGGAGCCATTTTTATGCCTCCATGAGTCTATTAACATTAAATTGTCCATCATTTCAAAAAATGACTTTGGTAGTTTGCCTTGGGATGGTTTGATCCTTTTAGTAGATGTTCTATCCCAAAGTGGCAAAATCACTCCATTCCAATTCCCCCAGCATAAGCCAATTTTCATATGAAAAAGGCAAGAGTTGGTCCATAAGGTAGTCAAAAAAATTGCTTTCCCCCTCATTTGGCACATATAGTCCAATCACTATTGATTTTATTCCATTAAAATCAATTTCCATTATTACAAATCTACTGTATTCAGCTGATAAAATTAGCCTAGGTTTAAATTGAGGTTTTATATATAAAACCACTCCATTTATCTTTTTTTCCCCAACAGATACAAATTCCACTTTTGGCCTTTTCTTTATTAGATATTTTCTTCCGCTTTTAAACATTTGCCCCTGAGCAGCACTGAGTTTGTTTCTCATAAGAATTGTTCAGCATGCTACTAAGCAAAAAGAGGGGGGGGGAGTGTGATAGTGGAATATGATGCAACAGTTGAGTAGAAGCAGCATTTGTGTGTGAGAGAAAAAGAGTGAAGTCAGGGTATATGATACTGGAGATATCAAATGTTGACAAAATAGCAATTGCCCAGCAATATCAACACATCAAAAAATTCCCCTACATCTAGCCCACATATTCATGGGATGCCTCCAAAAAAATTATCTGCAATAATAATCTGTGTAACATCTGCTTTAGCAGGCAGAAAAAGACATATGCAGAGTTTGGCTTAACCAGTTTCTGCAGGGCATGATCCCATTCTCCTGCCAGTTTCCTTTCCATAAGGAGTTGGACAACTATTTCTCTTTCCCTATATATTCAGCCATGCATTCAGTGCTGTGATCATATCATCAGTCAGGATAAAAATTATATATTTCCTTATTTTGTTTTAGGTAAAATGATTAAGAGACCGTTCCTGGCTCAAACCTATATATCAGTTTAAAAGCAACAACAAAATAAAAGCAATTAAGCAAAGATCCAATCTTATTAGTCGTCCAGCAAGATACAAGGTAATTCTCAGCAGGCCCTCATAATGACCCCTTCTTGCTTCCCTACAGCTCCTTGTGATCTGCAACCTCTCTGCTTTTTAGTAAGGATTCTCTATCTAAATAAGTGACAGGCAGTCTTTGAGCCAATAATGTCACTGTTAATTTCAAGTAAGTATCTGACAGGGCTTCCCTCTTCTCAGGATGGAATTCTAATGGCTGTAAGAATAACCCTGAGAGCCACAACCTAGAGAATGATATATACAGTATCTTTGAATCCAAAGCTAGAATGGGTGGGGTAGACAAAATGTCTCAGAATTGACCCTCCCTAGTTCGCTGGGGAAAAGCTTTCAGACTTGCAAGATTCTACTAAGGTAATGTGACTTTACAATAAAGGTAATATTAGTACTCTTGCTTTGATTTCCTGGTCTGGAATACTTTGAAGGGCTGACAGGTATGCTATCCAGAGCAGAACCCAGGTATGTGTCAATGGTAGCAATAATATGAAGAGGTGGATTAGCAGGGAAAAAGCAGTTTTGGGACAAGTGCAACAACAGTTAGGGCTAGACTAGAGAGTTCAACTTACACCTTCCACCGAACTTAAATTGAACAGACTTCCACCTTTTCAGAGCAAAGGCCACCACTCCTCACTGCTAAGAGCATCACTGCCACTTTGTGGAAATATAACTAACAGAGCATTACAGGCAAGTGAAATTGAAAGACCTTGATAAAGGGGACCCAATGGGGGAATACCACAATGGAGGTGGCCACAAGATTGATAGCAAACCCCTCCTCCCACTCTTCCCCTGCTTCCCCACCCACCCATCTTGTATTCTCATATCGCTGTATTCTCATTCTTTTCTTTGTCATTATTTAATTTTTTGTTCCATTACTCTGCACTTCTTGTCATGTCTCCATTTTCATTGTTGCAAGCCCCACAGTAAGATAGGTGGCAATTAAATTTAACAAACAAATAAAGGAATTTAAAATCAGAACAACATTCCAAGTGATAGGAATATGAGGGTAGTGAACAGATGTTTAGCAACCCCATGTGGAACAGAGTATCAGAGTAATTAGAGATTCCAGCATCCACTAACATCTCTAGGGAGACAGGATGTTTAAAAGGGTAATGTGGCAGTCGTCGCAGCATAATTGAAGCTCCTATATATTCGTTGTACATATGAGTGTTGAAAAGTGGAAAGGCATCAATCACAAAGTCATAACCATGTTGGCTATGATATATTTGTTTGTTTTGTTCTTCAGTTGCCAATTTATTTTGTACAGGTAACCCTTGACGTATGACTAGTTGTTTAATGACCATTTGAAATTAGAGCAGGCCTGGAACAAGTGCTTTATGGCCATTGTAAAAATTCATGCCACACATATACGCACACCCATGTGGTCAGGTGACCACATTCTGGGCATTTGACAACCAGTGTGTCTTTATAACCAGTAGCAGCATCCTCTGGTGATATGGCTGCTATTTGCCAGTTTTTTGCCAGTTTCTGGCTTTTCTTGCTAGTTTCAGAAGAATGGGTTTACGCTTGTGAACAATGGCTTTTGCTTAAAGACCACTGCAAAAAAATGTGATAAATACTGGTCCACTTATGTGGGTTCCTCAGTTTATGACTGTAATAACTTATGACTGTAAATCCAATCCCCATTGTAGTCAGAAGTTGAGCACTGACTGTTATTTTTGTACCATTTTGATTCATTTCTGAATTCTGCTGTGTTTCTGTTATTTATTTTGAACTGTCCAGATTCAGTTGCAATTGAATGACAACCCATGTTGAATAAAATAAATAAACCAACAAACAAATCACCATCTTGCCTTTTTTGATCTGTCCTTCTCCTACAGATGACACTGATACCACTGCAAAACATTTGGGAAATACAAGAAACAGGACAAGAATCTATCATCTGACTGTTAACACTAACATCTACACACATAAGAAGATGCATGTCTAGACTGGTGATGGATGAACTTAAAAAACAGAGAAAACAGACTGTCATTTTGAGTGAACAGAAGTTCGAGGAGTAATGCTTGTCCATTACTAATTGTAGAGGTTCAGAAATGAAGACAATACAAGCATTACTTTTTCCTGAGTTGCTTGTTCAGATTTAAAAGAGATCAGCCTCCTAGTGGAATTTGGGAAGAAATTGTTAGTAAGACTTTTTGGAAATCCTGGGTCTTATGTCCCTCTCCTTACTTCTGCAAAAAGTGAACTTTTTACCTTATAAGAGATCTAATACATATGTTATGGTATAAGATAGATAATATTGGTAAAATATCCTACCCTAAATTGGGTCCATGAACTAAGTCCTAGAAGCCAAGTCCAGCACAGTCAGTAAGTTGAAGCATCAAAATGTTTTTTTTTAAACTTTCTTTTTCAACAGTGAAATAATCCTTACCCTTCCCAGGTCACATAAATTGCAATACAGTACATGAGCACTTTAAGTTTCAGAACTGCTGTGCAGAGATTCCTAAAACTGAAAAAGATAATCTGGACTAGAAATTGAAATAAGCAGTTACTCTGCCAGCCCATGAGAATGCAAAGTAAGCATCTAACATTTGAATATAGGATGCCTCCAACCCATAGATTGAATACTTCTTGAACAGGGATTGCCATGATGATTGCTGCACAATATGTTTTTATGTTCAATGTTGATTGTTTTAATAAAAGAAGTTTATATATATATATAAAAAAAATATGTCATAGTCCCAGTCCAGTCTGCCAGTTTTTTCCTTGCCTTCTCTTTAACATTATCTTGACCCCCTCACAGATTTAGGATTTGGAAGAGCTGATTTAAATTCTCACAATTTAAGATAGACATTACCACAAAAAGGCTAACGGAAGTAGAAATAAAAAGTAGATGACAGATAAGCTTCCAGGAACCAAAATGAGGTCACTATAAATAAATAAATAAATAAATAAATAAATAAATAAATAAATAAATAAATAAATAAATAAATAAATAAATAAATAAATAAATAAATAAATAAATAAATAAAACATTTTTATTGCTTCAAGGGAAGATAATATGACCATGGAAGCAAAGATCAAAATCTACACAAACAAAAGCTTGATAACATAGTAACGTTTCTCATAAGTGATGATGATGATAAAAATAATAATAAAAATAAGGTTCCAGGAAATTTAACAATGCCAAGGAAAAATGAATAAAACTGTGAAACAAAAGGGTGAGATAAAATATATTTTTCTCCTCTCTTACAGAAATGCCCTGTCTTTCAGTCTTCTACTGCCATCTTCAGTTATACAGCAGATGATGTATTATGTAAACATACCGGTAGTTAAAAATGTTTCAGGTAGTGGGTATTCTACATATATAGTAAGATTTTGTTTTGAGCACTATTTACCTTTCTCAATCCCCTTTTTTTGAGCCCATTGGTGATAGTGGTGGAATAAGGATGAAAAGCTTTGAGCCAGTTACCTCTCATGTTATAGCCCTTTTAACCCTGTCTTGTATTTCTTAGTACAACTATGGAAAGAAATAAACTCAATATTGTTTAACCAGTAGTCAAATAGTTTGAAGTATAAGCTATTGCTTAAATTTATTTATTTATTTATTTATATTTCACATTTCTAATTTGCCCATCTCCCTCAAAGAGGTACTATTGTTTGCCAGTTTGCATATTTGTATTTTTAAAAATGGTATATGTGTCAGACTGCTGATATCAGACATGGAAACAATTAGCCCAGCCACAAACATACCTGATAGCTCCATTAAACTTAACTTTTTTAACTAGCCTGAATGACATCAGGCTGACTAACTGATAGCCTTGAACACAACATATAGGAGCACAAAGGTTGGAGCTGGAGAATAAATGAAGAATTCCTTCCTGAGCCTAGTGTTTTATTATTTTGCTCCTAAATCACAACTCTGAATAAGAGATTATATAAGAGTTGCATAATGTTTGGTTAGGTCAGCCAACCATTGAAACAGCTATACTGTATATTTCAATGTGTAAAAAATACATTGCTTCTTTTAAACAAATATCATCAGTCTTACGCATGGCTGGAATCCTAAGGATGTGTTTACTTTAAAGTAAATTCTACTAGAAAGATAAATGTAATTTCAAGCAAGCTTGTTTACAACTGGAGTGTTAAGTATTTAAAGAAGGGTTTTTTTTAAGTCAACAGCAATAGTCCAGATGTGGTGCTGATGTGTAACTGATATTTTGATACTCAAGTGTACTGTAAAAGATCCTGTCTCCTGTCATGGAAGAGTGGCAGTGGACCTGAATCAACATACTGTGAGGTCTCCATAGGCAATGTCACTGCCAGATGAGGTATGTGTGGGCCAGTCTTTAAAATGCCTCAGCCATCCCTTTCACAACTATGGTAGAAAAAAAAATAAAAGTGCTGGAATAAAAGGCAAGGCTAGAAAAGAGTAAAACCTATCATTGAAAGAACATGATGAATTGTAGAATCCAAAATATTATTCCCTAAAGAAATGTGTTATTACTAAGTCAGTGACATTCCAGAAAAACATTTAATATATGATAAATATATTTCTGTTGCTAACAGGAATTGAAAATTTTTATTAAGAGAAGCCAGTATAGTTTTCCTAAGGTTTGGGCTACATAATGATCACATGCAGCAAAGAGCACAATAATGAGTGTCATTACAAACAAAGACGTACTTTCTACCTCTGCCTCTTTGTCTCAATGAACATCTTTACAATGTTTTATAGAATTCTACATCTACGTGCTGAAATATCACTGTATACTTTAGTGGCAACCAGTGCATTAGTTTTAGTAACTTAACCAGCCATTTAGGATATTTTAAGCACAATTTGCTGAATTTCACTGTCTTCTTCACTCACAGGATATTCTCATTTGACTATTTTCGACTAATGTTTTAGTGGGCAAGTTCCCTACTTGCTCAGTTTGATCTTACTATATAAAGCAGTGAAAGATGCTACATTTCCATATAGTTTAACTATTTTGAACTACCAAAGTATATGGAAACTTAGCATAAAGCTTCAGTGCTTTAGACAGTAAAATCAAACTGAGGAAAGGTGGAACTTGTACACTATAAAAAAATAAAAAAATATGTAAAACTACTGATTTACTGCAGATAGGTTTTTGTTTATTAACTGTGATTGGCTACAATGTGAACTCAAGATTCACTTTGGTATTTTCTTATGCATTGGCATTTACGGAATCATTTGTTTTAATAGAAAAAACTCACAGAAAAATTACATTGTGTTAGGATATAGAATAAATTAGAGAGAACAAGAACCATTTTCTAAAATGAAAATGAAACATATATTTACTTGTTTAAAGAAGTTACATTATTAAACCTTAATAGAAGTATACAAAGTACTGTATATACAGCATCTGCATTAAAATATAATATAACCCTAAAAGAGTCTCTAAATTTTTTTGATTATATATAAGTTTAAATAGTCATCATAAATGGCCCAGGATGTTAAAGGACTGAAGACCTATCTACCACAGCATCTGTGCATGTGTCTGTAAATTTGGCCTTATTGCCTCTGCAGCATTTCATGGATGCCAAATTTTGAAGCAAGTTCCCATACTTGGTTGTCTTCAGCAATAAAATAATAGTCAGTATGAATTCCGTAATGTCTAGTCTTAACACTCATTTAATGTCACATAGTTCAGTGAGAGCCTTAGAATTTCAGTGGAACTTACTACCTTATAAGTCTGTAAAGAGTTACTGAACTACCAGCCTGAGGCATGTTAAATACCAGCACAGTCAATATGTAATGTGTGCTATTGTAGGCTGCAGCTAACTTTAGCCTGTACATAAATAAATTAGCCTGTAATCTTAAACCATTTAAACACAATAACAGAGCCAATGTTTCTCAGGGACTTGTTACTGAAGTAAATCCAAGAGATACTTCACTTTGATAAAATTCAGTATATTGATTGTCTCTTAACTATAAGCTAGAAATGAAAGTGATTGGTCCAGATTCATGTACCAATCAGAATCCAGAGAGACAATACTAACATTTCATTCATCTCTTAAACAGAGGAAACGGGATGGTTCCTCAATACCCATGTTGCAAATGCTCTTGGTAGTTTTACACCTGGAGAGCAGTAAGTTACAGGAAGTTAGTAAGAATAGCAAACAGAAAACCTAGATATTGCTACAGTTTCAAAACCGGTAAGTTATCAAATTTTGTATATGCTACCTGACAATAATTCTGATTACTAATGATTGATAATATCCCTGTTTTGACAGCTTCCGGTGGGTAGCACACTGTTCAGTCATATTCTAACAGTTAAAATCAAACTTACTGAATCAAAAGTTTAACATCATATTCTACATCTATGTAGTGAGACTGCCATCAAGTGTCTTATTCAGGAAATAACAGGTTTTCTTAGAGGAAACACTATTTTACAAAGAAAGAGAAATTTGTGTAACAATAATTTTTCCCATGCCTGTCACAAATAACATCTTTGGTTAGCACTGACATGGCTGGATCTATGACTTTGGATCTGGATTTGGGTCTTCTGCTATACTTTATAAAATTCAACTTGAATTGAATTTCAAGTTTCAATAGAATGCACTGTGGTATTTATTTATTTGTTTGTTTAGCTTAAATCTTTCTAATATTGTGACATAAGCTTAACAATACATTCATTTATCTACAAAAGGATTTTAAAATGCGGCATAAATTGAAACAATAATGCTGTTTGGATTTAATGTGCCACAAAACATATTGCTGATTTTGCTGGAGCATTTTATAGGAGTGAGTTTTCAAATGGAAATCAGGATCAGGTTCAATAGGGAGGAGCATGCTTTGTTTCACCGAAACAATGTAATATTCCAGTGTTTCATTCTTGTAGGAATTTACCTCAGTTTCCTTTTGAAACCACAGAAAATTCAGCAATCAAGCTCCAAATACTTTTATTCCCCAGCCATAATAAAATCCATATCCGGGAATTAAAACTACACATTAAGCCAGGGGCAAGTAAGCCACAAACAAAAAGGGATGGGTTTCAATCACACACTTACATTTGCCATATTTATAGTTTTAAACACAGTGAGATATATACTATATATACTGACTATTGGAACAACCTGATATCACTGTTGTATTTAATAGGCCCCCGTCTACCTGTCTGCCAATTTCTCCTGTATTCCATCTGAGAAGAAATCCGGTTAAGCATATTCTCTTTCCCTTCATAGCTGTTTTTTTCCCCTGGATCTATTTCTCCTTTTTTAAATCTCGGATTTTTTCAAACGTATCTGTATAGATATGCATGCATAGCTACTTTCAATTATTTTGATAAGAAAACAAAGTGGCTGTGCATACACACCCATGTTGAGATGGCTGGAACAGTTTTCCATATATGTTTTCATTATTATCAGTGGAATGTCCCTCAGTAATTTAGATGTATTAAATATCCCACCCAAGTCTCATACTGGAGCTTTCATTGCATGCTGGCAAAATGCTAGCTTAGATTTTGATATATTAATACTTCCAGAATGACATTACTCAGATCTCTGAAACCAGGCAGTTATATTTTCCATTAATGTAACATATAACCCTATTTAACACTTAAAATATGAAAATTAAATCATTTTAAAAAAATTAGAAAATGCAAAGGCAAAAAATGATATTCTTTAACTATGTTGGGAAATATTTTTGGGTTTACAAGGCACTTCAGAGTTTAAGAACTTGTTTTGTAAAACCACAATTTAATGGCAAGTTATGTTACAATTACATCAGCATACTACAATTTGGGAATATCCAATTTCTGGCTATTTTTATTTATTAGTAAAGAAGCTTTACTACTTGATATTCTCCATCATTTGTTCTCATATACACAGATATAACAAAGTTAAAGTAAGATCAAGATGTAGGGAGGAGATTTATGTTCAAAAGGCAGTTTGCATTCTTACATGCTAGGTGCTACTGTTACCTCATAAAATACATATTATGTGAAGGTAACAGCCATTTAGGATAAGTACAGTATGAAGTCTTCTATTCAGAAATTCTCAGAGCCAGAAGCTTATACTCCATTTAAAGTGCTATTATTAAAGGTGAAATAATCAAGGGATATAAAAGTATTATTAAACATGTGCATATGAGAACACAATGCCTAATCACTGTAGTAAGTTTTAATTTGCTTTAGGTACAGTGGGGCAAAAAAGTATTGAGTCAGCCACCAATTGTGCAAGTTAAAAGATGAGAGAGGCCTGTAGACCTCACCTATGAGTGATAAAATGAGAAAACAAAGCCAGACAATCACATTGTCTGATTTGGAAAGAATTTATTTGCAAATTGTGGTGGAAAATAAATATGTGGTCACCTACAAACAAGCAAGATTTCTGGCTCTCACAGACCTGTAACTTCTTCTTTAAGAGGCTCCTCTATCCTCCACTCATTACCTGTATTAATGGCACCTGGTTGAACTTGTTATCAGTATAAAAGACACCTGTCCACAACCTCAAACAGTCACACTCCAAACTCCACTATGGTGAAGACCAAAGAGCTGTCGAAGGACACCAGAAACAAAATTGTAGACCTGCACCAGGCTGGGAAGACTGAATCTGCAATGGGCAAGCAGCTTGGTGTGAAGAAATCAACTGTGGGAGAAATAATTTAAAAATGGAAGACATACAAGACCACTGATAATCTCCCTCGATCCGGGGCTCCACGCAAGATCTCACCCCATGGGGTCAACATGATCATAAGAACGGTGAGCAAAAATCCCAGAAATGTGGGGGGACCTAGTGAATGACCTGCAGAGAGCTGGGACCAACATAACAAAGGCAACCATCACTACACCGCCAGGGACTCAGATCCTGCAGTGCCAGACGTGTCCCCCTGCTTAAGCCAGTATATGTCCGGGCCCGTCTGAAGTTTGCTAGAGAGCATTTGGATGATCCAGAAGAGGATTGGGAGAATGTCATATGGTCAGATGAAACTAAAGTAGTACTGTTTGGTAGAAACACGTCGTGTTTGGAGGAGAGAGAATGCTGAGTTGTAGCCAAAGAACACCATATCTACTGTGAAGCATGGGGGTGGCAACATCATGCTTTGGGGCTGTTTCTCTGCAAAGGGACCAGGACGACTGATTCATGTACAGGAAAGAATGAATGGGGCCATGTATCGTGAGATTTTGAGTGCAAACCTCCTTCCATCAGCAAGGGTGTTGAAGATGAAACGTGGCTGGGTCTTTCAGCATGACAATGATCCCAAACACATGCGCGGGCAACGAAGGAGTGGCTTCATAAGAAGCATTTCAAGGTCCTGGAGTGGCCTAGCCAGTCTCCAGATCTCAACCCCATAGAAAACCTTTGGAGGGAGTTGAAAGCCCATGTTGCCCAGCGACAGCCCCAAAACATCACTGCTCTGGAGGAGATGTGCATGGAGGAATGGACCAACATACCACCAACAGTGTGTGCCAACCTTTTGAAGACTTACAGAAAATGTTTGACCTCTGTCATTGCCAACAAAGGATATATAACAAAGTATTGAGATGAACTTTTGATATTGACCACATACTTATTTTCCACCATAATTTGCAAATAAATTCTTTCCAAATCAGATAATGTGATTGTCTGGATTTGTTTTCTCATTTTGTCTCTCGTAGTTGAGGTCTACCTATGATGACAATTACAGGCCTCTTTCATCTTTTTAAGTGGGAGAACGTGCACAATTGGTGGCTGCCTCAATACTTTTTTGCCCCACTGTATATAGGCGTCTGTGGTGGAGGAGGGCAAGGAGATGCAAATGCCAACATTGTGCAAATGATGCTATTTAAGTTCTTGCATCAAATATCATAGCTTGATTGGTACAATTCTTATAACCATCATGTCATTATTTTCATTTCATTATGACTTGTTATGGGCACTTACATTTTTAAGCAGGCATTCCCATCTCACATGTGATGAGCTTTCATTTTTCAGACTTGGGAATTATTTAAAAGAATACAATGAATGATGGGCAGCTGATTCATCGCTGGGTCTAAAAACAAAAATTTCATTATTTCCAAATTATCATTGTAGTCTAATTCAATGTGTAATTTGAAATGCATGCAATGTGGTATTTTAAATATGATGCTGCTTTATGCTAAAATTGGATGAAGTAAAAAATGTGTAGTATATATCTGAGAATTTAAATACAGTTTTCATAATTAACTTTTTCAGCAGCAAATTTTCCTGCTCCGTTTGAAACTGTTTTCAGATTTACCTTAGTTTCAAAATGGACTTTGTTAAGCTGTTCAAAGAACACTCCGCTAATGCTGCTAATGAAATTTAACAAATGTTAAAAAATCTTGTACATTTTGAATTGTAAAATAATTAAAATAGAGAGGGATCACTATTCTCAGTTATATTATTTGTTAGTACAATTTATGTTACAATATTACCAATGAATGAGTGAAAACAACTCTTAGTAAAGCATAATATTGTACTGTAAGAAAGTTTAGTGAAAAGTTTAAGTGCAGTTAAACCTAAGATAAATTTAAATAGAAGAAGACATGTTATGTATGGCCCAGTTTTGTATTCAGCAGCTAAAAAAAGCATTTAAGTATTATCAATGGTAAGATATTTGTTTGAATGCAGGAACATTTCCAAAATTAATTGTCAAATAATGTTATCTTAAAAGGCAAAGTATTTATATTGTACATATTTTCAACATTTGTTGCCCAACTTCTTTTTTTTTTTTTTGCAAAAATTTTATTGTTTTTTTTTAATTTTAACAACAAAATGCTCAAAGCACATCATGGTGTTAGGGTAAACAATCATCCAAAAGCAAAACATTTATACATACTTCAATCAATACCTCTGGTATTCCCTCTCTTTCCCCTTAATTAACATAGTTTATTTAAAATAGTTCAGTCTGGTTTAAATTTAGTCAACCTATACCTGTTTCTAACACGTTAAAAAATTTATACAACCATAATCAAATTAACTTTAAATACAAACTCTATCAGTTCGGATATTCCTTCCAAATATATTCTGGTACCTTAGTTTTTATTGTAAATTTTATTTAACTCTTCTTCCACTAATATCCCTTAATTAAACTAAAACATTAATCTATCCTATATATATCTAATCTATCAACTAATCAATCTCTTGTAGCTAACAGATAAAATCAAATCTTAAATTTTTCAATCCATTAAACATAATTCAGCTCATATCCAATTAAATTGTCATAACCAATGACATCAATCTTATCAAGAAGAAATCATCTTATTAAGTTAGTTCAAGATTACATAATAATTTTCTTACAAATAACCCTATTATCCTAAACAAAAAAAGAGGGAAAAAAAGAAAAGAAAAAAGAACAATACATTCTTAAAGGATTTAATATGTATTTCATTAGTCACTCCTTTTTTCTCTTATATCTCTTTTTTAAACTAAAGTATTAATCTGTCCTAAAGTTATATAAACCATCAATCAACTTTAAACTAACAAGATAACATCAAACTTTAAGATATTTCAGTTCATTAATCATCAAACAAGTAAATCATCAGTAATTTCCATGTAGCTAGATTTTATATCTTCCATTAATCCCATTTTTCTTACATCTAATTTATAATCTTGGTCCTTAAGTCAGTCCATAGTTCTAGATTGCCTTTAGTCCATTACTCAAAACTTTAACTTTCCTTTTTTAAAAAAATCTTATTCTGGGTTTTTTCAAATGCCAAGTAGGTTTCCATAGCAAAGCTTCCTTTCCAACAGATAAGTCTCTCTTTATTCCTTGTAATATCTTTAGAATCAGTGAGAACCATCTTGACCTCTGAATTGGCCTTCTAATTTTTTTTTGCATAAAGTCTCGTTGCTTTAGAGTTCCAAGTCCCAATCTTTGCTTTTCCTGATTCTCAACCCCATAACTGAGTTGCATATAAGGCAGAGTCAATTTCTCTTTGTTTTCAGTTAGGTCCTCTTTTTGTAGAGTCTGTTTAATAGAAGAATCAGGTGCAGTCTGAAAGTCAGTTTTAAAGTTTGAGGAAGAGATTCTGGCTCTTAATTCTGTAGTAAGCTCTTTCATTGTAGCACATATTTCCTCTTTAGTCTCATAAATTTTCTCCAGAATAAGTTTGCAATTTAAATGTGAGTACAGCTCCATTTTAGAAACACCCAGTTAACTTTCATATAAAAAGATCATCTCCTCTCCAATTGCAATATTACTTTTTAACCAGTAGATGTCCTAAGAAAGCTTAAAAAAAGTAAATAAATCCATTTTCCCCCCAAAGTCATTTCACTTTTCATTCTTCTTTCTTTACTCAAAAAAAAACAAACAACATAGGCTAATAATAAAGTTCGTAAAAAAAAGTTTTCCGATACCCCAGAGTACTTATATTAAAAAAGCAACGTAATTTCTAAAACTTTACTTTGTTCCTTTGTTCGCCTTTCTTCCCCAACGAGTAAAAGCTGCCTTTCCGAGCTAGGGAAATCTTTCCAACACAGCTCTTACAGGCAACAAACAAACAAAAAAAACAAAGAGAGGGAAAAAAAAGGAAAAGTCTCACCCGGATTCACCATGGTGGGTCTGAAGCTTAGATGTTCTTTGGACTTGCGGTTTCTTGCGGCAAAGGGATCGGCCATTTTATTGGCCGATCTTCTTCTCCGTCAGCCCTCGGAGTTCCGTCCGGACAGCTGGAGGAGCCGCCGCTCCTCCACTGCCGGAACACTGCCTCCTCGTAGGAAAGTCGCGCCCTCCAGGGCGACTTTGGACCTGCATAAGGGTCCGCCGACGGAGGGAAAAGTAGTTGGCGAGGAGAGCAATCTCACCGCTCGACTAGCGACGCCGCGACCAGAACCGGAAGTCTGTTGCCCAACTTCTTAATGCTGTTTTCACTACAGGGAGTCTTGGTCAGTGCAATTTAAGTTTATCTCTTATTCTTTTGATAATAATTTGGGTAATTTAGTTCTTTTGGGAACATTTCAGAAATTCTTTCAAGTCAAGATGACAAATATATTTTAGAATGTTCTTATCTGTTTTTTGGTTTTTTTTACTGATAAATAGTCAGTAACATATAACTCTGACACATACCTTGTTAATCTATCTAAGCCAGAGATAAGCACATATACTCTTTGGCTTCTTTAAATTTCTTAGTTTACTGAGTGACAGATGGTTAAATAAAAGAAAAAAACCTCAACCAAATTGAACTAGCAATTCCAAATCAAGTAGCTTCCAATAACTCAACAAGGAACAAAGTAATTTTTTGCTTAACACATATTAGAAACCCTTGGTATTTTCTTTTATCTCTGTCACGCTGCACCAAAACCATATGCATGTCCACACACAATAAAGCATTATAACAATAAATAGGATATTTTTCTCTGAAATTGCAATATTTTTGTAAATATGCCAAAAGAATGATTTTGTATGATTATCATGTAAATAAGTATGGTTTTCATGTGGAAATTCAAAGAGCAATTCCACTTTGTAGTAATTCTGATAAGCTATGAATCATAATTTAACAGAAGGTATTGATAAACTCCAGCTTTTTAAATAAAGGTAAATGTTTTTACAAGACAGTGTGTAGCTTTCTATCCAGATCAGTTTCTGCTAACTGATGAAGTTTCATAATAAAAAGTAGCTTGTAAATGTTTTAAATTAAGTAATTAATTGAAGATTTATTGAAGTTTAGATTAACTTTTGAAAAGCTTGCCGTACTAGGAGTTTACCTTGGTGAGTTAAAATACCAAGCGGAAGATTAGAACTAAACACACAAGAATTAAAATATTATATAATACATATATATAACATAACCTGATACTTCTACAGATTATCAGATTATGGGATCTGACTAAGAAACAATTGAACTATTTTGCTGATAATATCAATTAAATTAGAAGTTGTGACTGTTCTTTCATTCCTGTAATAAAAAATGTAATGACTAAAACATAAATTATTCTGCTAAGATATATAATTTATATACAAACATTATACTGTTTGATTTTTACAAAGTTCAGATCCAAGCACCTAATACAGGGGTGTCAAACTGCCGGTCCACGGGTTGGTTGCATCATGCAGAGGCTATGCCCACCCCAGCTCCAGCAATGCAAAAAAAGTTGTGATGTCATGACAGTCACGTGATGCGGTGAGTTTGATACCTGTGACCTAATATCTCTATATTTGACTCATTATTTTTATATCGTCTTTCCTTCAAGAGTTTAAGAAATATGTGATTTTCTCCTAGCCCTCAAATTTTTTCCTCACAGCAACTTTGTTATCTAGGTTTAGGATAGGAATTAGTGATTGTTCAGAGGCCTACATTATGAGTGGGATCTGAACCTGTTTTTCCTAATCGCGATCATATCATATGCTAATCACAATTTTCTTGCTTAATTACTTAAAATGGGCCCTGAGCCCCAAATATATATTTTGACCACAAAAAATCTTTGAGGATATATTAGAGCAGAGGTCCCCAACCTATGGGCCGTGGCCCACTACCGGGTCACAGCCTCTTGGCCACTGGGCTGGGTGAGTAGCTGGGCAGTGTGCATGCTCACCCCGTCATGCCACCGTTGCCTCAAGTGTTGTGTGGGCAGTGGCAGCAGCATTAGCATTGCGTGGATGGAGGCAGCGCTGCAAGTGGCAGGTGACCCGCAGTGTGATCCTTGCATGGGGGTGGTGGTGCGATCGTCATGCCAGGGTGTTATTGTTGCGGGCCATGGTGCGAGCCTTGGTGGGTGCAGTGGCGCGAACCTTGCACTGGCGGCAGCATCACTGCAAGCCTCAGTGCGAGCCTCGGACGGGGTGACAGCACAAGCCTTGTGGTGACCCGTGGCATGAGCCTTGGGCAGGGGTGGCATTACTGCGGGCTGCGGCGCAATCCTCATGCTGGTGGTAGCATTGCTGCGAGCCTGGAGGCAGTGGCGCCACAAGCCACCGCCATCGCTGAGAGCCTTGCATGCATGCTTGCAGCCCCATTTGCATGGTGTGCATGCTCGCAGCCTGTTTGTACGTGTGCGCACACATGTGGCCACATTCACGTTTGCACATGCGTGCATAAGGTGCCTGCCCCTCCCTCTCCCACCGGGCCACCAAAACAAAAAGGTTTGAGACCCCTGTGTTAGAGTCAAATTGGAAAACAAATACGTTTACTGGAGAGTTTTAATAGGTTGTTCTGTCCTCTTAAATATTTATATATGATTCTGGAATGAAGGAGAAAAGGACCTGAGTTAATCATGAATTTTTATTTTATGACAATATTTATTACTGTATGTTCTGAAGATATAACATCCAATGTTTCCCTTTAGAAAGGAGATCATATATTTTCCTAGCAACTGTAAGTTATTTACAGCAATGGAAAATTATCTAACCATATATGAAACATATTTGAAACTCACTTCATAATGTCTGACTTCCATGCCAGGAATGTTGTTTATTTGGAAGTGAAAAGAAATAAAGCAGGAAAATAAATGGTACACAAAGTTTTGTAGCTTTCCACAAGTAATGGAATGTGCTGACATAATAGGTAAATATTCAGTTAAAGTTACTTCCTATAAAATAATTATCTTATAATTTGTTTCACAAATAAAACAATATACAAGCAGGGAATAAAAAAAGAATTAAATGCCTTACTCCCAGGTAATTATGTGTACACTGCTGCTATATTGGATTTGCGTCTTAATTCAGTTTATGTCATGTAAATTAGAGTACAAATTGGGGAAGAAAGTATTTTTGAAATATTAAAGGTGTATTTTTTCCCTTTCTCTTTGCAAAACTGAAATAGGGCTATAAGTCCTTTTGTTTAACGACGCAATCACAAATGAATCAATTTTTATTCTCTAGTAAATTCAAATGAGTTTAATATCTTTTACTCTCAAAAATTCTTTAAAAATTGTTCTTTACATATAAACAGTGATTGTTTACAATGAAGAACAGCTCTAATCACAGGGATTCTCTAGCAAATGAAGTCGACCTTAATGGTACCTCATCTACATGGAGGGAAGAAATCAGTGGGGTACCACAAGTTTCCATCTTAGGCCCAATACTCTTCAATATCTTCATAAATGAATAGAAGGGGAACTCATCAAATTTGCAAATGACACTAAGCTGGCAGGAATAGCCAACATCCCTGAAGACAAGCTTAGGATCCAAAAAGATCTTGACAGATGGGCCCTATCCAACAAAATGAAATTTAATGTGGAGAAAACCAAGGTTTTACACTTAGGCAAGAAAAACCAAAGGCACAAGTACAGATTAAGCAAAAGCTGGTTCAAAAACAGTAACTGTGAGAGGGACCTTAGAACCTTAGGAGATAAATATGAGCCAGCAGTGTGTGGCAGCAGCCAAAAAAATAATGCAATCCTTGGTTATATAAACAGAGGCATAGAATCAAAATCAAGTGAAGTATTAGTACCGCTTTATAAATCCTTAGTAAGGCCACACCTGGAATGCTGCATCCAGTTTTGGTCATCACATTACAAAAAAGATGTTGCGACTTTGGAAAAAGTGCAAAGAAGAGCAGTTAAGATGATTAAATGCCTGGAGACAAAAACAAATGAATAATGGTTGCAGGACTTGACAGCAGTATTCCAATATTTGAGAGGTTGCCACAAAGAGGGGGGTCAACTTATTTTCCAAAGCACCAGAGGGCAGGACAAGAAACAATGGGTGGAAATTAATCAAGGAGAGAAGCAACCTGAAATTAAGGAGAAATTTCCTGACAACGAGAAAAATTAACCAGTGGAACACCTTACCAACAGAAATTGTGGGTGCTTCATCACTGGAGATTTTTAAGAAGAGACTGGACAGTCACTTGTCTGAAATGGTATGGTATAGGGCAGTGGTTCTCAATCTTTCTGAGTTTGAGACCCCACTTGCCCCGCCCATGCGCGCCGCGACCCTGACCTGGGCGTGCGCGCGTGTGCGCGCGCGCAAAAAAAATTTTAAATTTTTTTTAAAAAAATAATAAAAAAATGGCGGCCACAATGGGTGGATCTGCGCATGCGCGGATCGGCCCGTCGCACGCGCCACGCATGTGCGCATCTGCCCGTCGCGGGCCGCCATTTTGTTTTTTTTTATTTTTTTTTAAAAATTAAAAAATATATAAAAAAACCAAAATGGCGGCCTGCGATGGGCGGATCTGCACATGCGCGGATTGGCCCGTCGCACGCGCCACGCATGCGCACATCCGCCCGTCGCGGGCCGCCATTTTGTTTTTTTTATTTAAAATTTTTTTAAAAAAAATTAAAAAAAAAACAAAATGGCGGCCGCGACGGGCGGATGCACACATGCGTGGCGCGTGCGACGGGCCGATCCGCGCATGCGCAGATCCGCCCATCGCGGCCGCCATTTTTTTTTTTATTATTATTATTTTTTAAAAAAATTTTCCGGCGCGACGGGCGGATCTGAGCGTGCGCGGCACGCGCGCGCCAAAAAAAATAAAAAAATAAAAAAAAATGTAAAAAAATGTTAAAAAAATAAAAAAAAATAAAAAAAAAAACAAAATGGTGGCCGGCAGTGCCCGGCGACCCCCGCGAAATGGTCTCGCGACCCGACCCCAAGGTTGAGAACCACTGGTATAGGGTCTCCTGCTTGAGTAGGGGGTTGGATTAGAAGATCTCGAAGGTCCCTTCCAGTTCTATTCTGATTGAAGAAACATTTTAGCTGTGTCCTTTAAGTACAATGTTATGGTAATTTCACATAACATAATATAGAACAATAGTTTATATTTAACTTCATACTTTAACCAAAAGTATGTAAGAACTTTGGATATAATTTTAAAAATACAGTCCATTTGCAGATTTTTTAAAAAAGACAGAACAATTGAATATATGTTACCTAAAACAAGCCACTTCATAAAACTAATTATCCTTAATAAATATACATTCTAGGGATACACTACATTCTTGCGGCTTTCCTGACTGAATTTCTCTGTCCAAAAAGCTCTAAAATGTCTAATGGTCACCATCTGGAATACTTTACTCAACAAAGTGAAATTGTTGGACTCTTTAAATGTGCAAACTAGCTGAAGGGCAAACACCATAATACAGTTATTTCTGCAAATGCAGACTTAAGTGAAATATAAAACTACTTGACTGTGCATTTAACAAAAACATTTTTTACTTTTATCTAAGATCCAATTAAGTATTAGGTATTCCTGAGAAAATGTACTTCCCCCAAATCATTTTCATATTCAGTTTTCTGAGCGCTGCTTTAACATTCCTTACATCAGAAGCAAAACAGCTTTTCCTGCTAACAAACAATGAAATGCTATAACAGCACAATAGGGCTTAATATTACTTACTTCCATTCTTAGGGACATTTAGGAAAAATAAATATTTGGATATTTTTAATGAAATATACAGTAGATAGTTGCTTCCTGATGAATAGACAATGAAATTGAGAGAGATACCCTAGGCATTTATCTAAGAGGAACATGAGACACTGCACAATCAAATCTGCAGCTATAATATCCCAAACAAATGCAAAATAATTTACAAGACAGACTTTGAGGAAAGAATAGAATATTATTTATTATTATTCAACTCAGCTAAAATCACTCAAACGTATTAAGGACATTATTCTAGTTGTAGGGTTCTAGGGTGATGAATGGGCATTATTTATTTATAGGCAAATACTGCTTCATTTTATTCTGCAATTCTCCTTTTTATATACAATATATCTATAGACATACAAAATATAGATGGCATACATTGAGAGTGTTGATTGATAGCAACTACACAGACAGACTTTCTCCAGGATGATCTGTTCCCAACCACTAGTTCAGGTCTACCAAAGGTGCACCCAACAACACTGTAATTGGTTCATCCATCTTGCTGCTGATCATCTACTTCTCTTCTCCAGCATTATAGACTTTTCAAGGCAGATGCAATTTGATAAATGTGTACAAAATAAAATAATTTGATATTCTCAGGAGTCTTCTCCCACAACAAAGTTTCAAAAGTGTCAATATTCCTTCTATCTTGTTTCTTTAAATTCAACTTTTACTTCCATACAAGTTCATAGATAGCACTGTTAACCTACAGGATTTTGATCTTTGTAAATATAGCTATATCATGGCATCTGAATAATTTTTCCAAGAAATTCACTACTAACTTAAGTGGCTCTTGGGTACGTGGAGTATTTGGATCCATCTTTAGTTGTGGATGGGTTAGCAGTGCCCCAGACAGACCTTGTGCAAATTTGAGGGTCCTCCTACACTCACAACTCCTGTTTGAAGAGCAGGCAACAGCTGTGGCTAGGAAAGCCTTTGCACAACTTTAGACTGTGTGCTTGTTATGCACTTTTCTAGATCATGAGGCACTCAGTAACTCATGCCCTGATCATCTTGTGCTTGGATTACTGCAATGCACTCTACATGGGGCTGCCTTGAGGAGCATTTGGAAGCTACAGCTTGCACAAAATGCAGAAGCACAGTTTCAGGGCCCCTAGGGTAGCCCATGTTACACCACTGTTGCGCTAACTGCTAACTGTTGGTTATTATCTTTAAAGCCCTATACAACATGCCTCCAAATTACCTGAGGAACTGTTTCATCCCAATGGGATTGGCTGCCCCACTCAATCTGGCAGAGGAACTATATTCTGGATTCCATTGGCCAAGAAAACATGGCTGTCAGGGTCCAGGAGAAGAACCTTTTTTACTTTAGCTCTGGAATATCAGGCTCCACCCCCACCTTTTTGGCCTTTGAAAAGAGTCAAAAACCTTTGCTAACTGGCTTGGGGCTTCGATGTGTCCCATTTTAGAGGTGGCTAGTAGACTAGTACAAGAACTCACTTCCACTCTGTCCAAACACTGGTTTTTTATCTGTTTTAATATTAATTTTAAGGTTTTAGTTTTTAATGTTTGCTGTTTTAATGCTTTAATCCTGTAATTATTTTATTCTGTTATTTGTGGAATTGTAAGCTGCCCAGAGTCGCTTGATAGAGAGATGGGTGGCATAAAATTTAATAAATAAAATAAAAATAAATAAAATAAATCCTACAAAGTACTAATCTGCAGTGTATTTCTCTCAATTATCCAGAGTGCATCAGCAATGTCTCTTTTTTTGAACAGCTGCTGACATCTCCTTTTCTATGTAAAGTTTAATTTCCATTGGGATGATCCTAAGTATTATTTTACTATCATGTGAAACAAAGAATATTGTACACTCTCTTAGGTCTCCTTTGTTTGGTATTGTTATATAGACTGCTCTAACAGTATAACAGTCCACCTCCCTAGGAGACTCTATACTATTCTGGACAGATGGCCATCCAATCTCTTTATAAAATTTCCAGTGATGGACCATCCACAAGTTGTTCCATTGATTGATCACGCTGTCAGGAAATTTCTCTTTGATAAGTTTCCATTCATTACTTCTTGTCTTGCCCTCAGGTGCTTTGGAGAATAGGTCAACCCCCTCCTCTCTCTGACAGCCCCTCAGATATTGGAAGACTGGCATCAAGTCACCCCAGTCTTTCTCTTTGTTAAACTAGACATACCCAGTTCTTGTAACCGTTCATCACGTTTTGCCTTCAGTCCCCTAATTGTATTTATTGCTCTATTTTGCACTCTTTCTAGAGCAGGGATGTCAGACTCAATTTCATTGAGGGCCGCATCAGCATTGCGGTTGCCCTCAGGGGGCTGGGTGGATGTGGCCAGGGTGGGTGCAGCCTACTGGGTGGGTGTGGATGGAGTGGGTGTGGCCTACTGGGTGGGCATGGCCAGCTCTACATCGTTTGTGTCAAGGGTGCCTGTGGGGGCCTGGGCAGAAGTGGGATAGATCTGAGGGTCTTTGGCAAAAGGGGGTGGGACCAGGGCAAGTACCAAGGCATGGTCCACTGGAGGAGCCTCTCTGTTCCTCTCAGGCCATGCAGGGGGGAGGGGGCTTATGGAGCTAAGACTGAATTTGTTTCAGCATAGATGGCCACCACAAAATTGTACATTGGCTCTGGGCTGGCCTGGGCCGGGGCCAAGGCAGAGGGGGCCATTCCCTCACTGTTTCCAGGATGGGTTCACAGGCCCCATGAAACCACTTTGCGGGCTGCATCTGGCCCCCAGGCCTTGTGCTTGACATGTCTGTTCTAGAGTTTCAACTTCTTTTTTGTATTGTCGTGATGCAAACTGGATGCAGTACATCAACTGTGGTCTCTTACCAGCGTAGTATAAAGTGCACTAATCCTCAATTTTCTAGTACTAGAGGATTTTTACAACTACTATAGGTACTTCTATAATACCGAATTTCAGTATATTCCTTCCATGTTTTATGTTTTTCTTTGGAAGTTATTTTTTCAATAAATACTTTTTAGCATACAAATTTGAGGCTATAATGTTCATCTGAGTTCAGAGATCTTTTGGAAAACAATTTTTTTTCAGCAAGTCTGAGTGAGGATCTCCTCATAATAGGGAGCCTAGGACTTCCGGTTTGGGTTGCAGTGGCTGTAGGCACACGAAGAGGCTCTCCCTCTTCGTTACCTACTTTTCCTCTGCCGGTAGACCCTTAATCGGGTCGAAAAGTCACCCTGGAGGGGTGACTACCGATGAGGAGGACTCTCGTTGATTGTGGGGGGAGGAGGCAGCTCCTTCCGCGGTCCGAGGCAGCTCCTCAGGGCCGACGGAGAGAAAGATCGGCCAGTAACATGGCCGATTATTTAGCTGCTCCAGCTGAAAGTCAAAAGAATATCTAAGCATTAACAAACCATCATGGATGATCCTGGTGAGATTTTTCCCTCTCTCCTTTTGCTTAACTACTCTCCTGTCAAAAGCCTTTGGGGATTACTTCCCTGCTTTGAAAGAGCTGCCTTTGTTTATCTGGGGAAAAGAGCTTTCTGTAACAAAGGAAAAAACTTCTTATTGACTATTTTTACTCTTGGCTACTTGGGGGCCCTGGAAAAATCCTTGTCATAAAACTTTATTATTATATCTTCTAAGCTGGAGAATAGTGTCTTCCTATATCTTGGACTTACTTTTTTAAAGGGATAAATCTTTATTGTTTCAAAAAAACAACAACAACTCTATGAGAAGCCGGAAAAGAGACTCCATAGCTCTGACTTTGCTAATCTCATTCTTGATGTCTGGAAGACACTTTCATAGTTTACTGAGGACATCTTGTGAAGAAATTTAATTGTAACTGTTTTTTGTTTGTGTTACTACTGAAATGGAGAAATCATACTCACAACCCAACTGTAAACTCATACTGGAAAAAATTTATGAAGCTACTGAGGAAATATGTTTCCAAATAAGAGAGAGAACTGCAGAAATAATAAACAGAAATTTTACTGTGAATTTACAAACTGACCTTCAGACTCTACTTGATCATTCTACAGACCAAAAAGCAACAGAAGAAGAATTAATTTACATAAACCTATGGAGACTTTGGATGACCAAAAAATGATTGTAACTAAACTATCTACAATTGCAAAACTAACAGAAATGGACTTGAAATTACAACTGTTGGAGAATTATGACAATCTTAATAATCAACTATTAATTATAAAATTGGACATGATTGTTTTATCCAGCAGACAGGAACCAGGCGTCAAAAACAGAGGATGAGAGGTCTTTTACTGACCTAAATGATATTACAAGCAATAATGGGAGATCTATTTGCTGAAATAGAGACTTTGTTATGGAAGCCTTCTTGGCGTAGGAAGAAAGCCAGAATAAGACTTAAAAGAGAAATTTAAAATTAAATGTAATGGATTAAAAAGGTTTTGAGAAATGTGGACTGATTTAAGGATTAAGATTTAGAGTTGAAAATTTGTGATTATTAGAATATATATATTAAACAGAGTAAGAATGTATTTTCTTTGTATGAAAATTATTTTGTAATAAGAATATGAAAGAGGCTTTTAGAAATTCAGATAGCTTTAACAACTAATTGAGTGTATTAAGTTAGTAAGATGATGTTTTGTGTAATAATAGGTGTGTTATTTTTTTAGATATAATTATTTGAATGAGATTTAAATGCTATTTGAAGTAATAAGAGAGATCTGTGATAAAATCAATGGTTTATGAGATTATGAATTAGAATATATCTGGATTAGTATTTTAAAAAGGATACCTGAAGTGATAATACATTTATCTAAGGTTAAATTGGACTATGGTAATTGTAAATTAATAAAGCTCAAAACAGGATTAGGATTTATAGATATTTAATGTAGAAATGGATTATGTTAAATAGGTTATATCATTTGAGGGAAATAGGGAACATTTAATGTATTTACTTGAGCTATTATATGATTTTGTTTTTGGATGATTGACTACCTTGATGATTGTCTTGAGCATTCTGTTGTAAAAGTTAAAAAACCAATAAAATTTGTTATAAAAAAAATAGGGAGCCTACACGATGGTTATTGTTTTAATTTGTTGTAAAATGTTTTAATTCCTGATTTTATTATATTCCACCCAAAGTCACTTTAGATGACATGAGCAGTCAAACATATTTGACAAACAAAACAGAATAAAATAAAACAGTAGAACAGATAAGTCTAGAATCTATCTATTTCCATTATAATGGAGAAACATTGTCATACAGTTGTCATACACAAGAATATAAAACTGGTATTATTCTTGGCTAGTATAACTTTCAAATAATCTGCAGAGGACCTGGATTAATTTAAAATTAACGTATATGTCTTTGCTGAAGTTATTTTTTTTTCCTGGAAAGCAATCTGAAAGATTGAACTTCATACTCATTTTTGGCAACTATATAGTACACAGGATATCAAAGTTTTGTAGCAGTACCATTTATTTCATGTTGGAAGGATAATAAATGGACGTTGTGTACTTTTATCATTAAAAAAACTAACATAAGGCTAGAAGAAAACCATTCCCAACAATTATGCAATCATCTGAAAGACTTGTCTTTTTCAATATTTGAGCAAGACTTTACCAGAGCTATTTATAAATTTGGATTATAATATATTTTATTTCCTTGTTCTATTCTTATGTTTACACACATTAATATTTTGTGTGTGTGTTTTGTTGTGCTTGGGTATGTTTACTATTTATTAAACATATTTATAAGGCCATCCACTTGTCAAAAGCATGCCGGATGTTGAATAAAAATACAAAAAAAAAAATATCCCACCAAACTTTACAATCCATTACACACACAAAAATTTTTTCAAGGATCCTAAATAAACACCAGTAGCAATGTAACAGACACATCAGCACACTAGAGTTGCATTAAGATCCTGGTCCCAGTGCTTGGGGAAATAGCCACACTTTTCATGGTGCTCCTGCGCTAGCAGTTTGTGCTGACCATATCCTGGAAGGAACCTGCCAGGGATTCTCTCTCACACCAACCCATCATAATGTGTTGTTGGTATATTTGCCGCTTTTAGTTATTTATTATAATAATAATAATAATAATAATAATAATAATAATAATAATAATAATAATAATAATAATAATAATAATAATAATAATAATAATAATGGCATATTAGCAAATAAAAGCAAATAAACATCCCTTAAGAGCTGAGCCTTGAACGGCAGAGACTAACCGCACGCAACCTTTCCGTCTCTAAGACCGACGAATCGGAAGCTACTATTCCTTGGAAGGGGCGGGCTTTAGTTTCTCTGCCTCGATCATTGGGCGTTTCTGACTGAGCGCAGGCGCGAAAGGAGCGAAGGGCCGGCTTTTCCTTGTTTCTCTCGCCCGCGTTGAAAGCGACGCTGTGAATAAAGATAATTTTTATTTATTTATTTATTGGGGGGAGGGGCAGGTCTATGGCTGCTGCAGGCTTCTCCCTTCGTGGCCAGGATAAGAACCGCGGCGGCGATGATCCCAACCCCGCGGCACCAGCACGTGGGTCCAGAGGGTCCCTTCAGCGCTGTTTATGAGCCCGCCGAAGACACTTACTTGCTGCTCGACGCCCTCGAGCAGGATGCCGAGGCTCTGAGAAGCGCCGGGTGAGGCGCCGATCGGTGGGGCTGCGCAAGCCCGAGAAGAGTTCGGGGACTGCGGGCGGGCAATGACACAATAGGAAACATCTACGGTGCATTTGCAATTATATGGCCTAGATCAGGGGTAGGCAACCTCGGCTCATTTATGACTCATGGACTTCAACTCCCAGAATTCCTGAGTCAGCTATGCTGACTCAGGAATTCTGGGAGTTGAAGTCCATGAGTCATAAAAGAGCCGAGGTTGCTTACTCCTGGCCTAGATTAAACGTGGCCTGAGGTGTGCAGAAGATCCATGGGGCACATTGGATAAGCTGTTTTTTATATATATATATACAGCTAAGAAATGAACGTCTGGGAGAATTAAGCTACTACTCTATATGAGACGATTAAAAGATTAAATTGATCACCCAGTTATTGACTGATCTTGATCTTGAAAAGCTTAAGTAGGGTTTCTCAGGGTTAATTTTTGACAGGGAAACCCATCAGGAAAGGGCAGGGCTTGACGGAAAAGTGGAGGTGGGGAATGACTCTTTCTGGACAAAGACAGTGGCAAGAAGCTACATGTAATCAGGAATCAAATTCACTTTAACGAAGATTTCATCTTTTTATAATCTATTAAATAATATCATACAACTCACCATAATGTATAAACTTTCTGGTAACAGTAAGTTGTGGCCTGTTAACTGTATCTGTTTTCTAAAACAGTATCCTACAAATACCATCCACATACTGCATTGTTCTGATGCCAGAAGAATGATTTGGCCATCATTGCATTCAAGTGATAGAAAATATTTTTTTGCTGGGAAGAGTTCAAATAAATCTTATAAAGAAAGATTGTTTGTGTGTGTGTGTTGCTAGAATTCCACCTGCCATGACTAAGAATAAGGCAAATAAGCATCTTTGGAATATTAACGTACAAGTAAAAACCAAACATAAATAGAATAAAATCTATAAAGCGTCTAGACCAGGGAATTCTGGGAGTTGAAGTCCACAAGTCGTAAAGTTGCCAAGGTTGAGAACCCCTGCTCTAGACTTAGGTTACCTGTAAATATAAAATGTTTCCTTATTGATGTATAAAATCACATTGCAGGTAGAATTTATCAGTCTGAGAAATCAGCAAAGTTGAATAATAGTAATAATAGCAATAATTTATTAAAGTTGGATGCCACCTAACACTGAACAGCTTTGGGAAGCATACAAATATAATTATTTAATTTCAATTACAATTATGGCAATGATTTTTTATGAATGAAGGCAAATACACATGTCCCAGGATAATGTTGCAAGATCCAATCTGGGTCGGTCACTGGGACCAGAGGATGACCGGGCCAAATTGGATCTTGCAATTATTTTATAGTTACAGATTACATTTATTAAACTTATAACTGACATTGCTTATTGACTGCTGGATCTAATTTTTAATTTGAAAACGGATAGTTCAGAAATGTATACATTAAACCATGTATGTTTTTATATAACATTGTAGTTCTCATTTTAATCTCTGTAAACTATTATTTTTGCATTTGTTTAGCATCGATATATGCCTTGAAGTAGGATCTGGATCTGGAGTAGTTTCAACTTTTTTAGCTTCAATTGTTGGATCCAAAGCATTTTACATGTAAGTATGTATATGCCATTTGAGTTATATAAGGTAAGCAAGAAATAGGGTGCTTCTGATGCATAATTTTTGTTAGTTAAATAATGTAGCATAGTCTTTGGGATATGAATATGAGCTATTATTACATGTAAATTTAGATTATGTCAATGGTATAATTCTTCACTGAGTAAAAACATTAGATAAAAGAAATACAGTTTGGTGTTAAACGGTATATCTGACAGTTCCATAAGATAATGGCTCAGTTCAGAACTGTTGCTTGTATTTCATTATTGTTTTAGAAACCAATATTTATCTGCTTTAATGTGTCCTCAATATGTACACAGTAGTGCTTTCCTACATGCAGTCACATGTACATTTAAGGTACAGCACAAAAACAACATTACTCTGAATCAAGATTTACAAGTTACAGATGACTGGAACTTTGAGGATCAGTCATAATTTCCATTTGTTTACAGCTGTCATAAAATGATCACTGAACAAGTGGTTGGTACAATATCTCATGAAACCAGGGGCATCTATGGATGGCAGTGCAATCAAATATCTAAATTATATCTGACCAATTATTTTCTAAGGTAAACAAAGATAGCTTCTGTTTATTAAAATGTAATTTTGTGCATACAGGTGTACTGATATCAACCCCGTGGCTGGTCTATGCACAGCAGAGACAGCTAGACAAAATAGTGTTCACATTCAGCCAGTAATTACTGACCTGGTAAGACGTAAATTGTAATTGATTGTTTTGGTCAGCAAATTTTAAAATGTTATTAATTTTCAAATATTGTATACGTTAAATTTTAGGGTAAGAATGCCTATTATAACAAGTATGTCTAGAAGTGATGGAGCTCTTCTGCTTGCCTGTGTACCAGTCAGCTGATTTCATGACACAAGATGTGATCTGCCCTGCTCTGATATTGTTTTCAAGCGTTAGTTTGAATAATGTTAGTGGCACTTGGTACCTCAGTGTATTTTAGCTTGCGTGTAGAATGAGTGACTAGCAAAAACATACAAACATTTTGGTGATGAACATCTTAGCAGTAGAGCAATCTGAAGCATGGGAATGCAAGACCAAAGTTGTTACACAATATAACATGCAGGCTCCTTTACCCATTATATAATGTATGATAAACCAATTTCCATAGGCTGCATGATAGATTTTAATTATGAAACTTAAAAACCAGAAAGCAGATATTGAATAAATATATTTTTAGTCTTCTGGTTTTCCTGGAATAAGCACTGGTAGACGTAATGTGGGAATAAGATTATCTTGCATTAGCTTTTATATTTTTGGCAAAATATGGTGCTATCTCACCAATACCTGCTTTTCACTTTCTTCCTTTGTTTCTTCTGTAAGAAGAAACCTGTAACTTTCAATATCTTTTGTAGTGAACCTGAATAATCGTATGCGTTTCATAAATGTTAATGTTTTTATTTATGTTTAGGTAACAGGATTGTTCACACGATTACATGGAAAAGTTGATTTGCTGTTATTTAACCCACCTTATGTGGTAACCCCTTCTGCTGAGGTATGATCATATGCGATTTAAGAATACCAATTAACAATTTACCAATTGTAACAATGTATAGCTTCTGTAAAGTATCACTAGTATTGAAAAAATTCAATGAGTTGGAAATTGATTTTTTTTCTACATCTTCTCTTGATATTTGTGGTTTAATCCCAATTCCATAGAGGCATAGAATATAACCATTGACTATATTTTGGAGATGACCTAATCTATCTCCCTGTCCGTTGAAGAAATCCAATATTGGAGCATCTGACAACCAGAGAAGCATCTACTGCTTCCCAAGAAACACAGAACAAGAACTGCAGAACAATTCTTAAGCATGTGTAATGTCCAATAGAAACATGCATTATTTCTTCTGAAATAACTTGGAACAGGTCTACCCTGTTTTCTGTATGACAGTCTTTCAGTTCAATTTTCCATATTTTATTTGTTCTAGATACAAACTCATGGAATAGAGGCAGCCTGGGCTGGAGGTAAAAATGGCAGAGAGGTTATGGATAGACTGTTTCCACTTGTGTCAGATTTACTATCAACAAGAGGATTGTTTTATTTAGTTACAATTAAAGAAAATAATCCAGGTAGCCATATCTCAATTTCTTCTTAAATATTGTGGTGGTTGATTATCATGCAAAATATTTTTAATAGTTATGTAAAATCTTTGAGTCCTGAGTAAAAATTCTATTTCAAATTTGATTGTAGTAAATGCAGGTCTAAGCTTTATTATTATATTATGTTGCTATTAAATACCATCAACAAAAGAACATAGATCAGTGATGGCGAATCTTTTAGAGCAGTGGTGGCGAACCTATGGCACGGGTGCCAGAGGCGGCACTCAGAGCCCTCATTGGGGGAACGCGCACCGTCGCCCCAGTCCTAGGCCTTCAGCTGGGTTTTATAAAACCTTTTCGCTTTAGGCCTCCGCTGTCGTGTGCAAAAAAAAAAAAAGATTCAATCAGTCAGTCATTTTCAACTTCTCGTGGGAAAAAAAAAGATCTTGCAAAGTTGGAATTGATTGATTAAACTTTTTAGTCCCACCCAGTCTGCCGTTACCACCGCAGCCACGCCCATCCAATGGGCCACACCCATCCAATGGGCCACACCCACCCAGCAACCAACGATGCATAAGTGGTTTTTGGGTTGCAGTTTGGGCACTCGGTCTCTAAAAGGTTCGCCATCACTGTTTTAGAGACTGAGTGCCCAAACTGCAACCCAAAACCCTCTTACGCATCATTGAGTGCCGGGTGGGTGTGGCCCATTGGCTGGGCATGGCTGCGATGGTAACGGCAGACTGGGTGGGACTAAAAAGTTCAATCAATCAATTCCAACTTTGCAAGATATTTTTTTTTTCCCACGAGAAGTTGAAATTGAGCCTCTTTTTTTTTTTTTGCACACAGTAGTGGAGGCCTAAAGCAAAAAGGTTTTATAAAACCCAGCTGAAGGCCTAGGACTGGGGCGACGGCACGCGTACCCACAGAGAGGGCTCTGAGTGCCACCTCTGGCACCCGTGCCATAGGTTCACCACCACTGACATAGATGCTCTTTCAAATGTAGAGACAAATTATAAAGAAAATTAAATGAAGCACAGGGACTATTTTTCTGACATTCATACATTGGGCAGATTAACATTTAACCTGCATTGAATGCAGAGTTGTGGCCAGCACAGGATACTGGGATCTAAAGAAATAGGCTAAGTTTCCTTTTATTATATAAAGATAAAATACATGGAAATGGCTCCAGTGTACTGTCATTTTGTTCCCCAAGATTCAGTTAGGTTAGCAGTAAAGTCAGTTGTTATTTCTAAACTGAATAATAATCTCTTGTTTTAAATTGCAGATGAAATTATTAAAATATTGCAGGAATGTGGTTTAAATGGCAATAAAGTAATTTCCAGACAAGCAGGAAGGGAGTATCTTTCAGTACTGAAATTCTACAAATCCTGAAACTGGTTTCTGGAGGAATCTTCATATAGTACACTCTTTGTTTTAAAATACTATCTTAGATTAATTTGCTACATTTAATTACAATTAAATTCTAACTGCTGTCAACAAGTATACATTAGCACATTATCTTAATTCAAAAATATGCATATTTCCATATGTAATCAAAATTTTGACAATAAATTTATAAAAGTGGAAACATAGTTACATTGTTACAATCCTATCATACAAGTAATTAGGAGAGAGATTGTGGCTGTTGTCCTAAATTGCTTCTTTTTACCATCTGAGTTTCAGAGATTCTGAATGATGAAGTAATTTTCTTGTTTCTGTTGCATATTCTGACTTCAGGGGCAAGCAGAGTTTAAGTAAAAATAGCTGTTTCAAGCTTGAAATAGCTTTTTCAACCTTACAAAAAATGTTTCAAATTTAGAATTCTTATAGGTATTCTACATTGGCTTGGTAGAAATAAGAACAAGCACCTGCAAGGTAAATGTTCAAGTAAAAACAACTGTTTCAAATTTGAAATAGTTATTACAATTTCACAATAAATATTTCAGGTTTAGAATATTATTAGTCAGAATACTTAAAATATAGTTGGAACAGCTGTTTCAAACTTGAATGTTTAAATTCAGAATCTTTTGCACATCACTAGTTCCTACTACAGTATTGGAAACTGCTATAAGCTGCACTAGTTGACTCACAATATTGTTTGCCGCTACCTCAATACACAAGTTTAAGAATCAGTACATCCCTCTCATTTTGAACCCTTAATACCTATTCTAATCATGATCTCTAACTGAGCAAACTATTAAATTGCTCTGCATGCTGCTAAAAATCTTTCAACCTTAACAGGGTTTTCTTATGTAAGACAAGATACACTACATAGCCAGAGATCAAAAACTGTTACATGTCACCCATTTCTACATTTCACATCTGAATATTTTAATGCAAAGATAGTAAATAACACTAATAAATGATCAATTGGTTTGAATTTTTTTTATTGTAGGTGAAGAAATTAAGGTTTTACTGCTCAGTCCAAGTATGATGGTTTTCAATTGCTTCTTTAGGCTCACTGAAGCAGAAAGATGCATATCAGAAGAAAGTCTCTCGACAAAGAGGGCAAGTGGATTTGTTGCTAGATGTAAACCATTTGTACTAGAGGAATTCAGAAAGCAAATATTAAAAATAGTCTAGTATTTACTATTTACAATTAAACACTAGCCAGTCAAGATTAAATACTTTATGGCATCTTTAAATCTACCTCTAAAGTTAAATATTCAGTGTCTACTTATTTGTAATGAAGTATTTTCATGGAATAGCCTAGTAGCCAACAATACTAGGTTATTCCATGAAAGCTATTCTTTCACAAGCCAGTTTCCTGTAAGCTCTGATGAACATCGAAGGCTTAAAAAAAACCCTGAAAAATAAAAACTTCTATTGCCCCTCTGAAAACAGCAAATCACTTCAATTTAAAGGATCCCATAATTGGCTTAAGAGCTCCCTTTAAAAAATTAACAATAAAATATTTTAAGCTTTTTATTTAATGTTCATATGTGTACTAGTAGCATTAAAGCCATATAAATTTCAGACCTGTTTTCCTTCAGAAATATTACTAGTCAAGATACTTACCAGACAGGCTGAATGGAATTTTTTCTTGCATGTTCTGCAAGCTTTTTTGGGAAGGGAGTAGTTGGAACCATGTATAACTGAGAAACAGATCATACAATCTTCAACACCCTCAAATCGTTTATCCACATTGTTTTTCCACAATGCTAGCCCTTCCATAATGCTTCCATTCTGTTGGGAAAATAATGCATTTCAGCTTTGTGCAATATCACCATACAGTGAAACTTATCCTAATTTTCCATCTTATTTTTTACAATTTCCTGTAAATGCGTGTAATATAATTCACAATGCAGTATATGATAATATACAGTAAGGCTTTTATTTAGTGTTGATGAGTTGAATAATCAGTTTGACCTATTATATATTTTCCTGGGACACTGTTGCAGCACTGGAGATCAGTTAAGTGATCTGGGAAGAATGCAACTGCTTTATAAACTGGCCAAAAGTCCCAGATAATTTTTTTCCTTTCAAGTACTTCAGGTACCTGTTATTTAGAGCAGATCTTAATTCAAGACTGTATATGAAAAAGTACCTGATGAGTGAGATAAGTGCTAAGCTGCAGCATCCAATTGCGCCACTGCTGAACTGCTACACCAACCCTTTTCCCACTCTCTACAGCGATGGAGCCCAAAGGATAATTTGGGGGAAGCTGTATAATCAGTTCAATGAATATATCATCAACTGAGTAAGTAGCAATGACTTCTCGAGTAGCAGATCGAGCTTTTACCTGTAAAAACAAAAATATTAACCATTTATTATAGCAATAATGTTTCGACCCCACTGTTTACTTTTAAGACCTAGCTTAACGAACTGAATTGGAAGCGAAATTTCCATCACTAAGCAAAGCAGTCATTAGGTGAAACATCACATTACCCTACCAGTTCCAGCTGACAAAGATCTCACATTTTCCCAGCCTGTCTGACCTCCACTTCAACTCCATCCATCTCCTGCCCCATCTCTGTCCTTTTGGTTGCCCTGACTTCTACTGCCCCCTACCACTGCCTTCTGCCCAGCTGAGGCAGTTGTTAACCCTTGTGTTGCCTTCCTGAGGCCTTACAAGGTTTCACCGAGGCCATGCAACACCCAGCACTTGCCTTGACTGGACATGCCTTAGCAGCAACAAGAGGAGGAGGAAGAAAAGGGCAAAGCTTGGCAGGAGCAGGTGGGAGTGTAGCACAACTAAAAGGGCAGAGATGGAAGAGATAGGCAAGGGGAGTTGAAATGCACACTGCGGTCAAGGTGTCCCACCAACTGACTAAATATTGATCATATGACCACAAGCGGCGTTGCAATAACTAACTCCAAGGACCAGTCAAAATTGCCATTCATTTGGTGTTGTCATAATTTTGAAGAGTTGCTAACAAAAATGTTATTAAGTGAGGACAACCTGTAGGTGATTTTTTTTCCAAATTTTATTTTAAGTAACAATAAAAATCATGTTTATAATAGTATAGTACACTAAACCTCTTTCCACCTAAAGATGCTCAAACTGGGTTAAATAAGGCTGAATTAGTATTAATAGTTATACTTTCTATTCCACAATATGCACAATTCAGTATTTTAATAATAATCTGAGTATAACATTAGACTTTGTTTAGAACACAAATCTATACAAATGATAAAACAGGTTAAGTCTAACAAATTAATATTCTTACATTCACAAGATAGATACTTATATAAATGCTATATTTAAGAGTTTTTTAAAAATATGGATTCTATATTGTTATGCTTAACTTGAAGAAAAATGAGCATAATTCATATGCTTGGTAATCATAACTTCATATTTCTTATAACTAATTGTAGGCTCTAACTAATATACTTTTTTACTTTGTGTTAATTGCATCTAGATATTTAATAGAGCACACATCAAATAATCCCAAATGCTGTAGGTATATGTGGAATTTTATTGTCATCTTGAATTTTTACAAGATAGGCCATTATTTGACGGAGTGGCACCATTCAACAATAGCTAGATTTCTGCATATATTCTAAGGCAGAGGTCCCCAACCCCAGGCTGCAGACCAGTACCGATCTGTGACCTGTTAGGAACTGGGCTGCACAGCTGGAGGTGAGTGGCGGGTGAGCAAAACTGTATTCGCAGGATCTAGGTTGTGCCCCCACCCATCAGAGAAAAATTGTCTTCCACAAAACATCCCCAGAGGCAACATTTATTTACTAATGTAAACAACTTAGGTACTTCTTAGAACAGAAATGCTTCATAGAAGAATGCTTAGATTGCAGATGATTTCACTGCATTTTTTGAGAACTCTAAAATCACCTCAGTGCCAGTGCTTCCAATCAACTCTCAGACAGTTGTATCACTGCATTTTATCATGTATAGCACACAATGAACTGCACACAAATGCATACACAGAGATAATAAAAAGATAATGATACAAACCATCATGCCATTAAACAATTGGGTACTGGTCTGTACAGAAGATATTTCTTGGGAAGACAGTATACCACTAACATATTTGCTTGTAAATTTATCTACAATGTTGAAGACTCGCTTCTCACAGCTGTTCCACCAAAGACGAACCATAGCTGGCAAATCTTTTAAGGTCATACAATAGACAGTACAAGCCAAATGTGGAATGTGTGAGGACATTGCTTGTGTGTCTATAGAACAAATGGAAAAAAATAGAAATAAAGCCATTTTAAAAAGTGCTGGAGTTTCATATTTTCAGTTACAATATTTCTATTTCTTAGTAATGTGAGTAAAATAGTATACATTCTTACTTGAATTATTAAGTGAAATGCCTCACAATCATTCACAGACAGTTTTGGCTACTTATTCATCTCAATTTTTCTCTCCATTGGCCATTAAAAAGAAAAAGCTTGTGGGTATTCATCCCAGATTTCTCTTTTAAAATGGGATGGTGACCATATAAAAGCATGCATATATTTTTTCAGTTTGGAATTTCAAAGGGAAAAAAAATCTATGAAAACACTGTAGAGATTGGTAAGTCAAAAAAATGCACATCTTGGTATAACCAAAATTTATTGAACTTTAAATGGGACCTATTCAGCACAGAGCGTCAGCCATTTTGTGTTGATTGTGAATTACTGCAATATAAAATAAGGATATTTTAGGAGGTATTTGTTCTGCCATGAAACCACCTGAAAATAGGACAATATTTTAGAGGTCAATAGCTAGCCCAGAGGAGTCCTAACAAAAAAAAAAATCTCAAATAATGAAATACAGAAACATTAAGAATATTTTGACTTGCCTTTGATATCTAAATCAAGCTCTTCAGTAAAATACGTTTTTATATCTTTATTTAAAAGTTCTGATGTTGATCCAGGAAAAGTTGGGTTTTCCGGCATAAGCCTGAACAAGTGATACAATAGTTTATTCAAACTTTTAGTTCTTCGAAGGTATTGTGAATAAAGAGCTCGAAGCTGGAGGAAAAATAACATGTAAAATAATTCCCATGAATTATGAAACATTTTAATAAAATAAGAATTCTTACTGGAAAATGCCTCTAAGCCCTGCTTCCACAGACCATGAAGTAAATGGAATAGAGAAAGGTTCATTTAAAAGTATGTTTTTATTTGATTTGATTTCTACTCTTAGAAATCTACTCTTTGATTTATTTGATTTGATGTCTACTCTTACCGTCCCAAAACGTGTGACATCATGTGATGTCGCAAGTTTTACATGTCTGCTCTAATTGAGCTGACTTGCTATCTGAACGATTCATAGGGTGGTGGGGAGAAAATAAATAATTTACCTGGGAAGAAGCTCCTTTGAAGAAAGATAGAATTAATTTCCAGGTAAGAAGATATCCTAAAATAAGGCAAAACTCATCACTCATTGGCTGAATTTCTGCAAATTCTCCAACTGGAATGCATTCTAGGATGTTTTCTAGTAAATCTTCCTGAGTGGTAAGAACAGTCATAAGTGCTGCTGGTGGGGATCTAAAATAAAGAGGAAATATTGTGTGTAGAAAAAGAACAATCTATTTTCTATACACACATACACACACCTTAAGAAAACCTTATTGCTTAAAACAGAAATAATAGTAACTTTCATGACATAGTATTTTATACTTTTCACTCCTTGGCTATCCGTGGCATCCATATATGGAGTAATATAATTCTCACACACACACACAACTCTTCATTTTTCATTTTAAGAACTCATAACTCTTCCTCCACAGCACATATTTTTCTTAGTGTGCAGACATCCAACAGGAAGTTCCAAAATGCATTAGTATGAGGAAGTCTTATTATATCTCATATCTCTTTCCAACTAAAATAGATTTTTTTCTCTAATTTGTCTCTAGTGACCATGACTAATGGCCATAATTTCCTCCAACCTAAAGAAAAAAAGAGTTAGGAATCTTAAAAGATAAGTGATCAAGCTCTGATTATTACTTCTCTTTTTAATACATACAGTAAACTAAATAGAATTAGTCTTCAAAAAGTCTCAATCTGATTTAAATTCCATGTTCAGAAACTTGAGTTCATGATCATACTGGAATTTGGAAACAGGAATTTAACATATTTGGACAAAAATCTTCAATTACAAAATGTTTAATGTTACGATTTTTCCCTCTATATAAATCTCAACTTTGCAAATGTTATTTGTTTTAGCTAGAAGGTAAAACACCTTCCTTCTCCTTTTCACAATAACCCTAGGAGGTGGGATGGGCTAAGAGTGAGTGACTGGCCCAAAATCACTCGGACAAGCAACTCTATAAATCATTGTAAATATAAAATGAAACATACAATAATAGTTCCTCCTCTTCATCACCATAAGACCTGAGATCCACGTTGTCAAATTTAGGTAAATCAGACATTAACCTAGAATATGAAATAAAGAAATGAGAAGAACCTATTTATATTTTTATAGCATAAACGTTTATCTGAGAAGTAATCACAATAAAATGATTTCATATTAAAACATTAATTTTTTAATATGCAACAGACCCAGTCATTAAAAAGTTACGGTAACAGACTTGTTTTTTTTTTTAAATAAATAGCTGCCTTGATTGGTATGACCAGTCACAAATTCACCAACTCACCAATCATTTTAACTACTATTTACATCCCGGGGGAGTGGGGATAGGGAGGCGATTTCTATGAGGCAGAAAGATGTATCTGCTGATACATATTAACTAGAGGCTGATGTTTGGCTTTGAAGAATGCCAGATTCTTACTGAATGAAAAATAAGTCAGGCAGGTCAAGGAATCCAATGGCTAGGATGATTAACTGAGTCACACTGGTGCCTGTAAGATTCATATAGTATCTAGAATACAGCAAAAAACCACACAGTACTTGATAACTAGAAGTCTATTTTAATTTTAATATGCTCCCTCCTCCTCCAGCAGATTCATGCCATATCCATGGAAGAAGTTATCAAAGGGAGCTCAAAAGGCTACAGTAGTAAATATCTCTATACTGTACTACGCTATCCAGCTCATAAAAATTCTGAACTATATGAGCCTGAAGTTACATTCACTAGTTCTTTTATCTTCCACTGAAAGCAAAGCCTAGGTTGATTAAAAAAAACTATTAGTATACAGAAAATGTATCATATTTTTGTACTGTGATAAAGAATAGTACTTTTATGTTCCCTAGCTTTGAAGTATTTCTTATACTGAGAAAATTATAAATGGAACTAGAACATATCACAGCATGCTCTAAGGAAATGGGAAATAGCTTACTTGTTTAGCATGTGGTACACTGTAATTTGAACAGGTCTAGCTCTGAAGAGTAGTAATGGAGAAAAAGTATTTAATAAAGTCTGTAGATTGTCAGGGAGATTTGTTTTCTGACCAGCAACAAATTTGGGAGGAAGCCTGTGGTTCAGTAACTGATCCTTTGATATATATGTTAAAGCTTTGCCCAAGGATTTCACCAAAGAGTTCTGAAATGATATTTCCATTACATCTTGTTCTTTTCCTGTATAGAAGGTACAAGATAATTCACAGCCTGCATTTATTATACCAAATATTCAAGTAGCAATTATAAAGAATGATTTTCAACTAAAGTGCCATAAATAATATTCAGTCGTACTTTCAAAACGACAGCTTTACATGATGCCACCACCAGTGAAATAGAAAAACTGAAATGCATTCAAAGCAATTCTGAAAGAAGATGGTAGAATGGAAACTATGAAGGAAAAGCAGTATCTTGCAATTATGTGCAGATTTTTTTAAATATTTATTTATTTATTTATTTAATTAGATTTCTATGCCGCCCTATTCCAAGAACTCAGGGCGGCTCACAACATGGATACAACATGAAGAAATCTAAAATTAAAATGCATTGTAAAAAACCCGTTAATTAAAACCAATCACCCCAAACAGACATGCAAACATACATACACTGGCTGGGGCAAGGTGTTAACTGCCCCAGGCCTGTCGGCAAAGATGGGTCTTTAATAATTTGCGAAAGGCGGAGAGGGTGGGGGCAGTACGGATCTCCGGGGGGAGTTGATTCCAGAGGGCCGGGGCCGCAACAGAGAAGGCTCTTCCCCTAGGCCCCGCTAGGCGACACTGTCTGGCTGACGGGACCTGGAGAAGGCCGACTCTGTGGGCCCTAACCGGTCGCTGGGTTTCATGGGGCAGCAGACGGTCCCGTAAGTAACCTGGTCCGATGCCATGTAGGGCTTTATAGGTCATAACCAACACTTTGAATTGCGTTCAGAGACCAATTGGCAGCCAATGCAGCTCGCGGAGTGATGTTGAAATGTGGGCATTTCTAGGTAGGCCCAATACTGCTCGCGCGGCTGCATTCTGCATTACCTGAAGTCTCCTGGAAACCACAAAATATTATCTACCTATTTTATACTGCCAATCTTACAATCACATCTTCACTAACAAAAACCTGGAGTGTTAAATAGCCTGTCAAAGTATTTTTATGTTATGGCTCTGCATTGCCTGTCTGTATATTTACCCTCTGTCACAGACTTACTGGTGATTTTTGCCAACAGAGGCAGAAGCAAGCTATAAATGCCTTCCGAAAAGAAGTCCTGGCATTCAGACATGAGATTTTCTGGAAATCCTTCAATGATTTCAGGAGTTGCTGCCTGAAAGTATGCACTTAGAGAAGCACTCAGGTCACAGCTGACAGAAGCAAAGACTTGTACCTGTGCGGCAGGAAAAACTTCTGGGTTTTCACAGGTTGTCTGCAAATAAATTAAATTATTCTTTTTCATAACAAATTTTAAAACATGTCACATCAAATAAAATTTCTTACATAACTCTTCAGCTATACATTAAAAAAAATCTGCCATTTATAACAAATCAAAACAATCTGATTATTAAAATATAAAATAGTTAAAAGCCTATTTTTGTGTATATTGTTTAAAGAATGATCTATTAACTACTAGAATCTACTCTAGAACAACAAATTGATTTGTGCTCTAGAGTAGATTCTAGTAGTTAATAGATCATTCTTTAAACAATGTACACAAATATGCTTTTAACTACTTTATATTTTAATAATTCTGTTCTATATTTTGATCCATAGTACTTTAATTTAGTATAGATGGGACTAACACACCTTAATTAAGCACATGAATATATTGATACAATAACTGGTTCTGTTTGCAGAGTACATGATGGAACAGAAGCATTTAGAAATAAGCCTAAATTCAGATTATTTTGAATGCTGGATTAATTTTGTTCCATAAAAGTCTTAAAAGATTTTATAATCAGAATCACAAAATATTGATCATGTAATAACCTTACTGAAGTTTACATAAGCTTTTTCATCATATTTTAGATTTCCCAAAAATGAGATTTTTCCCCCCACAAGGAATGTGGAATTCTCTGTATACAGAAATCATATTATTCTCTTTATATTTGTTACTAACCTCCAACCATGCTAGCATGGAGCACATGACAAAATCCCATTCATTCTCCAATAAAGAGAGAGGCTTCTTCAGCAACAGAGAAATGAAACGGATCATTTCTATATTTAAACTAAGCAGCTGTGGATTTGCTTCTTGTAGATTGCTGGGGCAAAAATTAAAAAAATGTTCAGAAGCTAAACTAAAATGAAAGGGCAAGACAAATATTTGTATTAGAATAAATCAAGACCCCCAATTTTTCTTGTCAAGATTTCATTTACTAAAGAAAATACTCAGGTGAGAAAATTCAAAACAAACAAGAAAGCAAACAACAAAAAAGTATTTCCAATAGAAAAGAATATCTGCAGCTCAACACTGCACTGTGGAATTCTTGGTGTTCTCCAAGCTTAGTTGTTTGCTTGCAGATGTTTCATTACCCAATCTAAGAAAAACATGATGTTACCTAGTTGGGTAATGAAACATCTACAAGCAAACAATCAAGCTTAGAGAGCACCAAGAACTCCACAAAACAATAGCTGATTTATGGACAGTTCAGCTTGTATAATGAGGTATATTAAGCTATTTCTCTTTGGTGAAAATCAACAGTCTCAGAGCACAAAAGTATATACTAAAATTAAGTACTTTTATATCGCAATGGTAGCTTTCAATAAAAAACCGGAATATATTAATGAAATAATTGATTCTAGAAGTTTTTTTAAAGTGTAATGCTCGTTATAATCTGTGAACAATAGGAGTGAATTAAGATGCACTCTTATTTCTGTTATACACTTGATGTCTCTTTTAAAGCAAAATGCATTCAAATGCTGACCAGTTTGTCAAAGTTGATAAAAAAAGACAAGTTTGCAATTATTGGACTAAAAATCATAGACTGAAATAAATAAAATTTGACTATTATAATGTGAGCAAGGCTATTTTAGTTGTTCTACAAATTATCTTTGGAAAATAAATTACCAGCTGAAAAGAAAACTATCTTCATAATCATCACGCCAAGATACCATGACCTTCAATATTCCAACCATTAGTTCTCCATAATCAGTATCTTGAGTATTCAAGCAGGAATTTAAAATGCCGAGATATCCAAATGCTCCTGAATAGTGTGAAATATCAGTTTAATAAAAGTTATTAAATGTTTTTTAAATATAGTAAGAAAAAAAAGAATTAAAGGGTTTAGTAATCAGAACGTAATACTGACAATTCTAGTACAGTAACAAGATCCATTAAAGTAAATTTGCAATTATCAATTGCAAATAAATATGTGATTATGTGCACTAAACGCCCTACCTCTTCCAACTCAATGTAGCATTGGAGAAATTATTTAAGACACTGACCCTCAGTACCGAAGAGATCAGTTCCATTACAAGTCATTAGTTTAGCTGTAAACCTAATGACAAGTTCTTCCTTATCTTCCTCAGGTAAAAATGGAGACAGACTCTGAAGTGTATGCAGGTTCCCTTCAGTTAATGGGAAAAAGCTGTTCATGGGAAAAAGAAAATCAGGGTATCAATATAAAATTGTTTTTGTATTGATAAAAAAAAATACCAAAATCAGGATGACAGAGATAGTTACGGTATATGCAGAACTCTTATGAGTAACAAAACTTACCTAACTTCAAGAAAGTAAGAAATTTTAAGTAAGTATAGGATAAAAGGCCATTAGTGAATTCAAGATATGCATGCGTGTGTATTACTATTAGCTATTAGTTAATATAAGATTCAGATGCAATAGACAACTATTACAACCCTATGTATATGTTTGTGTATATACATATATGTGTATGGATATATATACATACATACATTCATACATACACATAAACAGCCATACAGAAAAGGACAAAGTTTCTTCTGACTGAGACCAATAATGGTAATGGCAACATCATCTCTATTTGCAATGGAAGATGTTCTGTACAGCCTTTTTGCCTGTCTTGATTTAATCAGTGTAATAATAGGACAAGAAATTATAATCCCCACATACTCCCAGTGTACTATCTACAGTATCATACCTCTCAGATGAATCAAAAAGTGCTTTAATCTCATAGGGTGGAAAGTTTTTTGTATTCATCAGTTTAGCCATTGTTAAAGCCCAAAGTTGTCCACTCTCTTTTGATCTACAAAGAATACAAAGTTTCTAAGATTAACATGGTTTATATATGAGTAGAATAAAATCATTTGTATTTATTTTAGGTGGGAATAGTTTGTATGAAGGTACTGGTACATTTATAATGAAAAAAATCAAGATAATTTCTAATAAAAGCCTTATGAGAAATACAAATTTTTCCTTCAATACTTACCTGTTCAACAATATTTGTAAAAGATGGGAAATATTATTGAGTAGATAGAAATTTTCATGTGAAATTTTCATTACTTCAGTATCATGAAGAAATTCAAGTAGCAGATCAGATGGGTTTGCTAATTCTTCAATCCACTGTAAGGCATACAGTTGTTCTACAACTAGAAAAACACAAAAATGTATTTTATTTGTATAATTTAAAAGTTACTAGTTAGATGTATATAATTATTTAACTTTTTATGGTTTTATTAAATAAAAAAACACTGTAATTAGTGTATATATTTATAGTATGATTTACATTTGGTTTATTAATTTACTAAATAAAATAATTATGTATAATAATGCATTAAGAAAACTTATGAAAGCTTATTTTAATTATTTATAAAACATTTTACTCTTGCAGTTCTTCTAAACTTTATAATAAATAATTTTATGATAATTATATGAATAGTTATAATAATTATGTAAATTTGTTATAATAATTGTAGTTATCAATAAAGAATTGAAAATGAGAGGCAACAATGAGGATCAATAGTGGTATTTCAACAAATATAGAATGGTTTCTGGAATAGAGTAGCCTTTCTCAACCTTTTTAACTTGGAAGAAGCATTAAAATAATTTTCAGATCTTAGGAAACCCCTGTATAAAAATTGGAAAAAATATTAAGACTGCACAAAACTATTCACTTCTAATCTACACAATTCAAGCTGTAAACATTTTGAATTGTGTAGATTAGAAGTGAATTGTTTTCATGTCCCAACAGCAAAGCAATAGGCCCACAGCTAAGTCACAGGGCGTAAAAATTCCCCTGTTACAAGCACTAGCATTACACGGCATCATAAATAGTTTAAGAAGCATTTTTTTCAATCTTGTTCTCTTGGTTAACCCATGGTTGACTTGAAACAAAACACTAGGGTTTCATAAAGCCCTAGTTGAGAAATGCTGGCCTAGAACCTGGAAATATCATTGTGGATGGCACCTATTAATTATGCAAAATAGTGCTATCCTATCATAAGATATGGTTGTGACATTCAATTATTTATCCCAATAGGTCATTATTAACCCCTAAAGTTTTAAATATAATTTTGTTATATATTTAATGTAACATATGCCACATTTCTGTTTGTCAAAATGGCAATAACAGAAAAAAAAAGAATATAATAGATTGTCACACACAGGTATTAATTATTATTTTTTTGACTGTCACTTACTGATATTATCAATTTTTCTTCTTTCTACTTCAGGATTTTCAAACACAACTTCCTTTTCCAGTATCAATAATGCCATTCTACTAAGCAGAGCTGCAGTACAAAGATGGCTTGGAAGTTTAGCTGGGATAGAAAATGTATTATCTATTCCAGGTAATTCACAATTAATACTTAGTCTTCCTTCCAGAAGGGGTTTCCTCAACCACTGTAATGACATATAGAAAACATATATGAGTATAATATATATTCCTTTGAGACAAGCAAAATTTCAAATATTTCACTCCATACTGATAGAAAATTTCATGACTATTTAACATTTAATTAATGATAATAATTAAAGCTAGATATGACACTAATTATCAAGGGATATATTTACATTACACATAAATAAAATATACATTCCTATAAATATAATGTACAATTATATAAAGTATATTTCATTCATGGGAAAAAAATCATTGCTATACTTAAAATATATATAAATAAAATATTTCAAATGAGTATGCTGAAAGTAATTATTATAATGTATATTTTATAATAATAGTATCTTTCTTACACCTTTCATTTTTTTTAAACTCAGAATAATTAATGAAGGATCCTTAGATCAAAATCTAAGCAGGTAAATATATGAACACTAAAGATTACTCTACCATGTATCAATTTTGCAATGGCCTACATACCTCACTGGACAGAGACTCCCGCATCTTTTCCCATTCAGTCTGACTTGGAGTAAGCCATTCAATATAATCTTTCAGAATACAAGCAGAAACATCTTCAGCTTCTAGCAATGTAGTCAACAAATCATTGACCACAGAGATCAGAACCTGCAAACTGAAAATCAATCAACTCTTTACTTGATACAGAATTCAGATAATAGCAAAATATCTGTTTGTACAGAAAAAAACACATACGTAATAAAATAAATGCAAGCTGGCTAAGACTAACAATGAAACCATCATTTACTATAATGAGCCTCAGCAAACCTCAGGTTCATACAGTGAGCACTAAAATAATCTCTGTAATGATTTGGAAGGTAAATCTGGATGATTTGGCAGCATACGCATTTAACAACACAACACAACATACAGAATATCCATGGAAGACAAGTCAATGTGGTAAACAAAAGTTGAGAATGGTAAAGTTTATTGATTAAGTGATTACTCTCACTTAATCTCAATAAAGCTTACTTTGTGGGGAAAGGAACAAGAACCAAAACGGACGGGATGGGGAAGAAGTTCAATTTACTACCTTTACTTTAGCAACAGTTTGAAATTATGAAACTGCTGAAAAAGGTAACATACAACCAATCCTTGGATTTATGACCAATGCAGCATCCCCACAGTCACACGATCATGATTTGGATACTTGGCAACTAATATACATTTACAAGGGGTTATAGCATCTTCTGGGGTCATGAGATCTCCATCTGTGACCTTCCCAGCCATGTCAATGGGGAAAGACAGATTCACTTAGCAACTGAATGATTTAACAACCATAGTACAAAAGATAGTAAAATTGTGCACCGTCAAGTGATGATTCACTTAATGGCCAGATTGTTTAGTGACGGAATTTCAGTCCAATTGTGCTCATGCTTTCAAACACAATAAATATTGATTGCAGGATGAAATATGAACTTTTACTTACAGGATATTTTAAAATCTCTATTAATTTGAGTTATGGCTAACTTTGAGCAAATAAATTACACAATGCATTCTAGAGCTACCTTTTTATATCCGACACTGATGTCTGAAGCTGGTTCTTAACCCAGAAGGCAGATTTCTGTAGGAAGCTGCTCTCCTTATGCAGAATGCTACGCTGATGCACAAGTGAAGTGATGCCACACATCCAAGTATGCTTTAATTTATTTATAAGGAAATCTACATGAAAAAAATGGATCAAAATGTGAATTACTAAACAGAATGACACAAATTAATCATGCTGTAAAACTGAAAGCTTTTGAGCAGAATCATGTTTTCATCACTTAACCAAGAAAGCTATGCCCTTATTTTCCAATGAAACTATTTTATGGACAAATGATAAAAAAACTTTATCAAATTATACTTAGTAAAAGTCAATACGCATTCAATTACAGATTAGATGTCTTAACTCAGACAGGAAAAACACATTACTACATCTGCTTGCTAAATAGTACCAGACCTAATCCATCCTTACTCTGCTTTACAGAATTGTTTGTTTCTGCTAGGATGGTTTTTTTAAGAAATTGCACATTTCTCAACTGAAAAAGGTGTGGTTTTAGTTCATGTTTAAACAATTTATGTTATGTACATTCAAAACATACACTTAAATGCAGAAATTCTGTTTTCCCAATTTCTACCTGAAAACATGATCACCATTTTTGTAATCTTTAAAGTTACAAATAAGAGGTAAGAAATATACCAAGAAAATCAATATGGAATTGGTCATAGATACATAAGCAACTGTACCTGATAAACGTGTTGTATCCTGGGTCTGTGCACATAACTGGAAAATAGTGAATAACAAATCTTCAGACGATGGCATCATTAAACATCCTTTAACCGAAGTGAAAAAACTGGAGGCTATGTCACAGATGAAAGACACTGATAGTTCTGTATTTCCAGCTTCTGAAAGATCCCTAGCTTTTGAGAGAGCGGCTTGAAGTTTGTCAATTATCCTTTTAACATAAACTTCACCAATTAAGGACTCTATGGATTAAAAGAGACATTTTTATTACATGATCATAAAACCACCAGCTCTACTATTATCAGAGAATTCTCATTTTTAGTATCCTGAAAAAAGGTCTGGCTTTTTATTAGCATATATGATAAACACTATACTGTCTAACTTACCTATACCAGTGCCTCAAATGTTCTATCCATGGCAAGTTAGCCTTCTCATTCTCCTAGAAGTCTATTACTCATTAGTACAGTCTGAACCACTTACCATTTTTAATTAACTGGGATAATACCAAGCTTAGGAGAGTCCATTGTTCTGAATGAAATGATTCGGCTGAAGTTACTGTCATCTTCAAGCTGATGTTACATAGATCATCGGCCAAAGTCACAAGCTTCTCACCTAGTACATCTCCTTTTAGCCATGTAGAACTTAAGGAATGTTTCTCAGAGCTTGAACAGGCCTAATGTTTAGGAAGCACACAAATATTTTTCAAATTAGTTGTTTACTCTTTTAATCTCCAAGTAAACCTCTTGGTTTGTAATAATAATCTGCATTAAAAACATGCACTTTATGCTTTTTAAATGTATTCTTCAAAGTACCAGATCAGTAAGATCCATTAAAGCATTATATATAAAAGGTGATATCCTAACTCACAGAAATACTTCTAATCAAAAATACTAGATATTAAATTTAAAGACTTGGTTAAATCACAGTTAATTAAAAGTTTCCATCTTGAAAGGAATCTTGAAAAATAGGCTATCGATCGATTTCTAAGGCAGTTTTCTTTCTTATGTCAAACCATCTGAAACCACTGTTTCACTTTAAAGCAAACAGGACTCAGTAACAAGCTGCTGGAAAAACATATTTGCTTATGCCAACATATTTTGTGAAATTTTGTGAAATATTCCTTCAAACATTCTGCAGAGCCATATTCATTTGAAAGACTTTGGCACAGAAAGCCATGTTGTATGTGTTTTGCTCAGCTGAAAGCCATGCTGTATCCATGTCACTTATTAATTTCCCCCCTAACTTTATAAGTAACACAAGGCAGTTTACAGACATTGTACTCCTTCCAGCCTATTTTCCCCATAGCAACAACCCTGTGGGGTGGATTGGGGCAAGTGATTGACCCAATATTATCAGCTATCTTCCCCGAGTTTGTCTTGACGGTGAAATGGAAAAGAGAATTCTTTGCATTTCCTTTTTTTTAACTGATCTGCTCCCTTTCCAAAGCATTTCACTATTCTCAGAGGTTCAGCAGAAAAGAAAAATCAAGCATTACCCTCTTGGCTGCTCTCATCTAATTTTTCTTAGATGTTTATTTCAAAATCATCTATCTGTATAATAAATAACCAAAACAGTCACTTTAACATAATAATGATATATTTTGTAGTCAGAAATGTTTATGCAATGAGAAATTACCTGCAGGCAGGCAACAGAGGGGAAGCTGCAGCCAAGCAATATGAGCTCAGTCATTCCAAAGGAACAGTGACCCAGCAAGCCATAACTAGAAGGAACAACTAAAATACCCCCCATACATACTGAAGCAACTTGGTGCTTCTCTGGATCCCAGATTAATATGAATAAAATTGGGGGGGAGAGAGATTTAAACGTACCTTTTGGATTATTTGAAGAAGAATATTCCATTTTAGATTCATCTTGAAAAGAAAAAGAAATACCATCAAAACATGACAATAAAAACTGAACAATTTCCCAGAATAATATAATATTAGGAAGAGATATGAATTCAATGGAGAAAAGGTGAATCTGGGTATGAATGGCCATACATGATATACCTTTTGGTCACTTATTTAAACAGCTGTGTTCTTCCCTGGGCTTTGAAATTACCTGCATAATCACAGAAAGTAATTATTTGATCTAAGGAGGTGCTAACATGTGCAACATTTTCATCTACAAACTCTGTGAATCACCTTTGCTGTACAGATTAGACTGCTGCATAGCTCTATTTAATATTGTATTTAATATAATCTTGAGTAATACTTCTTTTCTAAAAAAACTTATACATACATATGGCCCATGCATAACATCTCACTGTTCTAGTCAACATGAAAACTAGACTAGATGGAAATGAGATCTATTTTCATTGGGTATTCCTAGTCAGAAGCTCAAAAAATGTGTACTTGAAGAAAATTCAATCTTTTCCCTTAAGCATAGTATTTTATTTGTCTTATCATCAGAAAGTATGGCTGGTTAAAATGTAGACAAAAACCTGAATGTTCACAATACCTAGTGGGTGAAACTATGTCTCAGAAGACAGATGTTGCCTCCCTCTTAATTGACCTTCCAAAACCTAGGAAATACATTTACCGGTAGTTTGATACATAAAACTGATTTGCAGCTTCCCTGATTAGCAAGATGGTATGAAACAGCAGCTGATTTTGTGCCGTTCTTTATATTATTTTACAGTGTTGGCCTAAAAACTCATTATAAACTGTAACATGAAATGAATAAATAAGAAAAATCAATAACAGATTAAAAAAACCAGATGCTTTTTTTATAGCTACCTTAATGCAGTTCCAATTCTAAATATTAAGAAATTTATGCATGTTATTTGGTAAGCCATAGCTACCAAGATGCAAGTACAAATGTTAGTACTCCACAAATTCTAATTAGTCTAACAGAATGTATTAAAACAAACTGAATGAAATCAATTTACTGCATAAGAAAACCATACCTGTGTTAAATCATTGAGAATATTTTCCCTCTCTATGGGACTGCTGCAGCAATGGAGAATGCTATATAAAATATCAACCAGGAAGTCTGTCTCTTTTCTCCAATCTTCTTTCAGCCAAACAATTAACTTTTCATGCAGAAACTGAATAGATGGATTTTCATATTGAACATCGTTTCTTTCTTCTACAAGCACCTGGAAAACTTTACGAGAAGCAAAGTTGCTGAGCAGAGCAGAGAGGAACTTTAAGTGTTGGTCAGATGTCTGTTGACTGGTGTACCCTATACTTAGTACTGCAAGTTTACAAACTAAAGCTTCTAAAGATTCATTCTGTAGAGGAAAAACATGTTTCCCATGAATTTCATCAATAACATTACTGGATTCATTGCTAGTTCTCATGTCAACAAAATTCTCATGTTCGGTGTTAATTTCAGCTTTTCTGTCTTCTGCAAATCTTACATTTACAACTTTCTTTCTATTTTTTTTCATCTTGTTTTCTGGGTTCTGCAGAATTTGCAACAAAGAAGACATGGCAGCCAGCGATTTCTCATCTGCGTCCATTACAGCAACATGTCCCACACATATATTTGACAGGCCATCCCAAAAGTTAGATAACATTCTCTGAAAAGTGAGGGTTGTTCTATCATCATTAGTTATTTCTGCTTTTGTTTTCCAAACATTCAGCATGTCTGCTAGCTCATAAAACAAAGGTCCATTTTGTAACTTGGGCTCTTTAATTACTGTATCAATGAGAGGAATTAACTGCAAAGAAAAAAAACAAATGTATTTTAATCCCAACTTGAACTAATACCTTTTGTGAAAACTGTTTCAACCTAAGCATTTTTTTTTATTTTTAGTTATTTTTTACAAGCCCATGGGGACAAGTTCATCTCATGAGCAGAAGTGGGACAGAGGGAATAGGTATGTGAAGGTAGTTCTCGACTTACAACCACATTTGAGTCCCAAATTTCTGTCGTTAAGTGAACTTTTCCCCATTTTATGATTTTTCTTGCCACAGTTGTTAAGTGAATCACTGCAATTGCTAAGTTACTAAAATGGCTGATAAGTGAATCTGGCTTCCCCATTGATTTTGCTTGTCAGAAGGTTACAAAAGGTGATTACATGAAACAGGGACATTGCAACTGTCATAAATATATACCAATTGCCAAGCATCCCAATTTTGATCATGGGAACATGGGAAAAACGGTCATAAGTCACTTTTTTCAGGGCCATTGTAACTTCAAATGGTCACTAAATGAATGATTGTTAAGTTGAGGACTACCTGTGTCCAGGTCGATGCTGTGTACAATCCAGCAATAATATAATTAGAGAAAATAGAAGTCTCATTGCTGCGTAAAAGGGAAATGTTTACAGGAGGAGCAAACAGAAGCAAATTTTATGACAAACATGTATTTTCAGATAACATTTTTGTTGCTTCACAAGAGCATATTTCAACTGAAAACTGTTCAAACCACTGGTACAAATTAAACTCACCAACCTTGTATTAATAAAAAAATCAGTTAAGCCCTTTAAAGATAATCCAATATTTTATTTTTGCCATGATACCATACCTGGATATTTACAAGCATTTCTTGTATTTTAACTTCTTCTTCTTCCCCAATATTCTGTAGGACTGTAAACTGTAAACACTCCATAAAAGTTGATATGATTGCTGAAGATTCTGAATGACAAACCATCGCTCTTTCAGTGAATAGCCTAAGGAAACAGAATGAACACCGGCTTGAGTTATTTATAAAAATAACAAAATCAGAAATTAATCAATTAATTAAAGTTAATTTTCACATTCAAATCGGATTAAATGATGCTATAATCAACAATTAGATTCATATGGTGTTTTTAGCGACAGCAACTGAAAAATTAGCACCAGAAACTTAATTTAAAAACATAAAACAAAAAAAATGCTACACAGGAAAGCTTACAAACTTTCATCATCAAAATACTAATTTAAACAGTTTCATTACAATTCTCAGAAGACCTAGTGCAGGGGTAGGCAACCTTTGCTCTTTTATGACTCGTGGACTTCAACTCCCAGAATTCCTGAGCCAGCCATGCTCATAAAAGAGCCAAGGTTGTCTACCCCTGACCTAGTGTTTGCAGTTTTCAAATTCAACTATTTCCTATTCTTCATCTTTAAATAAAACATAAATACTATCTACACATACACTTAAAACATAAACTTAAAACACATAAACATTATTTGATTAAAAAAGCATGAGCTAATTATCATACCCGTTAATTATAGAAGTGAAGAATGTTGTTGAATAGTTCAACTTTGGATCTGCAACATTACGAGGCACCTTGCTAATAAATGGCAAGATATTAGGATATATAATAGTAGCAAGTCCCCTTCCTCCTTCTCGAAGCACTGTCCATAATTTTGGTAGAACTCCTTTTTTTGCATTCACGTGGCTCCAACAATCCTACAGAGCAATAAATGTGAAGCAGTAAATTACAGAATACTTTGTTTCTTGATACTGAAAATGAAGCGTCCTAGTTTCTTAACTTGATATTAAATAAATTATCTGGAGATAGAGACATTAAGGTATCCATAACTAATTAAAATATTATGTACTGGTTCATAAGGGGAAAAATTAAAATGTTGATATGAAAGATAAAGCTTACCCATTTAAATCTTCTACCAAATTATTAGTGAAATATCAAATATGTTGGCTGTATTAGATAAAAACAAAATCCAATTGAGGTATGCTTATTTATTAAACAGTCTCAAAAAAATTTTTTCAGGTGGCTCTTTGGCAGTAAGCTTCCTGATTTAAATGGGAGGTACTAGGAATTACTCAAGATGACCCTTGGTCAATTGTGAATCTGAGAAGAGGATCTAGAAGGTAGAAATGCTCAGTGGGAGATGTCAGAGAATTGTGTTTCCATTTTTACTTCCAGCTGCCTGCTATTTTAAGAATACCTGGTTTTTAAAAGCATGTTTCAATATTTTTTTTCTTTTTTTATTTTCAAATGTTAATCGACTGGTTGAATGCTGATCTAATTGAACCCCATGCTGAATCTTAAAGTGGTTTTTTAAAAAGTTCTTTGTATTGTTTTATTGGCTGCCATAAATAACTTCCACTTCTTCCACATGGAAGACACGGCAAATTTTGGGTAGTGAAAGAGATCTGATCTGATTTACATTTGTACTGAACTTTCACTACAGGAATTTTGTATTTTATAAATTAAAAAAAACCCTCTGGTCTTAGTTTTTTTAAATTTTGAATGGAAATCTTTTTTTTTGTTGGGAAATTTCTTCTCAGTGTTTTTGAGACTAATTTGCTATGGTGCTTTTCATGTCTTTGAGAGGAGCTGTTTACAACTATAAAAGTTCCAACTGTAAAAGTTTAACTACTGAAGTAATTTGGGCTATATCAAACTATAGTAAAAAATGCAGGCAATATATTAAGACAAAGCTTATTGGGAAATCTGGAAAAACAGAATACTGTCTAACTTAAAAGTTCAACTTGAAAATTTGGATAAGAAGCTTGATAAAGTAACAATGACTTTAAATCAACTTGAAGATGGTAACCAGATGCAAGTAACAGTACTACAACAAGATTTACAACTAGACGTATTAGAGTGTAATTTGCTGCTGGCAGACCTGAAAGATGAGACTGACTTGGAAAATACAAGTTGGTTAGAGAACACCAAGAAAGATATGAATTTTAAAGACTCAAAGTTAATAGAAATGACTAGTGATGTTTTTCAAGATCAAAGGAGATTGGGGAATGGAGTTATTATACCCAATCAGAAAACATGTAAGAGATGTTATGTTACAATTTACAGGAGACATTTTGATACAACAAATGCTATGGAGATATATACAACAAAGACTTTAGGGTATAAAATCCAACTGTTAGGAAAGATCCCGCTTAATATCTTAAGGATAAGCCTTATTTTTAATAACCAATTAAGGATATTTGATCCTGAATGGACCAGAGAAAATGATTGTGATGACTTATGGTAGACCAGAAGCCTTTATGGACTCTCTGTGAGTGGAATACCATAAATAGACTGCTAACAGAGGGTTTTGAAGTTTAATTTAGTTCTTGGTTTTACCTATGTTAACTATGTTTCCATATAGCTGATAGATGTCAGGCTAATTGGGTTGGGTAAACAGAGTGGTAGAAACTTATAAATCGTGGGTTGCCTGCTTCGCAAGGGAGCAGAAGTTATTATCTTTGAAGTATATTTATCAGTATTCAATTCCGGAAACAATTTAAGTGTATGTGATTTTTTTTAATGTACTTTTTGTGTAGTTTTTTCTAATTTTCTAAAGTGATAAAGATATATAATCTGAAAGATGCTCGTGAGTTAAGTAATGGCTTCAATGTATAATGATGTAAACACATAATGACTTACAGAATTACCTCAATAGTAGTAAGAACGTGAAGTACAGCTTCCCAAAGAGCAGGGCATACAATAGCATCACTATCATCAATGCTAAGGAGAACGGCTGGACAAACTCTTGATGCTTCTGCATTCATGGACTCAGGAATGTGCTGACAAAAGGTAGTAATCACCTCAAAGAAAGCAGAACGAACCTAAAATAGAACAAGAGGAAACCTGAATATGTTCATGTTGACATGATTAGACTATAAGTAGACCTCGCTTAATGATGGTCCTGTTAAGCAACCATTCAAAGTTATGGCAATGCTGAAAAGCTTTATGAAAAACCTTCCCTGTTGTTTGGGTTCACCCAATTGTTTGGGCTTATATCTTTCCATCAGCCTGCAAAGCAGACCAGGTAGGAAATATAGCTAGATGAGCTAATTCAACTTTACAGTGAAATTACATTAACAAAAACTTGCAAGTCTGATAAATTGACAGCTCTCCCTCATCCTTTATAACCAAAGAAACTAGGAAAGGTGTCTTGTGAGCTGCTTACCCTGCCCATATTCCTGTTGTGGGCTAAATTGCCTTTTATCTGATTGTTCCCTTTGCCGTGTCTCCCAAAGTCAGTGCCACATACCATTATATCTTCTGACATTGTAAAGCAAAGGCAAGTTGAAGTAAAATCATAAGAGCACTTGCAATCACTTAATTTTCACTTAGCAACCACTTCACTTAAGAACCAAATCTCTGGAACCTGCAATTTCCCTGCAGGACTACCCTCCCCTCCCCAAATTTCATGATTTATTTAAAATAAATGTTACATTTTACAATACAAGATAGCATCTAGTAGAAAAATATGAAACTACTTTAACAATTAAAATAGCTGTAATTTCTTTTGAACTAATATTTTAAAACTTCTTCACAGAAATAGTTCTTATCCAGGACTAACATTTAAGAAGTTGGGATATAAGGTACTACTTAGTCATTAGGAAATTGGAACACAATCTTCATCACCATTTTAAAGAATTTTAAACAATATTGCCAGCTCAAAAGTTGTAATAATACTAGATGTTATTTTAATGGGATTTTTCCAATATTTTTTTCAGCTAAATCCAGTAAATATGAAAAACGTGCTTTGTGATTAAAACAAAAAGCAATCTTAATGCCTACAATTTATAAAATTCTCATTTTATCTTTGTTATATTTCAGAATAACAATAAAGATACCTGTGCTATGTTATGTTTCCCGTATTTCCAAAATTTGTTTTGAGAGAGCAGCGTCTTAAGCCTCTCTTCCAATGATTTAATTTCATTATTGGGCATCATACAAAGCAATTTCTTTAAAGATAACAAAGAAGAAGTTATAACTCGATGAAATTTGGCTTCTCTTTCTTCTTCTGGAACTGTTCTGTATAAAAAAAAAACCACAAGAGCATGGTTTGCAAATACAAATTTTACTATATTTTTTCGTATTTGATTTTAAATCCCATTAAAGACAACACACCCACATCCTGAAAACCAGAATCTTAACTGTATGAATGCAGCAACTGCACAGATCTATTATTACTGCAAATAATAGGAAGTCATTCCCCAAATTTCTGTTTTGTCAGGTTGAGTGCACATCAATGGCAACTGGAGTTCCCTAATATATATCATTTCTTATTAACACATTTAGAAAATCTGCACATTCAGAGAAATCAAAATCTGCACATTCAGAGAAATCAAAATATGTGAGAGTCAACTGACTTCTTTGTTAACAAGGTTTTTTGCTGTGCAGAAACAACACAGTTCTCACTAATGTGAAAAGGCAACAACCTTCATCTTGAAGAGGGACTTAACACAACTGAAGCTCTGACCAGCAGTACCAATGGCCAGAAATTTCTCTACATAGAAACTATGCAGATACGGAAATGGCTAGAGGAGGTCTCCAAAGAGAAAACCTAACTGGGAGAATATAGTTCACGTCACCTGACACAGTAGAGGCTAAACATCTTTTATTTCCGTTATTTCAAGAAACATCTTTTTCAATACTTAAACTAAATTTATTTTTCCAAAGAAATAAAAATATACCAAACATACTGTGGATCACTTAGTGTATCAGGAGTTTCTTTCAAAAGATGATCTTGTAGTACCTGGACAAAAAACAGTCAGATATCCTTAAATGGAAAAATACTCAATTTATAGATAAACGTTTTTTTAAAAGTACAATAATGCAATATTACATTGTTAAATGTACATTCCCTTTAATTTAAAATTATCATCGTATGAATCCAAGTGCAACTTTGCATATTTATTCTGCTTAAAAATATTATCTAATGATTATGTCTAAAGCACTCCACCCAGACAAAAAAGCCAAATAAGTGAACATAGTGGAAATATTACACACACAGACACACACATACATATATGGAATATATATGAATATATATGAAGAAAACATTATTTCTAAATTTCAGTTTCACATAATATAAATTCAAAATAATTTAGAAAGAACGGTTTTCTTTAATTGTATATGTGAACTGTAATAAGACTTACTGATACTATTCTCAATAAGTTATTGTGATCTCAGAGAAAGTTAATTAAGCAGATACATTTATCATTTTATTTATTGATTGAGATTTAAATAGTATTTAGAGTAGTAGTTTATGGCTCAGGGTATAAACTGGGAGACTGTGAGTGGCAGTCTTGCGTCAAGCGTGACACCAACTGGGTACCTTTGAGCCAATCTCAGCAGTAGGAAGAAGGTAATGGCAGAACTGTGCCAAAAAAACAGCAAACTCATCCAGGAAGTCCCAGGCCACAAGGCCGACTCGAAGGTGCAAAAGAAGCGTTGACTTACCTGAACGCCTTTTCTCAGCATGGGGGGATGGAGAATCCACCAATGGGTATTCACTGTCTACCGCCCAATCAGAAGACTAGGTCTGAAATTTAGCTCCGCCTCTGGCTTCCTTCCCCAGTTTTTGACAGGTGAAGCTCTTCATCAGATCGGACCGTGTAGCTCCATTCCAGCATCCTGTAAGAGAAAATCTGCCTAGCCTAGCTAGAGGAGGGTGTGGATTCTCCATCCCCCCATGCTGAGAAAAGGCGTTCAGGTAAGTCAACGCTTCTTCTCCAGCATGGGTGGATTCCGAATCCACCAATGGGACGTACCCAAGCCCTCATAAGTCCCTTTGGGTGGGAATCTAGGCTATCTCTTACTAGGACTCAATTATCTGCTGCAGGGCTCTCCTGCCAAACGAACCCTCAGCTGCAGCAAATTTATCAATCTTGTAATTTCTAACAAAAGAGGAGGGAGAGGCCCACGTGGCCGCTCTGCAAATCTCCTCCAGTGACGCCTGAGTGCGCCAAGCTGCCGATGTGGCCGCGCTCCTTGTGGAGTGAGCCGTGATGTTGGTTGGTACCTGCAGATCCAATGATTCATAGGCCTTTGCTATGCATGCCCTGATCCACCTCCCAATGGTCGAAGAAGATACCTTCAGACCTTTGGACGAAGGATGGTAAGACACGAATAAAGCCTCAGACCTCCTGAAAGTCGCTGTCCTGGTGACATAGTGGCGCAGAGCCCTGCGCACATCCAGTGTATGCCATCGTCTCTCCTGAGGACGCGTGGGGTTAGGACAGAAATCCGGGAGGACCAGTTCCTGGGACCTGTGGAACCACGTATTGACCTTGGGTATGAAGGTTGGGTCCAGCCTCAGAGTCACCCTGCCTTCTGCAAAGGTGATCAGATCCGGGCGGACCGAAAGAGCCGCCAACTCCGAAATCCTTCTTGCCGAGGTGATCGCCACTAGGAAGGCCACCTTCAACGTCAGGAAACGGAGTGGGCTGACCCCCAGTGGTTCGAAGGGGGCCTCGGTTAATGCCTGTAGGACCTTATGTAGGTCCCAGGACGGGAAACGGTGAACTGCCGGGGGCCGTCTTGTGGCCGCCCCCTTTAGGAAGGCGCTCACCGCTGGGTGTTGTGACAGGGGTCCCCGGTCCTCGCAGACCAGGACCGTCTGCAAGGCTGCTACCTGTCTGCGAATGGTGTTGATCGCTAGTCCCCTGTCCATACCGTCCCACAAATACTCTAGGATGTTGGGGATGGTGGCGGACAGGGGGTTCAACCCCTGCCTGCTGCACCAGGAGGAGAAGTTCCTCCAGGTGGCATCGTAAATCCTGTTAGTGGAAGGTCGCCGAGCGTCTTGGATGACCGAGATGACGTGCTCTGAGAAGGCCTGCCTGCTCAGTCCTTCCCGCTCAAGTGCCAAGCGGATAGTTGTAGCCACTGCGGGTCTGGGTGTTGGAGTTTCCCTTGGCTCAGGGATACCTGACTCGGAGGAATTCTCCATACTGGCGAGAGCGATAGGTCTACCAGGTCTGCAAACCACAGACGCCTCGGCCAGTATGGAGCAATTAGTACCACCTCCGCCTGCTCTGTTATCAGCTTGCGGATTGTTGCCTGTATTAGAGGTGGAGGGGGGAAGGCGTACAGTAGCCCCTGGGGCCACCTGCATCTGAGTGCGTCCGTCCCCTCCGCTCCCCTGGTCTGGAATCTGGAAAAGAAACGGTGAGTCTGAGTGTTTGATGGTGACGCGAAGAGGTCCAGGCATGGACGGCCGAACCTGTCCGATATTGCCTCGACCAGTTCCGGGTCCAGCCTCCACTCCGCGTGGTCTACCGTGGCTCTACTGAGGGAGTCCGCCTGCTGGTTCGCCTCCCCTGATATGTGTTCTGCTTTGAGCGAGGCCAGATGCTGTTTTGCCCAAAGGCCCAGCTCCCTGGCCTCCCGCATGAGGGCCACTGACCTGGTCCCGCCCTGCTTGTTTACGTGTGCTTTTGCTGTTACGTTGTCCGTCAGGACTAGCACATGATTCCCTGACAAGTGGGATGAGAATTTCCGCAGGGCCAGGTGAATGGCCCTCAGCTCGAGCCAATTGATCCTGTGACGTAGGTCCTCTGTGCTCCACCTCCCTTGGGCTATCTTGTCCATGGAGTGGGCCCCCCACCCGAACAGGCTTGCGTCGGTCGTGACTGTGATCCTGTCGGGTTCCCTGAGCAGGGTGCCCCTTCTTAGGGCACCTGACCTCCACCATCTGAGGGATGCTATGACCTGGGGTGGGACCCTGACTCTCTTGAGCGAAGCGCTCTGGTTCTGTCTTTGGTAGGGGAGCAGAAGCCATTGGAGACTTCTGGAGTGGAGCCTTGCCCACGGGACAATTCCCAGGCATGAAATCATCTTTCCCAGGAGCTGAGAGAGCTGTACTATGGAGACCATCCTTCTCTGTGTTACCAGAAGCGCTAGCTTCCCCAGGCTCTCCCGCCGCTCCTGTGAAAGATAAACCATGCCCTGTTCTGAGTCTATGATGGCCCCCAGGTGTAGGGGCCTCCTTGATGGTGTGAGCTGGCTTTTCTTGTGGTTTACTGAGAAGCCATGAGTCTGGAGGGTGTCTATGGTGATCCGAATGTCTGTCAGGGCTGCCTGGTGAGAGCCCGACAGGATCAAGATGTCGTCCAAATAGCATTGGACTCTTACCGGTATCATGCATAGATGCGCTCCCAATGCTGCCAGGATCTTCGTGAACACTCGGGGTGCCGAGGACAGGCCGAACGGTAGGGCCCTGTACTGGTAGTGTCGTTCCCTGTAGCAGAATCTGAGGAACCTTCTGTGTTCCAACCTTATCGGGATGTGTAGGTAGGCCTCTGTGAGGTCTATGGATGATAGCAGGTCCCCTCTTCGGATGCTGGCCAGGATGGACCTGAGGGACTGCATCTTGAACTTCCTGTACACTACATAGTGATTGAGACGTTTGAGATCGAGAATGGCCCTCCAATCCCCGGATGACTTTGGTACCAGGAAGAGGATGGAGTAAAAACCCCGTCCCTCCTGCTCTGGAGGGACCGGCTCTATCGCCCTTATTTCCTCCAGGTGCTTTATGGCCTGATCTAGAAGACCCACCTTGGCCTTGTTGCGTGACAACGGGCACCTTATGAAGTGATCTGGTGGAGTGGAGTAGAATTCTATCGCTAGGCCCTGGGCCACTGTCTCCCTGACCCAGGCATCCGTCGTGGTCGTTTGCCATGCTTCGCTGAACAACGCCAGACGGCCCCCGATGGGACTGCCCTAGGCGTCACTTGAAGCGTCTGTAGGGCCGGCCTCCCCCCCCCTTTAAAGGGGCGTTTGGAAGGTTGGCCCCTGCCAGAGGTTGGACGGTCCTGGCCACGTTCCTGTCTGTATGGGAAGGTACGCGGAGTTCTGGGCCCCTCCCAGGACCGTCCCCCTTGAAAGGGCTGCCTCCATTCCCCGCTCCCCTTCTGGCGGGGAGCCTGTCTGCGGAACTCCTGGCCTGCCCTATGTGTATTTTTTGAGGGGTGTGCTAACACCTTTCTCTTGGTCTTGTCCTCAATCACGTAAGGATCCATGATCGCTCCAAATAGCTTTGATCCTGAATACTTAGATGTGGGCAGTCGCCATTTTGACTTCAGGTCTGTCTTCCAATTTTTTAGCCATGTGAGTCTCCTGACTGCTACTGTACCTGCGATGGCTCTGGCCGCATATCGTGAAGCAAACATTGTGGCGTCCGCCGTGAACTCCGCTGTCATGCGCAGCTTGGTCAGCGTCTGCTGTATGCGTACCTGCTCCGCAGGAACGCTTGCCTGGAGTTCCCGCAGCCACCTAATTGCGGCCCTGGAAAAGACAGATGCAGTGGACGAGGCCCTAATGGCCCAGGCCGATGAGTGGTGTACTCTGCGGAGGGAGAGTTCTACCTTCTTCTCCTCCGCCCTCATTGCCTCTGACATGTCACCTGGAATGGCTGAGGAAGAAAAGAGAGAAATTAGTGGTGCGTCCACCTGTGGCACCTCTATAAGAGATGCCAGAGGGCTGCATACATTAAACATCTTCTTTTCAATGCCATTTGGTGAAGGAATAGCACCCAAGTTTGTCCACTGGGACCGTACCGATGACCTAAAGACCTTTGTACAAGGTACCTGTATGACCTCCGACACTGGTGAGGACATCAGGGGGTCCTTAGCATCCTCCTCCTCTGAGGACGGTGGTCTGGCCTCCCTTGTCTTAGCTGGCAGATCGAGTGCGGAGCATATTTTTAGTAAGAGGGAGTTAAAAAAGGTGTGGTCAAATAGACCTGAAACCTGAGTCGTTTGCTGCTCTGTCTCCTCATTCTCTGACAGAGGGGCTCCCTCTTCTTCCCATTCCTCCAGCTCCTCGTCTGCCACCTGTGAAGAAGCTTCAGATATGTCAGAGTCATGGAACACTACCTTTCCCCCCCCGGGGGGCATGTCTCCGTGGTGTGTGGGCCCTCTGAGGAGGCGACTCACTCCTCGAGGGCCGGAGATGTTCCAGGGCTTCCTGTAAAATGGAATGAAGCTGGGATGACCACTTACCAGACCTCGTTCGTTTCCTACCTCTACGTCCAGTCTCCTGGCTGGTTGTGGGTTCCGAGTGTGTTGGTGATGATGGCACCGAGATGGGGGACAACTCTCCTTCCGTCTCCCCACTGGGAAGCCATTCCCTGGTTCCCTGTCCGGTGGATCCCGAGGGGCCAAAGGCACTTGGAGTCTCCAGAAGAGCCAGATCTGTTCTCTCTGTTCCGCTGGCTCTACTCCTCTGGGCCTTGGCAAACTCCTTTTCCAAGGCCTGGTGCCTCCTTATGGCCTGACGCTCAGCTGCCTTTGAAGGCTCAGTTAGGTGTTTCGTCTTGGCCTTCTTCTTGCCCCCCCCGGTTCTTCCGTTCTGCGTGGAGGCAACGGGGGAGGCGCTGAGCATTGGGCCGAGGTGCCATCTGCCATGGCCATGCTCTGACTAGGGCCTTGTCCCGGTAGCTGGCAGGCCCGGCTGGGGTCGGCAGCGCTAGAGGGAGTATATCCCTACCCTGCTCGACGGTAGTGTGGAAGCGGCCCGTAGGTCCTCCCGCGAGTCCCTCTGGCTTGGCCATCCCTTCTAGAGCTGTTAATAAAATTCCAATGCCCACACACACCTCCGGACACACACTCTCTCCGACCACCGGCTCTCAAACTACTTGGTTATCTCGTAGGCCGGTGAATCTTTTCACCTCTGCCAGCCGGTGGCCGCCTGTCTCCCTAGGCCCAGGCCCGATGGGAAGAAACAAAGAGGTTTGCACGCCCTCTTCTCTTAAAGGATTTTTCGCGCCCTAGCGACGAACACCAATCAGGCGGCGTGGACGGTCAGGTAACGCCCCCTTTGCAAAATGGCGATTCGCGCCAGTAGCCGGGACCTCCCCCTTTTCAAAATGGCCACCGCGCCAATTTTTTGGTCGTTGCTCGGTACTCCCGACCACGCGGTGCCTGATCTCTACAGGCCCCGATCTACCCGTTCAACTACGGTCGGCTCCCGCCTCTTTCCACCGACCTGGTGGTCCGGCGGCCTCCTCCCCGCTTCCAAATACCCCACTTGCAGTTAGTCGTAGTGGTCCTCCGCTATTTTCTGCGACGATCTGGTCGACGAGCTCCGGCGACGTCTTCTTCCCTCGAAGCTTGCGATCCGGTGGGGTTTGCTTTCCGGGCTCAGCCGGGAGTCCAGGGATGTTTCCCCCTGCGGCTCCCTCTCTCCCAAGGCCCAGGGCCTTGGGCGGTCTCCCTCGCGATCCCGACGGGGAGGAGGAAGGAGTGGACCGAAAACGTCCGAAAAAAGGTAACTTTAAAATATCTTCCCTAAATTTTGTCTATCCAATTGTTATACTAAAATTCTTGTAGGAAAAAATACTTTACCAGTCCTATTTAAGCAAAAAAACCTTACTTTCTACGGAGCTACCGAGAAGAGCTGTTTTTGGGCTTCAGACTAGGAAAAAACTGGGGAAGGAAGCCAGAGGCGGAGCTAAATTTCGGACCTAGTCTTCTGATTGGGCGGTAGACAGTGAATACCCATTGGTGGATTCGGAATCCACCCATGCTGGAGAACATCATCATTTTAAAAAGTGGCAGTGACTGGAGTATAAAAGCAAAAAACTGTTTCCATTGGACTTCTTTAAGTAGCCACAGTATATCCCTTTCTGTTAATTTTCAATTAGATAGTCAACAAAAATTAAAAAGCATACAAACTTGAAAACTTACATTTAAAATTTCATCTTTACAAAACACTAAGGCTTCAGATTGTTTGCTTGGTGGAAAGGCCTTTTCAAATGCCTCTTTTGCTGCTGATGCTGCTGGAGAGTAAATATCACACTGAGCTATAAGCCAATATCCCATAATGTTTTTTAAATGAGGAGCTAAATGTTTTCTGACTTTCAGAATAAGCTGTTCAAAAGCTTGCTGTGTTGCTTCCCGGACTCGGCGATCATGATCCTATCATAAACATTGACAAGTACAAAAATAATTATATAATTTCACTATACATATATGAACAATTTCAGATTACCTATTTCTCTAAAGCAAATTTTACTGAGTCATGTCTTACAATTAAAAATATACATATATGAATCCGTTTTTCTGTATGGTTTTCCATACCACACTAGAGCACTTCCATTGGTGTTCTAAGCTTTCTGCAGAACAAATCAACCTTCCAAGAGGTACAACAGAACTTTGAATTCATCTCTGACCACTACTGCAGCTAATTAAAAGCATAAATATAAATTTCAGTACTTACAAGAGAAATTTTACAATAGATTCTAGGCCAGTATGGTAGAACTCCTTTAACAATCTCCGTCTCTCTTTCTTTGCACATTACCCCAAATTCTTGCATAGCCTAAAATTAAAAATAAGTTTGTTTGTTTTTTGAAAAAAAAAACCCTGATGATTATCCAGTATTATGTTTTCTATTGTGGTGGTTATTTTAAAAAGCTAATGTTTACCAATTTATTTATTTATTTATTTATTTAAATTTTTATGCCGCTCCTCTCCAAAGGACTCAGAGCGGCTAACAACATAAACAAAAGAACATCAGAGTTTAAAATCAAAAAGCAATCTACAAAACGTTTAAAAAACCCCCAAACACATTCATAATTCACACGCAATCACAGTCATCCCCAGGCCTGCCGGCATAGATAAGTTTTTAGATTCTTCCGGAAGGCCGGGAGAGTGGGGGAAACGCGGACTTCAGGGGGCAGTTGGTTCAGAGGGTGGGCGCTACAACAGAGAAGGCCCTCCCCCTAGGACCCGCCAGATGGCATTGTCTCGCTGACGGGACCCAGAGGAGGCTGACCCTGTGCACTCTCACCGGTCGAAGGGAAGTATGTGGCAGAAGACGGTCCCGTAAGTATCCTGGTCCAATGCCATGAAGGGCTTTATAGGTGATACTGTGTGTACAAGACAGTATTGATTTTTTTTAAAAAAAATATCTATTTGTGTACTAGACTTCTATGGCCACCAATTTTAAGAAACAAAACTCCCAGCGGCTTTAAAATTAAAGAAAGAAAAGCCCGGTACCTCAGCCACTTTCTTCTAAGGACAACCATCTCCAAGCTCCAACTCACCCTACCCAAACACGATTTCTTACTCTGCACAATGTCACTATGTGAAATGGGCAGCTATATAAATAGCATAAATAATTTTGCAATATATGTTGATGTCTGTCAATGTATGTTGATTTAATACACGTAACACACTGTGCATTTTCTATGTCAACATTTACTGAGTTTGTACAATAATTTTATCTTTTTAAATTAATCATTTAAGTTCTAACAGGAAGTTCCTTGTCCCATTGTCATGATTTAATATCCGTAAGTTTATTAAAATGGAATGACAAAAATGTTGTGAAAATATAACGCAGTATTGAATTTTATATCTAAAATGTGGGTCTTATCACTATAAGTGATAAATGAGAAGTTATAAATTAACATAGGAGAGAGCAAAAAAGGTTACTTAATCCAGGTTTAAAAACCTGGAATATTGCTAAATATTCACTTTCTGTTTGTCAACTGCTTTCTATGGATGTAATGGAAGAGTAGAACAATGATGTTCCACTCAATCAAGTGTATTTAAAAAGTTGGCTGAATTATTTTTATTTTCCAATGTATGCATTTGTTAATTTTCTGCTTTTGTTTTTTGATATTTTATTGTTACATTTTATATAAATTATAAAATTATTTTGTTAAAAAAGCAAATTACAAATAAATTATAACATCAAAAATGTTACAGTTGAGAACCACTTTGGTCTAGTGCAGACTTGTCAAACACTTGCAGGAAAATATTAGGAAAAAACAAACAAAACACCAAAATCATTTTACAGCAACAACTAATCCTTTAAATAAATACATAATGACCCTCTAAATATAATATCACAAGCCTACTTTTAACTTGGTTGTGACATCTCTTTTGGAAAGTTTTCTTAGCACCATACGAAAATCAGCATCTATAAGAGTATCTATTTCTTCAGCTCCCTGAATTGCAGGAATGTATCCCAGGTCACTTGAAGAGGTGCCAAAGCCAACAAATCCAGGAACAGTTCCTTGTTCTTTAGCTAGAAGTTCAGCTGTTCTTCCACTGCTAGAAGGCTATATTTGAAAGAGAGAAAAAGAACTGCTGTTTGAGAATTATTGTAAAATCCTAAACAAACATTATGTTCGAAGCTGCAATTTTTATTTTAGTTTTTTTAAATCCCACCTTTATTGTTTTTATAAACTCAAGGTGGCATATATATCTAATTGTTAACTTTATGGTTTGCTTCTTGATTCCTTCTTTACATTCTTAAAGCAAATAATACTGTTTTACCTTTCCAAGAAAAAAAGCTAAAGCTTATAACATATTAAAAATTATTAATTTATAATAAAGTTACAATAAAATTAAAAATAGTAAATAATTGGACAATTTGTAAATTAAGTTACAGCAGATTATTTGTTTATTAAGAAAACTCATTACTCACTGACAAAATATAAGACAACTTAACATCTGGTGAGAATTTCACATTTGAACTATTACTAATATGCTGTCACCAAATTTTCCCATGCTGTCAACTCCCATACTTCTGAAGGCAATTGCACATATGTGATTCCCAAAGAAAGTGCTATATTTAAAAAGTTAACTACGTATCAGAATTGGCTGGTGTTCCGAATGAGCTTCTCATTGGTTAAATACACTATAAATTGATATTCTAATTCCTAACCATCATTTCTTCTTCCTATCTTCATCTACCACTTTTTCCCTATTTTCATTACTTTTATTTAACTTCAGTTTTGCACTTAGAATGAATTCCAAAAACATATTTGAACAAATGTTATTGTACAGCAGCAGTTCCCAACCAAAGGTGCTTGCACCCACTGGGGGTGCGAGAACTTGGGTTTAAAAGTTTCAAAATGATAGTGTATATAGCATAATTTTTTGAAAGGGGTACGAGAATATATCAGAAGCATTCTAGAGGTGCGGGGTATAGAAGAGGATGGGAACTGCTAACCTCTGATGGCCTTCACAATGCTACGGGGTTTTCATTATTAAATATTTAGGATGTAATTTTACAGAAAACAAGCAGTAGGCCTGCTTGTTAGTTTCAGTAGCAGTTATCTGCTACTGAAAACATGTAATCAGTAAGAGTGTATCAGGTTTTGAGAAGATAGCTACTAAATGTATGTATGCATGTATATATATATGTATGTATGTAGGTCTTTGGTTCTTCGGGTTTTCTCCCACGTAGAATTTGAAGTGTCTTGGCAACGTTTCGACAAAGTCACATTCGTCATCTTCAGGCTGGTGCTTTCGGCTTCGTGCTTCCAGCAGCAATGTGTGATTGCAACTGTTTCTTCCTTTTAACTGCCAGTGGGGGTTTGAACTGATTGGCTGGGAGCTCGGCTGTGTTCTGATTGGGTGGAGGTGTGTTCTGATTGGTTAGGGGGTTGGCTGTGCTCTGATTGGATGAGGGGTTGGCTGTGCTCTGATTGGCTGGGGGAGTGTTCTGTTTGGGTGGGGGCTTAGTTGTGCTCAGGTTAGTCTGGGTTACAGGGGGATTAGAGATGGTGAGCTGCATAGCTGTTTGGCTTCGCATTCGTGGTCGTGCCTCATCTTCATGGTGGGTGTCAGTTTGCTTCTTGTATGGATTGGAGGGGTTTAAGGTGGCTAATGATGCAGCTGTGATCTGGCTTCTGGTTTGTGGTCGTGCCTCATCATCGGTGTGGGTTTGGGTTTGCTTTTTGCCTGGATGTGTGGTGGTGACATCGTGTGTGGTTTTTGTGAGTGTAGGTCTGGTGTCATTCTTTGTGTTATGGACTCTTTTGTCAATAAGGGCGGGTTTCCAAATGGCTGGTAGGCGGGAGGTATCATCTCGTTTGTTCATGCTGTGAGGGCGTTTTTCTATCTCGATGGCTTCTCTGATTATTCTGTTATTAAAGTGTTCCGTTTTGGCAATAGTTCTGGTCTTTTTGAAATCAATTTCATGTCCTGTGGCTTTAAGGTGTTGGACCAGCGAAAACCTCAGAAAACAAATATGTATGTATGTATATACATGTATATATATGGCATGTGTATATGTGTGGTACGTATGTGTATGGGTAGCAGGCAACATAATTTCATTTTTAATATGGGCCAGTGTGCTCATAGTAAAAAATGACAATAAAGGTTACCTTAACAATTTTCAGACACGATATTAAGATATTCCAGAGACAGCAAGATTCACAAACTACAAGGATGTAACTGTAAATATTTGAAACTAACTTAGAAGGGGGTATAAATGATTACAGCATTAAAAATGTGCACATAACACTGTCCACAACCAAGAAAGCCAACACCATATGGAAATAATTTGTTGTCTGAACTAATCTTTTGACATTTCAAACAGTTCCGAGGCATGTACTTTTTAGAGACCGAAATATTACTGGTTTTTCTCCCCTCTTGAAAGTTTAGGCACACATTTGTATTCCTTAAAAGGAGACTCGCCCTACAGGAGGGAGGTTGTAACGAAGGTCCCGCGAAGTCTCGTTAGAGAAGTTACTAACAAATATTACCCCCTTGCCAGTGACAATTAAAGCAACACTTTTAAAACTAGTGTCTAAATATTAGTGCGGAATAAGCTGCTTATTTATTTAGCCAAAAGGCAGGCAAAGCTGTCCTCCGTGCCTCTCTTTTAAAAGTTCGAAAGCGATGAAAAGGCAACCCGACCTGGCGTCTCTCCTGAAATACTGAATTCCCTCCCAGTGACATCAACTCGCTTACCCGTACGTTGCCCTTAGTTCGCTGCTTGTTCTTGCCTCCCATGATAGCGCCTGCAACGGCGGCTGAAACCGAGAAAAAAAAGGAAAGGGAAAACAGAGGGCGGGGAATACAGTTAATCCCACGGACAGGAAGTGGGGGAAAAGGCTGTTTCCGGGTTAAAAGGAAGTAAAGGTAATGGCGGAAGGGATGCCAAGGTCGTAGGCTCCTCCCCTTTAGTACGCCTCCCTCAGCCTAGGGAAGGATGCAAAGAGTATGCAGCGCGTTGTTCGGGATGGAGAGGGGAGAACTCGCGCGAGGGAATAGTTGATGAACTAGTGAATTTACTGAAAGATGTCCAACCGAAACATTTTTGCGTTTATGCTTGCTAGATGCTTTCTTAATTATTCTAAATTAATGGCCACTTTTAAGATGACGATGATGCGCTTATACACCAATCGGTACTAATTACGTTTTACACTGAGGGGTCTGTTACTGTATTTGGCAGTCACACAGTATGTTGTGATAACAGAATTTATGCTCTTTTTATAAGAAAGCTCAAAAGGCGTTCTTCAAGTGGGTAGATCATGATTCTCTACAGATTAAAAAAAAAGCTGCAGCTGAAACATAACTGGTATTTGCCTAGGTTTATTTAAGATAACTTTTTTATTCATTTAATATTTTTAACTATGACAGAAGCAACACCTCCCCCCCCCAAAAAAAAACCCACAGGGATAAAAATACATTGTCAAAGGATTTTTTTTAAAAAAAATGGCAAGTGCCATCAGGTCTTCAATCCATTTAGCAAAAGGGACAATAGATTAACTTTTCAACGCTCAACTCTCAGGGTGTTTTGGCCATAAGGTCACAGAGAACTTACATTATCAGGTTATCAAATTCCAAGTACTAGGTATGTAATATAAAAGAATATTATGTGAAAATATTTGTTTTTGTCACACAATTATATAATCCAATACTTTCTCCCAAAACTTATTAAAGGTAAAACATTGTATAGAGAAACATTATTATATCTCCAGAGTAATTGGTTTTGATAAGCCTTTTTATGTAAATGTAACAGTGATGAATAAATTCTAATTTTTTTTATAAGTTAAACTTTGAGTTCCATTGACACTCTTGTTATAGCACTCTCCTATATTGTCTAGGCCAGGGGTAGGCAGCCTTGGCTCTTTTATGACTAGTGGACTTCAACTCTCAGAATTCCTGCTACTAAGTGAATTATATTTTTTGATATACACATACCCAGATATTTAGCAGTATCAAACAAATATGGAATAGATGTTCCTTAAATAGCTGGGAAACTAAATTGTCATCAATAGGCATCAATTCCAATTTGGACCAGTTAATATAGTATCCTGCTATTTTACTAAAGTGATCTATGTTTTACATCATCACTGGGTTAGTAGTAATCTGAGGTTTAGAAATAAAGAATGCCTGCTACAAATAAAAACCCTTTTTGTTCAACTGAGTTATGTACTACTCTGTAGATCTCCTTATGTTGTTCAATTCCATAACCCAAGGGTTCCACACGTTAAAAAGCAAGGGTGAAAGTGGACTTCCTTGCTTGGTTCCTTTAAATGGTGGAAAAGTAGAAAACATTCCATTAACCTTTAGTTCAGATGTACAGTAAGGCATATATATATAATATCTTCATTAACTTTATGAATTCCAAATCCAAGTTTATTTAATACACCAAACATGTATTTATATATTTTGCCATAAAGCTAAATTCAACAAGTTGTCAGGGTAACTTATCCACAGCTTATTGAATTTATCTGGATCTCACCAGATCCTGAATCACAAACCAAGGCTGTCTTATGTACATCCTGATGACCACTATTAGATTTTTTAAAAAGCTATGCTACCATTTCTAGCCAGGATTTTAGCCTAATTACAGTACAATAATCTTAACTAACTACAAGATGAGTTCTCACATGCTCGACTAATGGTCCATTGAATGAGAAAATTCTATTTTGCTATTCCCCCTTTTTGCTATTAACCTTGTACAGTACTTGGACACTTTCCCTGTCCACTAGCATCCATCTCTAGGGGGCGGTGCTCATCTCCATTTCTCATCCATGGGAGGCAGTGTTATTGGAAGACACTTCTATGATCACGTGACCAGCATGACTATTACACCGAGGATCATGGAACACTGTTGCCTTCCCACTAAAATGGTACCTATTTATTTACTCGCATTTGCATGCTTTCAAACTGCTAGGTTGGCAGGAACTAGGGCAAGTAATAAGAACTCATCCCATCAAGCAGCACTCCAGACTGTCAGCTTTTCAGATGACAAGCTCAGTGTCTCTAACCACTGAGCCGTTGCATTCCAGATTATCCAATATACAGTAAAATAAAAATTCCATATACATGAGTATATATTTAAAGGTCTGGAATTAAAGACTTCTCTAGATCGAGTACTAAAATTATCGATATCAAATGCTGTGACACTATTTTCCATTTCTGAAGAAACTGAACTATATATCCATACAGTATAATACTTTAAAAGGACTAAATATTTTTAATATACAACTCACAAAAGGCTTAATTTTACTGGGGGCCTATATGATGAGCAGGTAATATAATAAATACAAAGGTCAGATACTGTACATAACCATTTCTTCCATCCCTGAGTAATATAAGCACAGAACTTTGCTATTTTTGAAGTAGAAACAGTAATGAGGTATTGATAATATATCCAGAAACTTTGCTGTGCTTAAATTACCAAAGCAAATAACATTTTCTGGCATCCAGTTTCAATTCCATTGGTTTATTTTTCAAGTATAAAATAATACAACTTTTAGAATTCTATTCTTTCATTAAAAGAAAAAGAAAAAAACCTACATCCTTTAGATCCTTATTGTTTTTCCCACCTTAACTTATTGTCCTTCAACTCCAAAATACAATTGAAATATTTCACCACATCTCTTGTCAATTAAAAAATGATACAATTGTCCCAAATCCATGTGATTCCCTCTAGCACCATGTGCATCAAATATTTTTTCTTCAAAAGTCAAAAACTTCTTTTCCTTCTCCATCTCGTCTTCAGTCCCTTCTATGGAAATGTCTTCTCTGTGACGGATTAAAATTCGCTGCCATGATAATCTTCTTATCCTAACACAATGAGAATATTATAAATTATTGAAGCACAGGAAGTATAGGTTAGTGACTAGTAATGATTTCCCATTGAAACCAATAGATGTTAACTGAGATAAAAAAATTCATAGGAGAAACTATTATTCCCACTGTCTTAAGCTTTATCTACACAAGGAAACATGTCTCCACTCCCAGGATGAGAAATGCACTCCTTAATAATTGTTTTCTAATCCCCAATATCCATGCTTTTGGAAAAGCATCCAAGAATTTTAGAATTAATGTTATGTTTACTGTTACTTTTGTATTCTGCATTATTATAAATGCCTTGAGTTAGGCGACTTACAAATTGAATGATAAGTAAAAAAGGAAATACCGTATTTTTCCATCTATAAAACGCACCTTTGTATAAGACCGCCCCCAATTTTCTAAACAAAAATTCAGAAATCAACATTTTAAATATTAAACAAACCACATCTTTAGTGGCAGTAAAACAAGTGACCATGCCATCACACAAGGGAGGCGACTTTCTCCAATCAGATGGCGCTCTGTGGGCTTAGTCCCGCCCACCCCTCGGCCTCAATCACTGTACTGAGGCAGCTTCCCGGGGCTTCTTGCGGCTTCAGCCCGAGCTGCGCCGGTGAAAAACAGGTCATAGAAGGCGGCTTCAGTGAGACCGGCAGCATCCTTAGGGCAGCGTGATCCTCCAGCACCAGGCAGCATCTCGTGCCGGCTTTCTCCCCATCCAGGATATCCTCCTGCACCAAGCGGCATGGCAGCATCATGTAAAAAACCCACACAGGCATGCCCTGGGCTACGGAGGTTACCGTTATTTTTTTGTGTATAAGACGCACCTGATTTTGAACAGGATGTTTGCAGGAAAAAACAGCATCTTATACATGGAAAAATACAGTATCTCCATTAATTTGAACAGAAAAAAATCTTTCCAGTCCAATCTCTTATCTTGGTAAGGAAATGTTTCACCCTCCTAAACAGAATCTTCTCTCCAATGCAAATGAATATAAGATATTGTTTCTGAGTCAATCAACCCAAAATAAAAACCCATGCCTTTGTTACTTAGAGAACAAGGAACTATTACCTTGCCCAAAATTCTTCACACATCTCTTGTGGACCTTCTACGCAAATGATGCCTGGTTTTCCAGGCATGCTGAATCCAGAAAGAGAGAGTTCCTTAGACCATTCAATTATACTTTTTCTCTTCTGTTTGTTATAAATATGATGACTGTAAATCCAGAGTCTAGTGAGAATACATTCCGATTTCTGAATATCTGATTTCTCAACAGTAGATGGCAAGGGTCCTTTGCTGATATACATGGCAGCATGGTCTTTAACCCATTCTCTTGCATTTAATATGCAAACATCACCAGCACAATGTTTCTTCAAGTAAGTAATGAGATCTGCATTCATCTGAACTTGCTGTGATCGACTTAATAATGGAGATCTAAACAAAGGGCATCATTTCAAGTATAAAGTAAAATTAAAAAAAACTGTTTTGATATCAAGCAAGACTTGATTCTCAATTATACTTAACTGTTTTTATGTTGAAAGTTAACAGGTTGGATGTAGATCAAAAGTATTCATTTAATCGTAACAAATGCAGCAAAAGTTGTTATGTCCAAAGAGTAAAGAATTATCTAATTTCTCACAGATGCCCTCTAGTTAAAAGGCACTTTGCCAACTGAAACTCAAATGCATGCAAAAACGTAACTAACTATATTTCACCATACTTCAGACAACAGGAAGAAATATATAAAATGACTAGTCAAAAGCCATAGTGAAAATATGGCTCAGTTCAGAAAGGTCCAAAATAGGTCAAGATACAACTGGGGTATATCTCATAATATTTGTTTTTTAACTTATATGCTGCCTCTCTCACTGATAAGGCAACTCTGGTATAACATATATACCACAGTAATAATAATAATATACCTGCTTTTTGTTCAGCTGTTCAACTGTTGTATGGTTTTTGCTATCTTTTGCATTCCGGTATCTCAGTAATATATCAATCTTTATTTACAATTATTTCTATGTTGCTTACTTGAGCAGCTCTATATAGGTTAGTATTTAAAGAATGAATATTAAACTCTTTTTAAAAATGATATTATCTTTCAAATATACCCCTAAAGCCTTATGCAAAAGCACTATCTTCAACTGTCGCTCAAAGGATAAAAAGATGGGAACCAACCTAACTTCAGTGGATAAGCACTGAGGGTGAGTTCTCAATTATCTATTCTTTCCTGAATAGATAATGTAATGTATGCTGAAGAAAATGGTCCTGAAGATTGCAAGGATCCAAGTCATATATATTTACTAATAAAACCAAATTAATTAAATATATGAATTTCATGGTTAGTATTAAGGATTACAATTCCAGAAAATCCATTAGATTTATATCACACTATTCAAATCATATGAACTTATCAGTATATTTCTCTTCTTGACATTTTATTATGTAACTAAGATCACTCTATTTACCAATATGAGAATTATAGCATCCTATCAAAATTATACTGCATTTCATCTTTCAGCCTACTTATCCTGTTATGTATTAAAATGTACCTTATAGTGATTTCTGGAAGAATAGTTGGATATTTTAATGGGAAAGCACAGCACAAAGAAAGTGGTACCTAGAAAGAAGTTTTTTAAAGTTAAAATTCTACTAGCAATCTATTTGTGAACTTTTTTTTTTTTACATAAGGGTGCATTACCTTATTTTCACCAGGAGTTTCTACATCTAAATTTAAGATGAATTGTATTTTCGAAGATGGCACTTCTAAAGTACATTTTCCAACATAATCTTTCAGTTCTGCTAAAGCCAACTGATCAGTCACCTTAAAATCACCTTCATTAGGAAACATACTAGAAAGTAAATCTAATTCAGAAAGTTGTAGTTCAGCTTCTTCCAAATTGCTCATTTTTGGTTTATGAATGTAATTCCTATAAAGAAGTGGAGAAAATATTATTGGGTACACTTTTAAATTCTTAAAAACTAAGGAATCAAACATCTTCAGTTCCTAAATGGTATACTATAATTAATGATATAGCTTCAAGAGAATAATCTATTAGCAAACAATTTTTTTGAAGATTAGAGTATTCTTAATAATGAACATTTAGCTTTCCTAGTTCTGCAATGTCAGAATGTAATTCATTGTATAAAACAAGTTCTGAACATGCAATTGTACATGTAACTGGTGGAGAGCAACAGTATGTTGGCTTTCAAGATAGCCTCTAGATCAGCGGTTCTCAACCTATGGGTCGCGACCCCATTTGGGGTCGAACGACCGTTTCGCGGGGGTCGCCGGACACCGCAATCCACCATTTTGTTTTTTTGTTTTTTTTTGTCGCGCGCGCGCCATGCATGCGTGGATCGGCCCGTCGCGGTCCGCCATTTTTTTTTTTTCGTGCGCGCCGTGCATGCGCGGATCAGCCCGACGCGCGCATGCGCGCGTGCCGAGGTCACGCCGCGCATGGGCGGGGCAAGTGGGGTCTCAACCTGAAAAAGGTTGAGAACCACTGCTCTAGATTAGGGTTCCCATCTTGCAAAGAATAGTGAGCCTGCTTGTTTGGGCTTTTCCTATATTTGGGTCATTCTGCCCAAAATGTATTAAACGAATGAGCATAAGAGTCATGGTAGCACAGTGGTTAGAATGCAGTACTGCAGGCTACCTCTGCTGACTGCTGGCTGGCAGCAGTTCAAGTCTCACCAGTTCAAGGTTGACTCAGCTTTCCATCCTTCCGAGGTCAGTAAAATGAGGACTCAGATTGTTGGGGGCCATAGGCTGACTCTGTAAACTGCTTAGAGAGGGCTGTGAAGCACTGTGAAGCAGTATATAAGTCTAAGTGCTATTGCTATTGTCCTTAACATTAGCAGGGAATGCTATGTGTGGCACAGATACAACTAAGGTTGGTAACCAAATCTACATTTTTTTTTCTTATTGAAAAACATTATGCTGAAGCCCTAATTGACCAAAACCATGATGGGTAACAGAAGGCAATATCTATCAGGTCACCTGATGAGAAGCTGGCAATATTAAAGATGGAGACCTAGGAAAAGTAAACAGTCAAGAATATTAATTAATAAATAGAAAGAAAAATGGATATGCTATACATCTGTGAAAACAGTAGACAAGAACATTACAGAAGTCCTGATATTGTTGTGGAGAATTGAATGCAAAGAAGGAAATAGGATTAATTATACATGAAAGGGCTAGAATTTATGCCCAAAACAATAGCTGATGTCCTTATATGGTGAATGAATATTGTAAGTATTTAAAAATTATAATTTGTGTTTATTTTATCCCACTTTTGTTATTTTTAGAACTAATTCAAGGCAGTGAATATAACTCACACTCCTTCCTCCTATTTTTCCAACAATAATTCTGGGTGGTAGGTTGCGCTGACAAAGAGTGACTGGCCCAAAGTCACCCAGCTGGTTTTCATGCCTAAAGTGACACTAGAACTCACAGTGTCATGGTTTCTTGCCTGGTACCTTAACTATTAGACCAAACAATTGCACATTCACTCTAGGGAATTGTGATAATAGAGTAACCAGGAATGATTTTGGGGAAAAATTATGTAGCATTTTACTATAAAGGTAAACAGAGGTATAGTGAATAGTATTGAACCACTGAACTGTTACTTTATTGCTGTTTTCTTTTTATCTTTTGTCTTAATTTCTTTAGCTTACTGTTTTAACAATTTAATGTTGTATGTAATGTTTAATAAAATTGTTTTTCCCAAAACGAAATAGAAGTATTGTTATGTGTACTGTGTATGTAGAAACAAATCCATTTGTTTTTAGCCATATTAAGTTCCAGATCAGGATGTACAATCTCATTCTGGGGTTCAATTACTGCTTAGAATACATGAATGAGATATTACACATTGTTCACTACTCATAAATACTTAAGTATGCTTTGAAAGTTGACCTGTTTTCATACTACCCCTAACAGTGGAGGAAGAAAAATGTGAAAATGATTGATATAAACAAATATTACCAAACATGAACGCATGCTCTCCTGATGGTTGGACTTTCTTTAGAACTGGGTCACAGATAAAGTGTGAAATCACAATATTGGAAACAACTTGGTCAAAATATATTTTCCCTTTCCTATGCCAACAGAGCACAGCAGAACTGTGATTCAGTATGTAAGTTGATCAAGCAAGCAGTAAGAGTACTGTAATACCATCGATATTAACTTTTCTTTTTCTTAATACTTAATTCACGTGAATTACAAATTAACGTTTAAATCTTTTTAAGATTATTTTACATATTAACAAATATAAAACATATTAAATGACAACATCCTGCCAAAGTCAATTCAGAGCTTGTTTCCTAAATACAGTATAGCAGGGGTTCTCAACCTTGGCAACTTTAAGATTTGTGGACTTCAATTCCCAGAATTCCTCAGCCAGCTTTGCTGGCTGAGGAATTCTGGGAATTGAAGTCCACAAGTCTTAAAGTTGCCAAGGTTGAGAACCCCTGCAGTATAGTAAGGCTGACGATGAAGCTCTGTAATATAGTAATTGTTAATACCGATAGCTGGAATGAGAATCAGCCCGATTTGGATTGCCAGCCAAATTCCTACATAAAAACCATCAACTTCTACCGTCAGAGCCCAAATGTAACACAAAATTGCTTGCCAACCATTGTGCCTGTAGTTTGTGTAGTTTCTAAAATACAGAAATCCCAGTTTAAATGAAATGTGACTAATCTGGTTTCAGATTTCCTTCGTTATATTAAAAGACGGGGATGGGGGAGCCTATTTTGCTTCTACTGAAAAATGAAGAACGCCACACACCACCGCTCAATCGCAAGCCACTGCGCTAAAATCCCGCTTGCGGTTGCGTTGTTCCCATTTTTGCTACGGGCGCGTCATCAGCTCTAGAGCGACGACTCTCCGTAGACGACTGACTTCCGCCACCGCCGCCTCGTCTTACGTTTTCGTAGAGATTGCTTACCCAACAGCCAAATGGACCGGAAGTTTCCGCTGAGCAAAGGAGCCTTTCCGGAACAAGCGCTCTATGTCACTAATTGAACAGGATTGCCCGAGAGTCGTAAATCTCCTCTGGCGTCGCAGGCATGTGTCGTAAAATATTTAAATTCGGGAGGTTTCTTCCCCACGCGCGGTGACAGCAGATTTTTTTCCCCAGGTCACTGCGTGGAACTTTTTCTCAGCGGCCCCTTGAACTTCTTGTCTCTAATCCTTCCAAGGTAAGAAATGCTGCACTATTGGTTTCGGCTGTTGTCAGTAAGGGCCGAATAGGCGGGCTGCGAAAAAGTTGAAGTGGCCAATCAAAAGGCCGGCTGGATTGCTTCTCCTGGGACAATGCGGCGGCGCGTGCGGGCAGAAAGAGCTGAAGCCGCCCGCCCGCAGCGTTTCTTTGCCATTCGTGTTTTCCTGCCAGAGTTTGTGCTGGCATTTGGCATTTCCAGCTGTTTCTCCGTCTCCTCCCTTTGTTTGAGGCGTTAGTCCTCTCGGCAGATGTAGGCTGAGAAAAAGAAAAGTTGCCAACTAACTCCCACGTCCGCCAGGAAATTGGACATTACATTTGAAAGTGCCGCAGTTCAGTAAATATGCTTGTTAGTCCAAGAAGTGAGAGGTTGGTTGGACGTGCCCTTTAAAGTATTAGAAACTGATTGGCTACTTTCGTCTTGCCCTTTTGTAATTATTGCTCAACGGGCAAATGCTAGCTTTTTCCTGGCATATAGAAATTAATTGAATATGCCAGGTTGCTCTTGAAAGCGCAGAAAATTAACCCATTTAAAGAGCTATTGCCCCCGTTTAAGAAGAATGGGTTTTGGTTGTTTTTCTTTTTAACCCTTCCATTTTGCAAGCATAAGGAAAATAAAGTATGTACAGAGATGTCAAAACTGCTGTGTTTAATTTTATGTTTTCACTTTAAAATGTTTTTAAGTCAAATGCTTTTGGCTCATATCTTGATATTAATCAGAAACGAAACTAAAATTCATTTTAGTAAAAGAAACTGCTATTATATTTTCTAGGCTGTTACAAATGATTGTTATTATGAAAACATGATTATTAAAGAAAGGTGAATAAAGAACAGATTCAATTAAAGAATTTCCCTGGAAAATAAGAAATTCATAAAACAATTTCATAAGTAGGACAGGGTGGAGTTATTGTCTTTGAATAATCCCTATGGAAGTACAATTATATTTGTAAATGTATTTGTGTATCCCTTGATACATTGATAAGATTTATTAATTTTCTCAGTGTTAATCTTTAGCTCTGAATTAAATATGTTGAGACTGGTTTGATCCCATTCGATATACACAAAATTATATTTTAAACTGCTATTGCTGAATTTAAAATTCACTTTGCTTAATCACAAAGATTAGTATTTAAAAGCTACTATGAAGACATCCATGAATCTGTATTGAAATAATAGAATATTTTCCAAAGCAGTTTGTCACAATTTGTTTTGTATAGATATATGTAAAATGCTTAGTTCCCTTAATAAACACAATAGAAAGGAAGCAGAAATATAAATTTCCTCCTTTCATGTATATAATACAATACATTCATTGCTATTTACAGGTTTTAAAATTTAATTGGAAAATAATCTGTTTTCTTTTATAGTTCGATGTGAAATTAAAGCCTATATTGCTATAATGGGAAAGAAGCGCACAAAAGGAAAAAATACTCCTGCCGATGTCTCACCAGATGTTCTGGGTATGCATAACATATACAGATAATTTGTTTAAGTTGCATTGCTATGGAGAACAGTAAGATTTTACTCCTTAGCAAAATGTTTAATGTGACCTTGAAGATGTTTATCCAATTAAGATTCAACTTCCATAAAGTGAAACAATATTTATGGGTAAACATGTTTATCTTAGTCCATATTTAAGCCCATATGTTTCGGTAATCTAGATTTCAGGTAATTAGCATCAAATTAAAATACAATGGCCTAGAGACAGCATTATCCAGGAGCTACTTTTCAGATAAGTACTGTAGCTAAGAGCCATTGACAAACACATCACAATGAATGGAGCAGATTTCTGAAGGAGATTGGTTTCCCCCCCCCTCTCTCTCCCCCCCTCTCTCTCCCTCCCTCTCTCCCTCCCTCTCTCCCTCTCCCTCTCCCTCCCTCTCTCTCTCTCCCTCTCCCTCTCTCCCTCCCTCCCCCCCTCTTTCTCTCTCTCTCTGTGTATGTAAGGCAGTCAGTTTCTTAGAAGCTTGTTACTGACAGCCAGCTGATCTTTGGCCATGTCTTATGGACTCTAAATAATATATATTTAAAGCCCCTTTAATGTTGATTCTTATTCTGTGGAAAATTTCTCATAGGACCAACATGCAAGCACCTTCGCAAAGGATTGGAACAAGGTCTTCTGAAAAAAGCGTTGCAGACTGTGGACTTGAATTCCTGCCAGGATTGCCAGATAGATGACAATAAGACAGATGAAAAATCTGATAAGAGGGCAGAAGACAAACCATCAATATGGTTATGTTTAAAATGTGGCCATAGGGTATGTCCCAGTTACTATTACTAAGGAAAATATATTGCAGATGTTTCAAATTTATTCTTGCGGAGGAAAATCATAGAACCAAATCTTTTTGTGGCACACAATTTCATCCCAGCATCACAAGACATCCTCTACATGATAGAAAATTTAAGCATAGCTTTTTTCTATACATTTAAATGCACAATTGTTTCCAGATTCAAAAGAAGAAAACAGTATATGAACAGATGCATAATTATGAACACTTTTTCAGTCAGTACTTTATGACACCTCTTAAGGCAGATACAATTATTTCTGAATGTTTCCTATAGCTGTCCAAATGTCTTTCGCTTATAATTTTGTTTACACAGTTCCTTGCAGAACTTTTCTAGCTCAGAAATATTAGGCTTTCTTTTGAAACTGCATGTCTGAGTATTACCCCTGATGGTCAATCATTTTCAAGTCGGCGGATTTTAATGGCCATTCTAGAACCCCCTCCCCCCCTTTTAAAATATATTTCTTGTAAGTAAGTACTTCATGGTTGATTCGGAATTATTCAATAAAATTACCATCTTACTAAAATATCTAACTTGTACTTTTCAGCAATAATCTTAGCTTCTGTTTGCAACACTTACATTTTGGGAATCTCTAACAGAGATTGTTCATGGCCTTCCAGATCTTGTTGCTTCAAATTCAGTAGTTCCCTGTAACGTCCATTTCTTACTGTTGAAATTGCTAGCTTAAAAATTTTGTTGTGAGAGTGCATCCTTTCTCTACGTTGTAAGAGTGAATTGCCATTTATTTATGAAATTTACAGGCAGCCCATCTTACCACAGGATAACTTTAGGCAGCTTACAATCACACACACACACACACACACACATCATAAATAAATTAAAACAAGCCAAATATTATGATCCAGTTAAAGATGGGGAGAGAAGTTTGGCTGTGGGGAAGGTGGGATCTGTTGTTAGTCAATCAACCACCTCCGCTGTGTTGTTCCCCCATTGGAGCCACAAGGTAGCTGGCAGAGCCAGGTCTTTAGGCTCTTACAGAAAGTCAGGAGGGTTGGGGCCAACCTCACACTGGGGAGCAAGATGTTCTAGAGGCATTTTCAAATGCTCAAGCAACTGCTTGGAGAATGTTGATAGAATCGCAATCACAAGTTATTGTGGAATTGTCCTCATCCAGCTAATAGCAGGTCTAACAAATCAATCTCTTTATAGGACATATTAATATGTCCAAACTTGTCATACAGGCTTTTAATTAATTAATTTTGAATCTGTCAAGAACTGCATGTAAATAATAACTATGCACTTCAATTGTCATTTTTAACTGTAAAATAAAAATATTTTTGTTTCACCTTAACAAATACTTTACATTGCTAAAGTCCTGTACTTGTGATATTATATTACAGGGTTGTGGCAGAAATTGTCAAGAGCAGCATGCTTTAAAACATTATGAAACGCCAAGATCAGAACTTCACTGTTTGGTTCTTAATGTGGAAAACTGGTGTGTTTGGTAAGTTTATCAAATTTTAAAAATAAAATTTTATTTTTATTATTTATTTGTATTCCACGTTTACTATTTTTGCAAATAACTCAAGGCAGCAAACATGTCCACTATACCTTCCTATTCTCGTTTTCAACTCCTGTTTTCACAACAATAAACCTGTGAGATGGCTTGGATTGAGAGAAAATGACTGGCCCCAAATTACCCAGCTGGCTTTCATGACTAAGGCACTCACTTCATGACTGAGAACTCACAGTTTCTTGCTTTCTAGCCTGATGCCTTAACCTCTAGATCAGTGATGGCGAACCTTTTAGAGATAGAGTGCCCCAAAACCGCCCCTGCCCCACCTCCCCACCCTGCCTGCAGGGCCACCCACCACCTCCACAGCCCGCTGCAGATTGCCCAGGCGGCCCAGCAGTGCCATGGCATCCACACGCTCTGCCTGCGCCCCGCAGCATCAACTGCATGCGACGGGGCGTGAGAGCAAAGTCTTGGCCCGGCTGCCATTCCTTGGCTGCACTGCTTCGCATGGGCCGTGCTTAGGGGCGACTCTCCTCTGGGGGGACTGCTGGTGAGGAGCGGGCTGCGGGGGGAGGCAGGGCTGGAGGGATGGCACACGTGTCCACAGAGAGGGCTCTGAGTGCCACCTCTGGCACACATGCCATAAGTTCACCACCATTGCTCTAGATTAATGGTAAATGTATAACACAAAATGGAATGAAGTATTTTTCTAAGGACTGTTAAAGTATTGTTTAATATATTTATATTTCAAAAATGTGTGAATTATGTTCCACTACATACTTTTCTAGTTTAATGTAAACCAAATTATTGTGCATGTCTGGACTCTTTAATCAAACTAGGTGCTATTTGTGTGATGATGAAATACAGTATACTTCGACTACTCGACTGGGCCAGCTTGTGGATTTTATTAGAAAACAAACTTGTGTGAACATTCCAAATACAGGTCAGTTCTTTTAAGGTATACTACTTGCATTATTCTCAAGAGAAACTATGTCATCATCAAGAATCAATACAAACTTGATACAACATAATCATTCATTTACAATAAGTGATATTGGGAATACTGAAAATTTTAATGCATTGTAACCAGCTGATTTGAAAAATGTAACTATTTTTCACTTGGATGTTAGAGCGAATCAAGAATACTGTGGTCTTCAGTGACTGGAGGGAAAGAAATTAGTAAAAATTCAAACTGATAATTGCGTTTAAATTTGTAGCAACTACTTTTAGGTTGAAATTGAACTGTAAGTACTAAAATGCTTTATTCTACATATTCTACATTTGAAAGCCCCATACATTTCTTGCCTTCATAAATTATATTTATTGACTCAAAACAAATTTGGTGTGTGTGTGTGTGCCCCTTTGAAACAGTGTTGACTCCAAGCAATTGCCTGGACTAGTCTGCAGTTTTCTTGGCAAGATTTTGGAAGCAGTTTGGCATTGCTTCCTTTCTTGGAGCTGAGTAGGAGTGACGGGCTTCAATTCATCCAAATAGCTTCTTGCCAAAAGCAAGAAGAACTTAGAAATTAGAACTCGTAATCTTCCAGTTTCTGGCCTTGTGCCTATATCATCACACCAAATTGGCCATCTTATAATATTGGCTTATATTATTATTTCTCCTCTCATGGTCTTGTTTTATCTATGTTTATGTTTTGTAGAATGTTTCAATTGCTGGTTTTATTCTACACCATCCATAGTCACTTTGTGTGAGATACGCAACCATATAAATTTGACAAATAAACAATTACTGTAGATACTACAATTCTCATTAACCTTGTGAACTCTCAAGCTTCCTCCTTCCGTTATATATTCAAGATGGACAGTATTTAATATTTATTTGTTATGTATATGTAGGGGTGTGGGTCTATACATATGTTGTACATAGTATGTTTAGGTGTATGTCATGTATGTATTTCACTTTGAGAGAGGGCAACTAAATTTCATTTTTGATGTGTGCCGTTGTGCCCACAGTTAAAAAATGACAATAAAGGTTATCTATCTATCTATCTATCTATCTATCTATCTATCTATCTATCTATCTATCTATCTATCTATCTATCTATCTACCCTTTCACATTTCATTCTCTGATCCAGATTCTTAAAACAATGGGACAGGCTATAAGTGTTTGACATGTTTTCTTTTTAAATTGCATCATTGGGATGTCAGATTGTTTTTACAGGAAATGTCCTTCTTTACGATCACTTATTCATAATGCTATAGGGCAAAATCTGTAGTATAGATGTATACCGTATTAATATACTAAAGACTTTTTAAAGATTTTAAAATGACTATAATGTCTTAGGATGGTACCGCTAACTGAAACTTGATGGACTTATTTAAAGATCCTATTTTTTCTGTGTTAGCTATAAGGTTTCAGGCTGAAAGGTAAATGTATCAGCTTTGATTAGCTCTCTATGAATCCAACCATCTAGTCCAGGGCTTTTCAACCAGTGGTACGTGTACCACTTGTGGTACTTTGCCACATGGCAGATGGTACGTGATTGCTAGCCAAGTGTAGCAGGGGAGGGGAATGAGCCTAAGCAAGCCAAGCCTCAGGGAGAGGCAGCTGCAGCTGCAGGACTGTCTTGGTGCTGGCAGGGCTCCAGCTGATTGGCTCTGAGCTGGAGGTGAACTGAAGAAAAAGGGGGGGAAGAGAGGAGAGGCTATAAAAGAACATGGTTTGGGTGGGCGGAAGGGGAAAAAAGACAACAGGAAAAGTTTAATCCCTTTAAACAAATGTAATTAGTTTTACCCCCTTTAATTGAGTCTGTCTTTGGCTTTTAGAAAGTTTTCTTTGAAGGTAAACTGGCTTAATTTAAAGCTAAAGCTTTTCATAATTGCCAGAGCCTTTCAGTCTAAAATTGCAACATTGTGACACGTGACACGCCTGAGGCAGTTTAAAGAGAAAAAAAAAGCTAAAGCTTTTAAAGCTAAAAAGCTAAAGCTTTAAAGCTAAAGCTTTTCACAATTGCCAGAGCCTTTCAGTCTAAAATTGCAACATTGTGACACGTGACATGCCTGAGGCAGTTTAAAGAGAAAAAAAAGCTAAAGCTAAAAAGCTAAAGCTTTAAAGCTAAAGCTTTTCACAATTGCCAGAGCCTTTCAGTCTAAAATTGCAACATTGTGACACGTGACGCCTGAGGCAATTTAAAGAGAGGGAAAAAATGGAGTTTGTGTTTCTTTATTTTCTTGCTTTGCACTTGATTCCTGTGTCTTTAAGGGTACAGGAAAGGGATTTGGGGGGGGTGCATTCTTACTACACTGTGGACGAGCTCAGAAGGGCCAACCAGCTAGCTCAGGAGTAAGACCTGTGGACTTCAACTCCCAGAATTCCTCAACCAGCCATGAGGGCTGAGGAATCCTGGGAGTTAAAGTCCATAAGTCTTAAAAGTGCCAAGTTTGAAGACCCCTGGACTAGCTGGTAGTGGTGCATATTAATAAACATGGATAAATTCATCATACATTTGTCAGTGCAAAGGGAAAGTAATTCAGTAAAGGAACAGCCACCGAAGAAATTAAAACTGGTACTTTTTTTCTACAGTTTGTAATATTAGATTATAGAATAAAATACAAAAATACAAAAGCAAATAGTAGGACACAGTGGGGAGGAAAAGGGGGAAAAGTGAGGGGGAGAAGAGAAAAAGAACATACTTCCTCTGTTGCAGTAGATTGAAGCATTAACATTGAACCTCAACTTTTTACTTTTCCATAATATTATAAACTAGCCATTTCTATAACAACAAATGAATCTAATCAATAAAACCTAAAATCCCCCCCCCTTTTTTTTTTAGTCATCAAGTTTTTGACACCTTGCTAAGCACTGGTGGTACTCAAATATTGTCATGTCCTAAAAGTGGTACAATCTGTGAAAAGGTTGAAAAGCCCTGATCTAGTCTATTTTAAATTAATTGTTTGAGAGGTAACTATTTGAAATTATATGTTTTATAGTACTTGTTTTTGCTTCAAATAAAAATTGTTTTTGCAATTGCTCTACTTTATCTTTGAAATGCTAAACAATTTTCATTTTGATTTATTGTATTTTAAAAAAAATATTTTTAGCTTCTAAAAATGAAGAAAACAAACCTTTGGAAAACAAAAAACTTAAAGACCACAAAAATGAGGAAGAGAAGGAGAAGAAGGAAATATTGTGCAAAGATAATAAAAACCAATTAAATGGCAATTCAGAAATGACGGTAAAAGGTCTTAGCAACCTAGGAAATACATGTTTTTTTAATGCGGTTTTGCAGGTATGATATAAATTAATCATTCTCAGAACTTTATTGCATCATGCCTTACGATTGTATTCGAAAAAAATGTAATATTGCTACTTACTAGCTTTGTTTTTTGTTAATCTTAATGTAGAAATCCTTATCTTGTAAAATTACATTCCAGATTCTTTTCCATTTTAATTTTGGGAGCCCTTTTATCAGCAGCACTTAGGAGAGCTTTATTTGTGTGTGTTAGAATAGTGGGTGTTCGTAAGTGTATAAATGTTTTGAGAAACAATATGTAATCTTTACTGGGCCATCTTTCATTTAATTCTATTCTGAATGTGTATTTCATTTTATATATAAAACCTACTAATTTGTATGTCTAATTAACTCTTGTTACAAAGTTTTATTCCAGTCTTTGTTTAAATGCTGCTACAAGTACATTAAATTAAATTACATTAAAATCTGGTTATAAGTTTTTGTGATTGTAAGTTAAGGCACCTCTAGGTCCGAAATTAATTTTCTGATCTTTTTGCCAGGATCATTAAGTGAACACCATGGACATTAAGCCATCCCATTCATTTCAATGAGTGGGGTTTTTTTGCCAGAAGCCAGTAAAAAACATGGAAAATTGTGGTCATGTGTCCACAGAACACTCTGACTTGTCATAAAGCTGACCCAGTCAGCCTGCAGTCACGTTTAGGATATTTATGATATTTACCATAAAGCACCCATTCCGTGGCCGCTATAATTTTCAATAGTCATAAAGCAACCTTTGAAAGTCATAAGTCAAGGACTATATGCAGAATCATTTGTAAAAGCAGTGTGAAAAACTATGGTGAGCAAGGCATTTTTACAGCAAATTTTGTTAAATTTATATAATAAATTATAGTGTATAGCCTTCTGAACATAAATAAAAGATATATATTGTTTGAGTTTTTAAATTTGTAAACAATTCACTTTTTTCCCCCATAGAATCTATCACAAACATCAGTTTTGAGAGAGTTGCTGAAAGAAGTAAAAATGCCTGATTCAACAATTACACTTGAGCCACCAGAATTCTCAATAACGGTATGAAAGTGGCTGTTTGGAATTATTAAAACTAGTTATGGATAGATTTAAATTCACTAAGCATATGTTGCTGTTATTTCATAGATAGTTTCTGAAGACAGAAAATAATCAGGGCATTAATTATTTGATCTTACGGAAGTGCAGTACTAAATTTCATTGTTTATGTGAACAAAGACTTATGCCTCTCACCCATTCTTTGAAATGGCTGAGGAGAGACTAAAAATGTTGGATAACAGGGTCTTTTTATTATGCCTCAGAGAAAGGGCCCTGAAGTTGGCTTTTTGAAGTTTGAATCTGGCTTTTCCTTTTTAGGCAAAGTTAACTATAATTTATCTCTTTGCTTTTCAAAAACATTAAGTTCTTAGTGGTGGGAAGAGAAATGGTAACAGGGCTGTAATATATGTAACTGCATATTTTTTATTTTTTCTGACACAAAGTTGTAATGTCATGACAGTACAGTACTTTAAATTGTGCCAGGAAGTAACAATGAACTGAGTTAACTTAAACATTAAAATATTTGATGATCATGAAGAGACTCCACTGTAAATGAGGAGAGAGCTTGAACTTTGTCTCATTTCTTTTTGAAGTTCAGCCCATTATTCCTACAAAAATATATGCATCTTTTGCTTCAGAGAATCAGTTGGCTGGCTTTTTCAGCTCGCATCAGAAGAAACAATAATAATCTATCAAACTTATACCCACACAATTCCCAATAATTTTGGGAAGGCTCACAACAGTCAGGAATTACGACAAAATTAGTAAAAGATATCAGGTGGACACATCAGATGGAATGAAGCAAGCATTCTCACTCCCCCTCACCAAAGGCCTAGGTTAAAAGCCAGGTCTTTACTGGTCTTCTGAACTGTAGTGGGGGAGGGGGGGCATCTAGAATGAGAGCTGCTACAGAGAAGGTGCAATTCCAGGATATCATTAGCTGATATTGTTTAATAAAAGGAAGCTCAAGTATGTCAATGCTGGAATATTGAAGTAGCCAAGCAGACACTACGGGAGACAGGAATCTCTCAAGTAACCGGCCCTATACCATGTACAGTGTTTATGGATAACAGCTAGCATTTTGAATCGTACCCAGAAGCAAACTGACACGTTCTGCAGCTCACAAAGCAGAGATGTTATATGGGCATACCAAGACATGTCCATCATTGCTCACGCTATTGAATTCTAGACCAGTTGAAGCTTATGGGTGGGGATCAAGGACAATCTCATTTTGAGCATGTTGAAGTAGTCAAGCTAAGAGGTGACCGGGACATGAGTCATGTTTGAAGGGTCTTTGTTTTTGGAAACAAGAAACTCTTGTGCAAAGTCCTTCCTGTCCACAGCTGCCACTTGCTCTGCAAGTCCAGGGGGAAAAAAAACAGATTGCATACCAAGTTTGAAGACAGAAGTGCTACCCCATCCAACATTAAGGGTGGAATATTCCCAGATGTAGGTAGCCCAAATACCCAGACCCACCCAGTCTTGTTAGGACTCAGTTGGAGACAGTTACACCCTGTCCAAATTTGCACAGACAAACTTGACAGACTTATTTGGCTAGACCAGGGATAGGCAACGTTTGTTCTTTTATGACTCGTGGACTTCAACTCCCAGAATTCCTGAGCCAGCCATGCTGAGGGGAAAGGGAGAGGTTTCCAAGCTGACCCATGCTGGCTCAGGAATTCTGGGAGTTGAAGTCCACGAGTCATAAAAGAGCCAAGGTTGCCTACCCCGGGGCTAGAGCAAGGTCAAAAGATATAACTAGGTATCATCAGCATGCGGATGATACCAAACCCTAAATATAAAAACATAAAACGCCAAACAAAAGCAGCACAAATGAATGCATAAAATATGCATGTATTTATAGTAGTTTCTTTATACGGTCTTTAGGAACCTTTGGAAGTCATGCTTGATCCTCCAAGACCTCTAACTCTAGCAATGTGCCAGTTTTTGGCAGAAATGCAGGAGACAAAAAAAGGATCTGTGATCCCTAGAGAACTTTTCTCTCAGATTTGTAAAAAGTGAGTATTTTATTTATAAAATTATAAAAGTACTGTTTAAGCAGATACATTTTGTGTAATTTTGGATCTATTTAATTTTAAAATCGATCAGAATACAAAACTAGTATTTGCATTTTTATTATCTATTTGTATATTTATCAATATATTTATCATTCATTAGAGCATATCTAAACTAGAGAGAAAGATTTAGATAAGATCAAAGGAGCTAGCAGATTGTTTTATTTTATTTCATTTTTTTTTACAATTGGCTTAAAGCAGGGGTAGGCAACCTTGGCTCTTTTATGACTCGTGAGCTTCAACTCCCAGAATTCCTGAGCCAGCCATGCTGGCTCAGGAATTCTGGGAGTTGAAGTTCACGAGTCATAAAAGAGCCAAGGTTGCCTACCCCTAGCTTAAAGCAATGTATGAATCTAATTCAACATCAACTTCTTACCCAGTCATAAGAATGGACTGGGACTTTAAATTTTGAAAGAGTGCAGTATTACATACTAAGACAGCATGTATATTTTAGAGAGATATCTGTATGTAGAATTTATTTATTATAGCTTACATTACACTCAAAGTCTCAGTGACAATTATATTATTTTTATAATATGCTAATTTATTTAAATTGTTATAAATTTTTACACTGATCAGCTAAATATTAAAGTGGAGTTATCAGTTGCTATATAACCTTTTTCAGACAATTTCAAGATGACAATTTACTTATAAATATATAAAGGCTTCTGGATTGTATGCATTTTAATAAGGAATTAGTGCAGCATTTGAGAAAGATATGCATCAAATTATACTGTGAATATCTTTAAACACTATTTTTCTGAATGTCAGATTATATCAGGAATAGTACAATGAAATAAGCTGTTTCATTTAAGAACAATATTTGTGCTTATAACACCTTATAACCCTGCCCCCGCTCTCTGGAAATGTTAAGTTCATGTGCGATTTTTCTGTACCATTTTTTCCCTTTGTATAATATTTATACAGAAAGTATTGCACTTTTCTTAATCTGTATCTGCATATTTCACAATAGAGCAACACGATTCAAAGGGTATCAGCAGCAGGACAGCCAAGAGTTGCTTAGATATCTATTGGATGGGATGAGAACTGAAGAAATCCAAGTAAGTACCGGTATTTCATGATGAATCATTATTGTAGTTTTATCCTGACAGTCACATTCTTCTTTATTTACAAAAAGATTAATGAGAATGAAACTGTCAATCATTTCTGAAAATTAACTGACAAAATCTATATTTTAAGTAACTGAAGTCTTCTTTTAAAAAATGGATATGGGCTAGGCTTCAATCTCATACATACTTAGTGGACAGTAGATCTGTGATTCATGTTGACTAAATATGCACATTTTTTGTCATTCTAATTAAAAAAATGCTTACTGAACTTTCATGTACAATATGAGCAATATTCTAAATTCAATGCAGTATTCCGTTCATCATTCCCAGGAAGGACTACCATGAGCCATTGGGCCTATAATGATAAAGTTATTTAATCCACCAAAAACTGGTTTGTAGAAAAATACGAGAAATTATTTTGATGACTTTTTATACAGCCTATCTCATTTTCTCTCTCCATCTAGCTCCTTTAAATCTTCCTCTGAGAACTAGAGAATCCTTCAGACTTGTTAGGGGTACAGAGTAGAAAATGTGGAATATCATTTTTGTTTATTTATTTTGCAGAGTAGCAAGTGTGTATTAATATAAAGCTAATATTTTCTATTTACTAAAAAACTTATTTATGAATAGTATTTCTCTTCAACAAATATAATTGTTGAACTGAAAAATACTTTATTATACTTATTTCTAGAGAACAAGTGCTGCAATTTTTAAGGCACTGAATAATTCTGACAAAGAAAATGAAGAGTTGAAAAAAAAGATTAAAGGTAAGTCAGTCCTATCTTATCATTTGCATATTTTAAGTGGAATCTTTCACTTTTGAGGATGAAGTGAAACTCTTTCCTTGAATGAGAGTTGTTTTAAAAATTGATCTTCATTTAAATAGTATAATAATGTCCTATTAGTTAATATTCCGCTAGCATAATTTAGGGTTAGACTTCTATCCCAGCAATATTCTGTTAACATTCAGATTCAGTGTACACGTATCTGTAGATTATCTGATTGATTTTAGCATTTATGTTATGTGTTTGTATACTTGCAAATTTTGAAATCTTCCCTTCAACTTTTATGTCTGCAAGGAAGACATAAAGTTGCAAAATTAATTGATGTACAATATGAAGTTTGTCAATTGTTATTTCATATGTCTTTTCTTTGTTTCATTTGACTAAATGCTTGTATATATGTATACAGGTAGACTTTTAGCCCACAGTTGGCTCTGGCACGTCTGTCACTAAGCAAAGTGGTCACTAAGTGGGAAATATGTAACTATGACTGTCCTTTGGAATGTTCATTCCAGGGGTGTTGAGGTTGAAATTGACAAAATTAAATCAGTTTCACACTTTCAGCTTTTGCTGGCTTCCTAAACACTTCCCTGCCCCTTCAGTGTGGAAGGGATTACAAGAGAGTAAGCAGGCATACAAAATAGGGAATGCACATCAAAAGCAGTGCACTGGCATTGGCACCCACGAGTCTGCAAGGCAAACAGCCTGGTTTGTTCTCCATCATGTGCCTCTCTGCTCTGCAAGGGGAGGGTGAGAAAAATAGCAGGCAGGCTGTAATGGTGATCACATGACAGGGACAGCACTGCGGTGACCTCAGAGAATGAGGCAATTGGTAAGTGAGCACAATGATTACCTTAGGATGGTCAGATTTATAGATTTCCTCACACTGTAATTCTAGGTCTTAACTGCTTTTCTTAAGTGACAGCCTCAATATCGCATAAAACATTGAAAAGATTATCAAAAGCTACTACTCAGCTTTTTTAAAAAATAAAATAATAATTCTTCAGATATAACCAAAATCGTTGGACTCTCTGAAGTATCTCTGGAGACTGGGAAAACAAAGGAAGCATGTTAAAACTATAGATATGTTGGACCACAGGCTTGTATGACCTGGCAAATTAGCAAAGATACTGCAAACCAATACATTTTAGGGTACAAATTGAGAAGATGCTATTAGAGACTATTTGCTCTGTTCATTATTTTTCAAATATGTAATTTTTACATCCTGTTTTCTGTAAAGATAAACATCTATATAGAAGTACACATCTTTTCTACCTATGTAGCAGCATAATCATTGGTTAAATGAAGATTAAAATGTATATTGTTCATATCTTGATTTTTATTTTAGAATATGAAAAGAAAAAGCTAATGCATAGTTTTGTGGACCGCATTTTTGGTGGAGAATTAACAAGTACAATCATGTGTGAAGAGTGCCAAACAGTAAGTGATATATATGTATGTATCCATGTATGTATGCATGCATTTATGTGTATATAAATTGGGGGGGGCAGTGATACTAGGGCTAATGTCACTACAATGGATTTTCTCAAGTTATCTTCTTCTGACAGGGTTCAGCACTGTGCTACGTTATAAAGTGACGGTGCGATTTTGTTAATAAAGACTAAACAATGTGTAAGTCTAGGCAGTCATGGCTTATTCAACACAAATAATGCAAATCATAAATATATTAGTGTCCTAAAGTTCCTCCCAGGCACAATTTTAAAAAGCCTAGGAGCTATACTATTGCTTTACAGGAATTTCCCATAACTAAAAGAAGCAAAACAAAGTAAGATAAAACATACAAGTGTAGTATTTTCAAATTATTAAAGTATATGTAAAGTGAAACTATATTTTTATATATCCCATTTTTATATATATATATTAGCCTCTGGAGGCATTATACACATTTTTTTCCTTTTATAAAGGGTAAAATGTTCGTTTCAGGTTTCTTTGGTACATGAACCATTTCTTGATTTGTCACTCCCCGTCTTAAATGATCAGGTAAGTAAAAAGAAGTTTACTTTTAGATGATAAAATTCAGGATTTACTACCAAGATATTTAAAGCATGGGGAAATGATCAATTTTCTGCATATAAAATAGTCAAATGCAGTATTTAAAGAGTATTTTTGGTCTGTTTTGTGAGTAACCAACATATTATAAATGAACTCCTTGAAAAAATGTATGGCAACAAATATTTTAGGATTTCATTGGTTTGAAGAATATTGTATTTTGCAGGTCTTAAAGTTTATAAAGAGTAGTTGCTGACTTTTTCTTTCCACTAAAGCACAGGTGTCAAACTTGATTGCGTCATGTGACGTATAGTGACATTCTTTGCCTTTGCGGAGCCGGGGTGAGTGTGGCCTGCCCGTAATGTATCTGGCCGCGGGCTGCCAGTTTGACACCCCGGCACTAAAGAAAAAGCTTTGTGCCTCAAATAACTTGATAATCTTCAAACTTCAGAAGTTGTTTTTTGAAATTGTTTTCTGTTTTCTGCTTTCTCCTGCTACAGTAACTGCTGTAAGAGGAATTCTCAAAGTTTGATATTCAATGCATATTTTCATTAATGGATGAAAAGTATCTCTAAAAATGGTGAAAAAAAAAGTAGGCATGTCTTTTGTGTGTAAATTTTGATGGATCAAAAAAACCTCAAGCCACACTGAGCAATAATCAAGAAAATATTTTTCCCATATTCTTTTAATAACAGTCAGATATCTATAACAAAATATATAGTAGAACTAGCTTTGTATCCTCTCTAACCCATCTATAATTATTATTATTTTTTAGAATGGCAAGAAAAATAATGTTAAAAAACTACAGGAAAAAGAAATCGATAGTTATGAAGAAAACACAGAACATGAATGTTACGTGAAAGAAAGAGATGAAATTCCTGGAACAAGTAAGCATCTACAGAAAAAGGAAAAGAAAATGGCCAGAAAGCAAGCAAAGGTTAGTAATAATGAGGATAGGAAAGCATAAAACCATCCAGAACACATATGCTTTAAAGATGGTTTGGACGTGTTGCTTAGCACTTTCTTCTGCCATATTCTAATATGGATGTTCACTAAAGAAGTGACAAATTCATGTTTGAGCATCATTTATATACAACATGTGTTATAGCTTTGTTTGCTGAGAAATATGAAGTCCATTTAAAATATGCACATAGACGATATGTGAGGATCCAAAGCTCACTACTGTTTATTCATAGTAACACCAGACTCTTTTAGGCTTTAAGTTTGGATACAACCATATTGCTTGTAACTCATATGTTAACTGTTTATAACTCACACGTTGTTGTTAGTTGCGAAGTCGTGCCAGACCCATCGCAACCCCATGGACAACGTTCCTCCAGGCCTTCCTGTCCTCTACCATCTTCTGGAGTCCATTTAATCTCACACCTACTACTTCAGTGACTCCATCCAGCCACCTCATTCTCTGTTGTCCCCTTCTTCTATTGCCCTCAATCTTTCCCAGCATTAGGCTCTTCTCCAGTGAGTCCTTCCTTCTCATTAGGTGGCCAAAGTACTTGAGTTTCAACTTCAGAATCTGGCCTTCTAAAGAGCAGTCAGAGTTGATCTCTTCCAGGACTGACCGGTTTGATTGCCTTGCAGTCCAGGGGACTCGCAGGAGTCTTCTCCAGCACCATAGTTCAAAGGCCTCAATTCTTTGGCGCTCAGCCTTTCTTATGGTCCAACTTTCATAGCCATACATTGCAACTGGGAAAACTATGGCCTTGACTATATGTACTTTTGTTGGCAGAGGGTAATGTCTCTCCTTTTTAGTATGCTGTCTAGATTTGCCATAGCTTTCCTCCCCAGGAGCAAGCGTCTTTTAATTTCTTGGTTGCAGTCCCCATCTGTGGTGATCTTGGAGCCCAGGAAGATAAAATCTGTCACTACCTCCATTTCTTCCCCATCTATTTGCCAGGATTTGAGACGGCCGGATGCCATGATCTTGGTTTTCTTAATGTTGAGTTTCAAGCCAACTTTTGCACTCTCCTTCTTCACCTGCATCAAGAGGCTCACTCACACATTAGGTCAATTTATTCCAATTTTAAAAACAGTGATATTGCTTATATAACTTCAGCATACATTACTGTTAATTATTGTTTTGATATGCTTGTTTTTTTAATGTGTTTTATTTGGCAGAACCAACGCCATCAGCAGAAATTTCAGGAGAAAGTTATTCATCTAACAGAGAGTGATGTCACTGAAAAAACTGAAGCTGATCATGATTGCAATAAACAAAGAATAGAAAGTAACTGTGACATAAAGTGTCTGAAACCAGGAGAGGAAGAGTCGTTAAACACATGCAAAGAGCATTGTGTGGATAAAAAATGTGTAGATGAGCAAGAAAGTACAATTCAAGTACAGTTCGCAGAAAAACATAATGAAAATGCAGACAGTTGTGATCAAGAGGCAAATAATGAAGTTAATTTGGATGTTTCTATAAAAGACTTTGTTCCCACTACAGAGTGTATCAATAAGTTTGAGAATTTGCATCTTAAGGAAGATAAGGATCAGGAATATGAGGATATTATCAGTGACTTCAGCAAATTATTCCTGGAGGAGGAAGAGCCAAGTGATGATACAGATAGTTTGCATGAGTGTTATGATTTTGAAATGCAAACATATGAAGTAGTAAATGAAGATCCAGAAACAGCATTTTGTACTCTTGGAGACAGGGATACTATAAACATAGAAGAAAATTCAATTCTTCATTGCTTGAATCAGTTTACTCATACTGAGAAACTTTGTGAGAACAACAAATTGCTTTGTGAAGTGTGCACACGGAATCAACTCTGTGGAATCAAGACTAATAAAATAAGTATGTTAAAATTGTTTTTTAATCAATTTATTGAATTGTTCAAAATTCAATACTGAATTTATTTTTTCTTACCAAGACATTGAGTAAGCAATTTCTTGTTTTAATGGAACTAGATAGGGAGAAATATATGATGACCCCATTTTATAAAGGATAGTTATTATGTCTCATTGATATAAGTATCCCTTAAAAAAAACAACTTACCAGTTTATAGTGAATATATGTTGAATATGGCTTGAATATAATTTTGAAAACCCTGAGGGAATGTATGGCAAGACTGAGTGGAATTAATAGTTTAAATGTTTATGACAATATGTTTTATGATTTAGCTGATGTGTAGAATAAGTGGACTTCCAGCACAGGTAAAACTGCTAATACTATGAGGCTATAGTTTTTAGGTAAAAAAATAACATTCTGAATTATAGGTGCACAATACTTTTGAATTTTATATGCCCTGTATCTGTATAATATGAAGCAAAAAGAAACTAGAACTTAAGCACCTTTCTCTGAGAGATACATTTAAATTTAAGGAAGAAATAATTGAAATCAAACATGGCTTTGGGCTGTCAGATCTATGCCAGATAATATATCATGATTTATTGTAAGATATACAAATGTCTGCATACTATTTTGAACTTATTTTGAAACTGCAAGCAAAATCCCAATTTACCATAAATGTAAAAGAAAATATTGTTTCCAGAAACTGTTAGCAATTGATTCAGTCTTGGAAAGTTGTCTCTGGATTTTATAAAACATGAGCATTTGCTTTTTTCCTTCCCATAGAAATCATTGAGTCTGATTTGTTCAATGTTCAGGTGGATTATGCTGGAAATTCAAAATTATGAGATCTCATTATACATAGTGAACTTAAAGATTTGCACAAGAGGTAATATTACTGAATATCTATTAAGTCATGATCTGTTTCTCCTTTTTTTTCTCCAGATGCCAAGAAATATGTATACACTAATGCCAAAAAACAAATGCTTATTTCTCACGCTCCTCCAATTTTAACCCTTCATTTAAAAAGATTTCAACAGGTATAATTAATGACTTAAGTTTGGTTATCTTAGTTTAATACTACTTGTAGGAAGTGATTAAGAGAAGCATCAGTATATTGGACATTCTTGTTTATTACCATATCACATCTGATGCTGAAAATAACTTGAATTTATTACTAGACCTTTTTGCCTTTAAGAATGGGGGGGGGCCTTCCCTGATTTTCTAGGATATTTACTTCTGTAACTTTGTTTGGTGGGCAGCTGAGTGGTCCCCAGGTGCTTGGGATTACAAATTCCACAGAGCCTTGACTTATCACCCCAGGCTGGAAAAAACTGGGAGTACTCTGGACAGTATAAGCTTACTGCTGAGCTTTGGTCTTACTTTGTATTTTCTGGTTCTTTCCAAGGCTGGATATAATCTCCAAAAAGTAAACAAACACATAACATTCCCTGAAGTTATGGATTTGGCTCCTTTCTGCTCAATTAAGTGCAAGGTAAATAATAAAGTACTCTTATTTCCATTACTGTTTGACAGCTACATTACATGTTACAGTTGACAGCAGGTAATAAAACAACCTTTGAATGAAGCAGCTGAGTAGGATAATTTCTGTTTATTTGAATAAGAGACTGATATACAATGTTCCCTTGACTATATGTCAGAAAGGAGGAAGGCAGGGAGAGATTTTCTTTCAGCTTCCAAGATGTTCTAATTCCTCAGAGTATAGTTGTATGCAAACTGATTTGATCAAAAGCGCCCAATCCTTACATGCAATTGTAGCTTTATTCTAGGCTGATTTCCAGAATTAGTAAAAATTGTTGCACCAGATTAACAGGCTTCTTCTTTGCTTTTATTTCTAAGGATTTTAACATTGAAAACTTGGATGGGCTGTTTGCCTAAATCAGGGGTAGTCAACCTTGGCTCTTTTATGACGCGTGGACTTCATTCCCAGAATTCCTGAGCCAGCTAACCTAAGCTGGCTCAGGAATTCTGGGAATTGAAGTCCACGCGTCATAAAAGAGCCAAGGTTGACTACCCCTGGCCTAAATGTATGTGTTTCTAACTTCAGTTAGAGCCAGTTTGGTCTAGTACGTAATGCTCTTAGGCTAGAAAGCAGCAGACCCATCTTAGTTGAGTGACTTTGGGCCAGTCATTCTCTTTCTCAGCCCCAACCCATTTCACAGAGTTACTATGGGCAAAATGAGGAAGGTGTGTGAGGTATGTTGTCACTTTGAGGTATTTGTAAAAATAATAGAAGCAGTACTCTCTCAGTCTAACCCACCATTGAGTTATTTTGGGGAAAGTAGGAAGAAGGAATATTAAGTCTTTGCCACCTTGAGTTATTTATATATTTTAAAAGGTGGTAAATAGTGTTTCTCATTGTTTCCTTTTAAGACCAAGTACTTTTTTTGCCTTTTCCTCCCTTTGTTCAGGTAATTTTATACAAATATATATTTCCCCGTACTCATCGGTTGACATTCTGTTCTACCTCTTCACTAGAACTTTCTCTGTTTCAAATCTGGTATCTCAAGTGTTGCCATTGAGATTTATTTCTCAAATTTAGGTACCTTCATCCCAAAATGAGTCATTTTGTCAAAATTTAAATATTAGCATGTTCAGGATCAGACTTCTCATTTCAAGTATATCATCCATGTTCATTATATTATTAACCTTTGTATCTTACCTAGACACAGTGTTTATACTTCAGTGATATGATTTTATCTCAAAATGAATATGCTTTATATTTTGTGCTCAGCAATGCTAGGCTTGTTTTTATGTTCTTTTTACCTTTTAAAGAAACTAAAGTGCAACTTTTTATTTTTATTTTTTTGCTGGTAACAATGCTACTTCAATACTCTGAGCTATGTTCCTTTTACAGAATGTAAGAGAGGGGACTTCAGAAGTATTGTACTCATTATATGGTATTGTGGAACATAGTGGCACTATGAGATCTGGTCATTATACTGCTTATGTGAAGACAAGTACCACCAGCCAACTTTCTGATCTTGTCCATGAGAAAATTCAACAGAGTAAGTAGAAGGAATTTACTCTGGAAAAATAATTTGAAATTAAATTCCTATGAGCTAGTTGAAAACTAATAAAATTTCTTTTTTTTTTAAAAAAAAAATTCAGCTTCAGAGTCTGAGTCACCCAGAAGTCAATGGTTTCATGTAAGTGACACTCATGTGCAAGCAGTATCCATATCCAAGGTCCTGAAGTCACAAGCATATCTTCTCTTCTATGAAAGAATATTATAAACTGGAAAAATTCCAACCTAGGAAAGCTTCGTCAAACTTTATCATGTTCAGTTTACTTTCTTTAAATCTTAAATCTGAATTTAAATGTAACTTTTTCTTTTAAATAAATACAAATATATATATAAACATAATTCTGTTTGGTAAATATCTGATGCACTGAATTTCTATGATAGAGGGCATGTTTGTTGATCCATAAACTCAGATTATTCTCAATTTTTTTTAAAAAATCATAAAATGTACAATAACATGGAAATCTATCATTACTGTAAGATAAACTGAGCTAACAAATAGTTTGAAAGTTTACTGTCAATTTATTTTCACAAGTAATGATAGGTGAGGTGTCCTGCAAAACAGTTCGGGTGTGTCAAATTATATTTGACTACCCTATTTACAAGCTAAAACACAGTTCATCCCTATATAGTCCTTTGCAACATTCTCTCCCCAGAGGCAAAGATGGCAAGTCTCCTGGTTTTTCAAAAATGTCTAAAGCCCTGGCTCTGCCATCTCCCTTGGGCCTGCCAGAGGAGCAGTAGCTGTAGGGCTGGTTAGTGCCCTGAAAGATCTCCCCCCACCTTTTGATTAACTTTTCATGTTAAATTTTACTATCCTTGCTTCTATTAATTTTTATATTCAATTTTTGTTTTTTAACATTTTATTTGTATACCACCAAGAGTGCCTCTGTGAGGGAAATGGGCCATTTCTAAACTTGATAATAGGAGAAAATGAACAAATGCTATCTCATATATAAGAATGTATAGCACACGTCCCTTGTAATATAATGGGAATTTCTTCATATTGCCACAATTTTTTAATTAAAAATGGTCTAAATCTACTTCCTGATCTTCTGCAATACAACCTCCAAAAGCCTCGTACATAATGAAAGGTTCATGAATTATTCTGTTATTTAATAAGAGATAAAGTATTAGTTATGCAGAACAGTAAAAAAAACACCTTGACTACACATAACGAAGAACCTATTTTCAAATTGTTAATGTAGCCATATTTTTATAGCTTTGTGTAGTTGTTTACCTGGATCACATGTACATATTTCTCACAAAAGATTCATCTGCTTCTACATGTGAAAAATAGTTTCCTCATTATGGTCCTGTGCACTGAAAAACATCTATTTTGAATGCTTTGAACAGTTCTATTATATTCCTCAATGGTCTGGCTGTATAGTACTGAAATAAGTAGTAATACCTTGTGTGGGTACTTTATTTAATAGCAGTACTAAATAAAGATGCACATGTATGCCTGGCAACCCTTTAAATAACCGTGTCTTCTAAATCAGGCAAAAAGACTGCTTACTGAAACTGTTTTTACTGAAATGCTTCAAGGTAACTTCTATTACAGATTAGTTTCATAATTTAAAGGTAATTGGAACACATTTGGCAAGATACACGTCTACATGTGCTTAATATTTTCAGTCACTTTGGTCATCATCCAAATCCTTCTTCCCTGATGGTGGTTTAGGGCCACCAGCTGGTTTGGCCATGATAATCTACAAAAGAAATTAAGACTTAAGATATTTCAAATTGTCAATACTTAAAAGGTTACAAATAGATGAAATATGCAGGTGTATTAATACTTTAACTACAAGTTTTTATGCCATGATAGGCTGGCAATGCATTTTGAAAACACAAAAAATAAGTGTTTGGTTTTGCATACATATTAGTGTCTTTGGAGCAGAGCCAGGGGTCTTCAATTTTCTCAGGTTTCATGAAAGAAACAGTAAGGTGAAAGCTCGTTCTCATGACCAATTGTGTCTGAAACCTCATGTTCCCAAAGCTATTTTAAAACATAACGGTGTCTGATACAGAACAGTTATATCTATCTAGAATAGGAAATTAAAATGGCTTCAATAGTAACAGATGTATCTACAGATTTAAATACCAAGGGCACTTTTTCAGGTATATTTGAGTACACTGGTATAATGATATTGCCAGTCAGTCTACCAGGCAATAGTTTCTGTCACAAAATGAGTACTCACCCTTTGGTCATTTTTGGCAATCAACTCATATGCTTTCAGTGCTATCAATTCTTAAAAAGGGGTTTTATGTAAGATGCTGTATTTTAACATTTCAAGCAGGGTATTAGTGCAGTGGCCAAGACATATGTGCATGTAGGAGCAAAACATACCCATTTCAGGCAGAGTGTAAAAGGCATTCATGCAAAGTTTCCACTCTTGTTAACATTACACATGAGGCCATATCTTACTGTACACTATTGTTCAGGGGCATCTTTCCAGTCATCCTTGTCCCAGTGATCTGATGCTTTAGGGGCTTTCGGACCACCTGCTGTTTTGGCCACAATAATCTATAGAAATTTTATATCACATACACATTTTGACATGTTTCATTAAAAAAGTAATTCTTATAAACCTAAGAATTTGATTATTTTATTTGTATAGATGAATACCTATACTCCGAACACGTATCTGCAGACTAATATACATCAAGGTTGGTCATAAAAACACAACTCCAAATATAAACACATTTTTGTAAATGTATCTAATGTTACAATTAACTTTTGGAATAGTATTCCGATATTGTACAAAACTGGAAACACTATTATGCCAACTCACCTGATCAACTCTCAATACTGTTACCGCAGCATTTGTAGCCAGCTTGATAGCCCAGTATTTTCCAAGATGTGTATCTAATACCCCTGCTTCCAACATATCTTTCACAGCTGCAGCTTCAGCCTATTAAAATTAAGCTAGAATGATTAACTGTCTTTGTCTCTCTGATTACAAACTATTATTTCTCCCACCTTAATTTACAGACCCTAAATCTGCTGTGTCACCCAAATAGTGAACTAGCACTATAGATCTGTATGCTTAATTGTATCTGTATTAAATAATGACATTATAGTATGATCATAGAAACATAACCAGTCTGCCTCTGATATAGTTAGGAGGTGTCTCAAAATTGTTAGGAGGTGTCTCAAAATTGTTAGGATATACTATTACTGATGCCAAGAAAAATTTGGGTGATATAATCACTATTTCTCTCTTAATTATTTAATTAATAATTTATTAGATATTGTCACTATATTTTTTTGTTCATTCAACATGATGTACATCCCTCCATTGGCGACTGCGAGCTGATTGTGTTTGTATGTGGTGTGAGTGTGGTTAATTTTTAAAGTTTTTTTATTGTATTCTTGTTGTGAGCCACCCTGGGTCTTCGGAGAAGGGCGGCATATTAAGTCTGATAAATAAATAAATAAATAATGCTCCCATCCCCTATACATAACCACCCATGAAAAATGCAATAGCCTATTAAAACAATTATAAACGTTAATGGCCTCTTTTTAATATGTTTAGAAAAATACTGAAAACAATTTAAGATTTTGTACATTACATTATGGTGAATTTGTAGCTAGTCTTACCTCAATATCAAATCCAACATTTTTATTGCCTTCTTGATGTACTGCATATAGCTTTGAAATAAGCTCATTTGCTTTAATTCCAGAATTTTCTCCCAGAGCTCGGGGAATAGCTTCAAATGCCTCAGCAAATTTCTTGATTGCATACTGATCAAGACCTGGACAAGTCTGAACAGAGATGGGGGTTGCTTTTAAGTTGTATTGAATTACAAAAGAAATCTGACTGCAAAATATGTTTGTAGCATACCTCTCCATATGACGTTATCTGTTTTGCCAATTCTATCTCAGTAGCACCACCCCCTGGGACAAGGCGCTTATCCTACAAAAAAGTAAAATGTATGAAATGCCAAGAAACTGAAACTTGAAAACTTCAAAGAACTCTTTAAAAGACATTCTAAAAATACAATGAATGCATTATTTTAATAAAGTTGATACAAATGAGATAAGCATTTGTGTAAATGCCAATCATAATATGCCAATTATATCCTTGTCAGCCATTCAGTTGTGTCCTTCCCTCGGCCACTCTGGATTAGCACTCTCCCATGCCCCTCTGTCTTGCACTGCCTCCTTCAGATCTTCCATGGTCATTCCAGTGTCATCCTTTATAAGTTTCCAACCAGTGGTACTAGGACGGCCCCTTCTCCTTTTTCCACTGATCACTCCCAACATGACTGACTTTTTAAGTGAGCCAACTAATTATATACAACATAGCAAAAAGATTAAGAGTTCTGTAAATGAACATTATATAATAACCCCAAATTATATCATGTCTCCCCAAAAATAAGACCAGTCTTATATTTTTTTGCCTCCAAAAGAAGCACTAGGTCTTATTTTGGGGGGATGTCTTACCTTAGGACCGCCGCAACCAGGCCTCCCATGTCCCAACACCTGTCACACCGCTGCTTGACTTCTACAGCAATCGCTTGCCACTGGACACAATATGGTGCATAGCGCCACTGCTCGTGGCAGGCCGCATGCTGCTTCAGGCCGGTGCTGCTCCCGGTAGGAGGCTGTGCAGCGTTTCGAGCCAGTGCTGCCACTCATGGCAAGAGGCCGCACAACACTTTGGGCCAATGTCGGTGCTTGTGGCCGCATGCCACAGGGTGCCGTTCATGTTGGTGCTGCTTGTGCAGGAGGCTGCACGTTTTAGCCCAGTTAGGGCCCCACGGGGCATTGGGCCGTGGTACGCATGAGCGTCCCGCCGCAATCAGCACCACCGGCCCAAAATGCTGCGTAGCATCCTGCCGCGAGTGGCGGCACCAGCACAAGCAGCGCCACATAGCATGTGGCCACAAGCGGCATTGGCTCAAAGTGCTATGCAGCCTCCTACTGCGAGCAGCACCACCAGCCCAATCAGCGCCACATGGCATGAGGCCTGAAGAACCATGCGGCCTCCTTCCACGAGCAGTAGCACCGGCCCAAAATGAGGCATGTGGCCACAAGTGGCCACAGAAGAACTCCAGCAGTGGCACAACAGGTGTTGGAGCATAAGGCCTGGTTGCAGCAGTCCTATCGGTAAGGCAAGCAGGTGTGGGTTGCATGGGGTACCTCCACCCCTGCCGTAGCTTGATTATTAGGTGTGTGCCTTGCCCCAAAACTAGGGATTATTTTGGGGGTCGGGTTTATATTATGCCTATCCCCAAAATCAATCTAGGGCAGGGGTGTCAAACTTACGTCACGTGATGTGTCGTGACATATCGCAACTTTTTCCCCATTGCCAGCAATGGGGTGGGTATGGTTTTGGTGTGGCACATCCGGCCTGCGGGCTGGCAGTTTGACACCCCGATCTAGGGCTTATTTTCATAAAGGCTTTATCCCCAAGGCTTTACTCACCCGAGTCAGTACTTTGAAAGTATTTACACCATCATCAATTGCTCTTTCTACATCATCCATTAGATTGTCTGTGGAACCACGAATTACTATTGTTGAAATAGCTCCATCTTCCTTTTCTGCAATAAAAGAAGCCGAATAAACATTATTTTACAAATGTAAATATCAGTTAGTCCTCAAATTACAAACATTCATTTAGCAACCATTCAAAGTTGCAACAGCACTGAAAATAATGACTTAGGACCAGTCCTCACATGACTGATGCACTATCCCAAAAGCAAGTTGATCAAAATTCAGGTACTTGGCAACCATCATGTACTTGCAATGGCTGCAGCATCCCAGGCTTAGTGATTGATATTTGTGACCTACCCAGATGGCATCTAAGAAGCAAAGTCAATGGGGGAAGCCAGATTTGCTTAATAACTGCAGTGATTTGTTTAAAAACAGCAAAAAAAATAATCATAAAATCAGGCACAACTCACTTAACAACTGTCTTAAAGGAAATTATAGTCCCAATTATGGTCATAAATAAAGGACTACTTCTAAGGGAAAAAAATCTGGTATACTAAAAAAAAAAAGCAATATACCATGTTTAAACACGACAACTTGTGTTTCCCCAACTTCCGATAAATAGACACTATTGCAGTGGCCCATTTCTTCTACATTAGGTGGAATCTATGAGAGTAAAGAAAAACTATCGTTATGTTGAGAATTATTATCACAATAGAAATAGCCATTACTGCTGATTACATACCAGTCTGGGCAGAGCTGTAGCACCAACTGTTTTACATAATCTCCTGAGGTCCCATTTGGAATTCAGCCTTTAAAATATATAAATATTTCAAGAAGGAAACTTTTTATCATTTAAAAATTCTTATTACAGAATAAAACTTATCTAGAACATTTATGTTCATTTTATGGATAGTAAACAAGATTTCTATCATAAATTTATCATATCTCATCACCTTCCTATGTTCAAACTGGAATCTCATGATATAAAGAAATACTTTTCCACACTATTTGTTATGTAATGTTAATCAAAGTTTTCCAAATGTACATGACTCAGAGTAAGAAAACTAAGCACAGAATAAGTATAATTCTGTTCATTTTGCAAGAATGTGTATTCCTTTCTAATCTGTATTTCAATTATCTAAGAAATCTTATATCAAGTTAATTGAAAATGGGACATCAAACTTTACTTCCAAAGCTGAATATGAAATACCATTTTAAATAAGAAAATAAGAAAGTGGTACTGAAGAAAGGATATGATTCTTCCAAGTCATGACCCTCTACTCTGATTTTGTATTAACATTATAAAGTGATTAAAATTTTTTAAAGCCCAACATTTGAAATTAAGTCACATCTGTATTGTAACTTGAAATCATAAAGCAATAAGATTTTTTTAAGTGTACCATTTTAACTAAATGGAAAATTTAGGTTATTCATTTTAGTAAACTTACCGGATTAACATAAGATTGTATTTGTTTGCATAATGTAGGGCCATGTCTGCCACTTTTCCACCTGAAACTACTACATTTGCACCAGCATCAGCAATAGCTTTGATCTGTAACTCTATTAAGTTCTCTTCTCCTTTGCTGAAATTCATCAGCTCTTCAGCATTTTTTATCAGTACAGTGCCCTGCAAGAATAAAGCATTTTCCCTAGCATTCACAAAACTTGTATACTGAATGTTTGCCGTATCAAAAACAATCAAGTTTATTTCCTGTTCTTGGATAGAATACCAGGTAGCCCACATTCATTTAATGACAATTCAAAGTTACAGGATCCTCAGAAAAAGTGATTTATGACCTGTCCTCAAAGATATGATCCTTGCACTATTCCCCTGGTCACCTGATTGCAATTTGGGCCCTTGGAAGCAGATTCACATTTATAACTCCTTGAAGCTTCCTGTGGCCACATGATCACAATTTGCAACCTTTCCAGCCAGTTTCCAACAAGCAACATCAGCTGGGGAAGCCAATCACTTAAGAACTGTATCATTTAGTTAATGAATGTGGTAAAAATAGTAATAAAATTTAAAACTGCACCAAGTTATGACAAATTCTGGTCCCAATTGTGGCCATAAATCAAGGACTGCCTTTCAATGTTTTAGTTATTTCAAAAGAGAACTAGGAAATAAGATATTCCAGAAATACTAGATGAACAGCAGCTGTAATAACGTGCAATAACCCTAAAGCCTTTAATCCATTCTCCTGCTAATTTAAGAGATGGGATTATCAAAGCAATTAAATAGCAGGCACAAAGATAAAGACCACAGAGTGGTTCTTCTCTAAAGATTATTAGCATGACCTGTTTGTTACTTAAATTAAGAATAGTCAAGTTTTGGTTGATCACTAATGAACTTAACATTTTATAAGAGAAAAGATGCATAGAAAATGTGGCAATGATACAAAATAGTCAAGCTGCCTAATACATCTGGATACGGTCTCACCGTGAATCATAAATGTGGGCATTGGTCTGAAAAATTAGTTTTTCAACACCATCACAAGGGTTTTTGATTATTACCATTAGTCACTGAATGAGGCACTTCCTAAGCAAGGACTAAGTTACTTCTAGCTTTTAACTCTTTAGCTTATGGAAATGTTTCTACTCCAGTTGGTAATAATCAAAGGTCAATTACTTCTTGCACTATACAAGCACATAATGAAATAATGCTTTCTTTATATAATTGGTTGTTATATAAACCTGAGAACTTTTTAAAATTATTACTTGAATTTTCTTGCTTTCCTCTTTTCTATGTTGTCCTTTTAGTAAACTTGAGATCCAGAAATGTTGTCTGTTACTAATGTATAAACTTTTATGAAAGCTTTTTCTATCAAACTCAAAAATTAATTACTACCCAAAGTTAATTATAACATACCTTAGTTTCTGTTATCATGCCATCAAAAGGACAAGAATAGACAGCTATTTTAGCATCTTTGACAGAAGTAACATCACCCTCAGTTTCTTTTTTAAATACCATCCCATGCAATACAGTAGATGCATTAATACCAGAACCCTGAAAAAATACAAATAACAATCACACCGATTGATTAAAAATAATGCTTTAATGCTAACATTTTGAATAAATGAATGTATTTATTTATTTAGGAATACATGCTCAAACAGGACTATTTCATATGTTCCTTTTTCCAAATCAGGCTCATTTAACCACACAAAATATAGACTGCTGATTCAGAACTGTCTTTTTCTGTTATATATCATTCATTCAATATATAATTTGTCCACTGTTTCAAATATTTGATACCAATTTTTTTAAAATAGGAACAGTAACTCCTGAAGATCCTTAAGAAACTGTTTTATCACATTCTTTCCAATGTATGACATCAACTTTAATATCACAATTTAAAAATAAAACCAACACTGGATAATGAATTTTGTTTATTAAGAGTTTTAGGATTAAAACTTCTCAAAGTATTCCTGCAAGTCGCCAGGAGCTGGAAACAAAGTATTTAGCTCTCCACAATTCTCATACTCCGTATTCCATATTTTATATTAAATTCATGAAGATAATCTAGATTTTAAATTTACAATTAACTATTTAATAAACAGAGCTATTATTTTTTCTAGTAATAGTTACCTGAGGCACTAAGGGTCCCAAGAAAGTTTGGGAACATCTGCATTATGTATTACTGAATAGAAATATCACAACTTACTAAAATTTTGCATACTCTGATGTTATCAACATTGAAGTGACCCGATTCAGGAAAAACAGATACTGTGGAAGAATTAAAACATAATTTTAGGAAAATTTGTTAGCTTTCAGATCTCTATTTTTCTACTTTAAATTATACGCCAATTTGGAATAAGCATATTAAAACTGATTAATTGAAAATATCCTTTAATATGAAAAGCATATTATTTTCATATTACATGGAAGGCTGCAGATCTAACAATTCAGAGGTAAACACGTCTTATCTGAAAACCAAACTTTCACAAACAAAAATTCCTAGAGTTAAGACAAGATTGGAAATCATTTTCTATTTGTTTATGCTAAAGAAGTATTATTAGTTCATATCAGTAATGTGAATATTAAATGAGTAACAAAGCATATATTAAGTGGACCACTACTAAACATTACTTACCACATGCTTGAGCAATAAGTTGTGTTAGAAAACTTTCACTGCCACACTGTTTACTCATTACTGAAGTTTGTAACAAAGATGCCACTTCTCCAACATCCCGAAGATTTTTTGCAGAGCAGCACACAAGATCAGGCAGAATTTCCAATGCTTTCTTACAAGCTTTTTCATAGCCTTCAATCACCTACAATTAAATATAGACAAATGCCTGTACTGTAATACATAAATAAGCATTGAAGTTTGATGTCTGTCAGAGTACCACATACACTACAAATTAATAGGTCTTCTACTTTGTATAGGGCAGCATTAGAAGGCATTATTTTTCAAATATGTTTTTAAATTAATTACTAAAAAATAAGACAGAAGCTACAATCATATCTTTGTTTATTTGGAAATTAGCCCCAATGAACTTGACAAATTTCATATTTAATAAACCATAAGAGTCCGACTAATATGATCTAGAAATGGAATAGTTTTGGAAATGCAATAGTCTAACAGAATGCCCATACCTCTGAAACAGAAAGTCCCATTCTTAGAAGTTCTTCAGCATGTTCAAGAAGAGCACCAGCAAAAACAAGAACAAAATTTGTCCCATCACCAACTTCTTGTTCTTGCATATGAGAAGCCATGACAACCATTTTTGCCGCAGGATGTTGAACCTATCCAATATTTTATATTAGAAGTAACCACTGAATACATATTAAAATTTAATTAAAAATCAATCAATAAAAGCAATTTTATTATAATACATATTCAATATATTAGTTACTATTCCTAAATTTTTATGGGACAAAAATACTATGTAGCTTGGCTTTTGCCATATATCTCTATTACTTCAGATCTTACTGAGAGTAATTTCAGTCCCTCGCAGCTACCAGCACAGTGTTAATTACTTCAGAATCTTTCACAAAAAAATGTACCTTCCCCCCCTAAAAGCCTGATATTACAAATGAAGTCATGAAGAAATAAAGTACAGTTAAATGTATTAAAAATGTAATCATAAGTGATAATTTGAGTATCAATAAGTTACCTCCAATTCTCTTAAAATGGTAGCAGCATCATTAGTAACAAACAGCTTTTCCAAATGATTAATAACCATTTTGTTCATCCCTAAAACAAGCAAAAACCAAACATATCAAATAATACATTAAATACTTAAGGATAATTTGATAACAAAGTAATTAACAAAATAGACTAGATAATTTCTAGATTTGTTTTGTTTTGGGTTTTTATGTGAGCTGCCCAAAATATTGAATGGGCTGAATATTATTCATGTAATAAAATAAAGTGCAGTTGAGAAATAAGAAAACAATTTTAACCGTTACAGAATCCCAATTAATTTTTAACACTAGTAATGGAACTATTTAGGTAAATAGAATTAAACATATTTAAAGAAAAATTTTAGCATCTTACCATTTGGGCCATAGGCTGTACGGGTTGTCTGAGCAAGCTCTTTACATGCCTGAATGTTTCGAAATACAGCTTCTTCCAATCCAGAGTAATGCTAGACATACAAAATTTGACTCAGAATTAGAGATGATCAGATAAAATATAGTACTTATTAAAAACTCTGAAAATTACATATTTGTGCCTTAGTTTCTCTTCATTTTCCATTCTTCTACCACTTGTGATTCTATCTTAAGACAAAAAGCAAGGACTAAATGCTCTGGCAGGGTTTGGGGGTTTTTTTATTAAAAAAAAGGCTAAGAGGGGAATATCTTAAAACAAAATAGAAAAATCATGATTTCTGATATTTTTGCAGCTCCATTTTTCAGCATCAACCATAGTAGGTTTTTGAATTTTATTTTGTTCAATGAAATAATTTTTGTGTCTGAAAGAATGCTAATGAGAACGCATCATTCTCTGTGCTCACAAAAGTCTATTTAGATATTATTTTTGTGTGCATATTCATCTTAGATGTGCCAGGTAAAGAACATATCACTTCTGCATATTTTTGTTCTTCCCTTCTATTGCCCCTGTAAATATTTGTGTACCTGTGTATCTGTGTACTCTGGTAAACAGAGTATATGGGCTGCAATCAGGAAAATGTGACCAGAAACAGTGGGACTTAGTGTTGACAGAATTTCGAACTGCTATTTAACTGCCATACATCTGAAGAGATGTTTAATGAACATGTTTCTTTCCTAGCTCAGTTGATTCTGTCACATTTTGAAACTGTTTTTCTTCTGCTACTTTCCCCCATAACATTAAATATAGTCATGTTGTCTCTTTTTCAAGAGATATTCTGCCAATGAACAGGATTTCCAATCTTCTTTTGCATAATTTCCAATATTGTTGCAAATAATAAAACTATGTCTCTATTACATAGCTTCCAGCTAAATTTACAGAAGCAGAAAACAGCTGTGTATCACCAATTGTTTCTCAGAGAGCTTTATACCGTCTATTTGTCCAACAAATATTAGACTGGCTATTTTCCAATAATTTGGGTTCTAAACAAGAGTCTAAGACAGGGAGATGTTATTGTATTACATAGAAAGTTTCAAATACACGTGGTCCTTGACTTACAACCATTCATTTAGAGACCATTTGAAGTTGTAACAGCACTGAAAAAAGTGACGTCTTTTCACACTTAAGACCACTGCAGCATCCCCATGGTCACATGATCAAAATCCTTCATCAGGCTAAAACAAAGCTGAAATCCTTAAGATTTCAATTCGGTTTCTGCAGTCCACTGAAGTATGTCATGTCTCTTCTGTTCCCTCTTCTTACTATTTTTTCCTGCCTGCTTCCTTAAAGAGCAGGGGTGTCAAACTGCCGGCCCATGGGCCGGTTTCATCATACCGGAGCCACGGCAATGGCGAAAAAGCTCCGAGACGTCGCGAGTTTGACATGCCTCTTATAGTTTCCCAGGAAGCCAGCAGAGAAGACTGCAAAAAACAATCACAATTGTGGGACATTTGGTAACTGGTTGCAAGCACCAGAGATGCAGTCATGTGACTGTGGGGGGGAGCATGGTGTCTTACAATGGCCAGAAGTGCTTTACATGCCTCTTAATTTTTAAAGATCTTTCTAATTGTGTGGTTTCAGTGTTAGCAATAAACTCAAATTTTAATCTCCATATTAATTCCAATGCATTTCAAGATGTGGATTCCTTATATTCATCATGGACAATTTTGATACATTACCCTTTTGATAAGTTAATCTACAATTTCATTTTTGATTTTACATAGCATTTTCTATCATTTGAAATATGTTCAATCTTGGCAGCTATGATTTATGTTTGCCTAGAATATTCTTGTGCTGCCATGATTGTTTCTTCAGTTCCTTTTTCAATCCGCAAATTATGTCTACATATTTTCCTGCCAGAATTTAACTGAAGACCAAGGAGCAGTGATAAAGTAACAAATGGGCAATTTTAGACAATAGTTAGTAATCATCCAAATCTTGACACTAAAATTTAATAGGTTTTACAGGTGTTTATTGGTGTAACAGGCATACATAAGATGCACTTTTTAACGGTAAAAATGTAAATTAAGAAAATATATTATCTTGAACTCAAGAATTTAAATTTCTGTAGATGTTCCTATTATACACAATTGTTAAATATAGTAGTAAAAGGCACAGTAATATTTCAAGACTGACTGCATCACAAAAATTTTATAAAGCATAATGGTAATCTTACCATATAATATCCGCATCTTTACTAATCTGACCAAATCTAGGTAAATTTCCATTTTTCAGAGTTTTTGCACAGCACATATTTCACAAATCTGTCATTTTTTAAACTTTGCTGCTGTTCATTTCTGTACAAATGAAGTAGTAGTGGCCCCTGTAAGGTCTGAAGGATCTCACTTCATTTCCTTCAACTGAATTTATGTCTCATGTTTCCTTTTCCTATTCTAAAACTGCAAAATGTAGACCACACAACATAATTATTTAAAAAAAACCAGGATATATAATTATGTGAATGTTTACCGAGGCAAACATTACTTAGTTATATATGTAGTTTAAATTATAATACCCTGATTCACGTGTCAGTCTACCAATACAAAACAGAACTGATATGGCTAGTTCTGTCACAGCATGACAGAATGGGGCTGAATTCCGAAAAGAGGCCTGCTGAGTTTCTTCCGAGTTCTTTTTCACCATTTTGGTCCAACTGCCCCAGAATCGCAACCAAGCAATCATCTGGAGTGGCACAATCTGTCCCGCCACCTATTCTGGCGATTTCTCTCTTCTATAAGCATGTACGCATTTTTCACGGCAATTCCTTAACTCAGGGGTTCTCAACCTTGGCAACTTTAAGACTTGTGGACTTCAACTCCCAGAATTCCTCAGCCAGCTTTGCTGGCTGAGGAATTCTGGGAGTTGAAGTCCACAAGTCTTAAAGTTGCCAAGGTTGAGAACCCCTGCCTTAACTCTTAATAAAACATTCGCTCCAAGGTTGAAACAAATACAGTTATACAACGATACAACTCGGGGGGTGGGGGGGGGACTAAAAAGACTGGTCGAAATCGCTTGGCAACCACTGCAACCCAACTCCAGAATTCCCGGCATGCCGGTAGACAGCAGCACCAGGCCGGGAAAAGGCCACCATGGGAGTTGCTGTTGTAGTTTCGGAGCTGAAAACGGAGTCAGCACAATGCTCCGAGCGGGAGTGAGCTCCATATGCATTTCTCAACAGACAACGGCGCCCGTTCGCAGCCCCAAGCCGCGAGCCGTAGTAAACGGCGAGGAGGCCCAATAGCTCCGCCTCTTTGATCGGCGCGTGGAGCCGTTGCCTAGAACGCAGGCTGCGATTTCTCTTCTGGAACCTTCCGTCCGCTCTCTTTTCCAGCGCCGCCCTCCTGCCTTTCCCGCAAGTATCTCAGCTCACCTTCGCTCCTTCCTTCAGCATCTGGGCAAAGCCAGGGGCCTTCGGAACGTGCAACGCCATCTTCCCGTTCTCGCCACGAGCAGAGACACCACGCTTGCGGATCCTACGGCTGAGGCGACGCGCGCAACCCCACTCAGCTCAGTCGCGTCTTTACACGCAAGCGCAGAGGAAGGAGGCGCGGCTACCCAAAATGGCTGACACAAAAGGAGGGGAGGGGTGGAGCATGTGGGACGGCAAATTAGCCGGTTTTTTTTTTTTCTCATCAGACTTGAAGAACTGCTGTCCGCTTGGTGAGCAGGAAGTGGCGCTAAGAGTCTACTGTGAAGCGTGCTGGCGTCGTCCTCTTTTTACCCATCCCAATGGTTGAAATATCATGTTATTTGAATTACTTTAATTTCCATATCCAGTTCAAAAATATATTGCATTAATTCTATGTTTATACAATTATAACTATACCAAATGCCGTTTTCAAAGAGATATAAGCAGTGTTATTCTTTATAATGAAGAGATAGGAATAGCTATACGTACGTTTAATGAGGAGGTTGAATAGTTTATTTCCTGCATTCCTTTGTCCTTCAAATTCCAGTCTATTCAAGTAAAACCTACAGAAATGTTTACGGTTAGGCTGTTGAAAGAAAAATCTTCATCGGGGTCCAAGCCGGGAATAAATAAAACGGAGACTGCTTTAGAAAGTTTATAGTTTATTGAAAATCAGAGCCAAATAGAATATCTTCTGGGAAAGCTGACCACATGTAGCTGGGAGTGGTGGGTTTTTATACCTTCTTGAGCTTTTCTGTTTAAGGTTGTTTTCTGTTCCTGTGGCATGAGCTTTGACCTGAGCTTTTGAGCATGTTCTTTTGGTATTTTGATGGTGGGTTAATCCTATTGTGGAAAGTCACACCCTGCCACCAGAAAAGGAAATATTAAAAGGGTAGAAAAATGTATTTCCTCAAAGGATCTTAAAGAGGTAGAAAAGCATGCCCAGTTTTTCTTAATAGTCCCAAATCTCCCTCCTCCAAGCAGAAACCAGCTCTGTAGAGATGCAGATTAATAATCCATTCAGGAAAGTTGAAGGCCTCCAGCTAGAAGATTAAGAAGACAAAGACACCTAAAATCTGCATACCTCATACAAACTCTTAAGACAGGACATAATAGAATTATCCCACAGATGCCAAAGGGGCACACTCAGACTCAGGTCAAAGTATATTACACAGGAAATACAAAGCCTCAAACAAGAACAGGAAACAAACTCAAGAGCCCCAGAGGGTATAAAACCCACTCCCTACATGTGCTCGCTCTCATTTCTTCCAGAGTCATCTTTCTGTCTGGCTCTCCTTTTCAATAAACTGCAACCTTATTTCTAAAGCAGTTACCATGTTGTTTATTCCCTGCTTGGACTGAACCATGATGAAGACTTTTCCTTCAACACTATTATGTCCTAAAGGTCATGTCTTTAGAGTTTGGGTGGGGGTATGTAGATTTTAGGGGTCCTTGTCTTTCTAATCTCATCAACTCCTACCTTCCTGGCTCCAACCTTTCTGAATAGGATTATCAAATCTGCATTTCTACAGACCTGGCCTCTGCCTAGTTTCTGTCTTGAGGCTCTTAAGAAAAACTGGGCTTGCTTTTCTGCCTTTAAGATTTTTTGGGGGAAATATAATATTCTGCCTTTTAATATTCCTAAAATATTTCTTTCTCGGGTGGATGCTGTCCTCCCACAAGGCCTATGCCCCTTCCTGTGACAGGCTTTCAACTGTCTTGTAAAGATAAACCAATTAATTCTGCAATGTAATCAGCTCCTGCATCAAAAAAAAACAATTTGCATTGCCTCTGTTCATTTAAGTAATCTGCTATTTCTGTATCACCTCACTAGACGTACAATTTTGGAACACAGATCACATGCCTTAAAGATACAATATATGGTTTGATGAAGAAAATGTTAACATACTTACATTTGGCATGATTTTTCCAGAAATAAATAACTGAAACATGATTCACAAAGTTAAATTTCCAATATTTATTTCTCACAGTTATTCCCCTGATCATGTTAAAGATGGGATAGGGGTGGGTAATTTTACACTCTTTCAGGTCCCAATATCCCTGGGAATTATAGTTCAGCAATATTTGGAGTAGTAGCTTCCCCAGTTTCATGTAGAATGAAGTAGCTGATTTTCATCTTCACAAAAGCTAGGTACCTCATAATTAAGATTTGGCAGATTCAATTTCTCTGCAAAGCTACTTTTTGGTTGGCTAAGTGCTCTAAAACAGCGGCCCTCAATCTTTTGGGCACCAGGGACCAGTTCAGTGGAGAGAGGTTTTTCTGAGGACCAGAGGGGACATGGTTTCACGTGCTGCCTGCATCCTGTGATGGAGCTTCGCTTTTTTGCATGGACCAGTTGCTGGCATGTCACAGACCGGTGCTGGTCCACAGAGCAGGGGTTGGGGACCCTTGCTCTTAAACACCAGAGTACAGAATATCCACCCTTTTTAAAAGCAGGAAGGTATTGAGAAATTTCTGTAAATAGATAATTCTTATTAATGGGGGCTACCTTATCTGAGCCACAAAATATTGAAGACCAGTTGGATTAGGTCCTGCAGTCATCTACTCATCGTTTAGATTCTGGCAGCCGAAGTACAGTAACCCTATCTTTATAGGTCTTCTATTCCCATACGTTTGCAGGTAGATAAATTATGACTACACACAGATTAATGTTATTTCTTAAGTTTATATTTTGTTCTTATTATCTGTGATTAGTAACATCATTACATTAGAGAGCAGGTAAATAATGTAAAGAACGATGATATGCAGATTTCCATGTACAAGAAACAAGATTATGAAACTAAAGCAGTGTTAAAAACATTTGAGGTCCCAATCTGAGCTGAGGTTGCACAAGAACAAATCAGAATGAAATCAAGATATGTTGCTTGAAGAGAAAAAGGTTTATTTCAAGAGCATAAAAGATAGTACTTGAAAGTAGCTACAAGAATTGGGTACAATTATCCATGTTATAATGACACCAACAAGGACCATTAGAGTGACAAAAGCATCACAAGCCAAGCCTCACCCTCTTTTTATGTGTAATGTTATTACACATGAGCTCCAGGTTAATGGCTTTTGTCATTACGAAAGTGGAACGAGCCCACAGAGAAGTCATCCTGTTAATTAAGGCAGGTAAAAAGTGCTAACCAATGTGCTAGAGTTGAGCTTCCAAAATCTTGTTTGAATATTAAAGTTTATTCTTAAAATATCTTCCTAATAATATCTGACTAAAATAACTGAAAAGCATGTGTTCCCACAAACTTGGTATGTGCCTTGAATAGTTATTTGGGAATCAGTGTCTGATCATGACTTTGAGTTGGCTTTGATCTTTATTTAGCTACATAATTTATATTGTACAGGATGGTTGGCCTTGATAGAGGACCATCTGAAGGTCACATATTGTTGGTGATGGTTATCAGCCAAAACCTATTACTAGATGAAAATCCTAGTTTATCTGCCCACATGTTTTGATAGTTTCAGAATTATTCATTAACATTCTAATACAAATTTACACAATTTTAGCAATGAAGGAATATTTAAAATATATCATCTACAATTTTGGAACACAGATCACATGCCTTAAAGATACAATATATGGTTTGATGAAGAAAATGTTAACATACTTACATTTGGCATGATTTTTCACATATTCTTTAGCTATCATAACTTGAAACTAGGAAATGCACTATTTTTTTTTCTCAGAGTGAATTAGCCAATCAGATTTTCCTCAGGCAATCACAGCGGATTGTGCCTTTGCACAGAATCTAAAATGTGTATTGTAGGTCATGCTATAAGCTGTGAATGCTGAATTAGATAAAATGTTGAAGAATGGTTTTATTAAAGAAGTAATTAAAGGTACAGATTCGGTGTCCAGCATGCTGACTGAACCAAAAAAGATAGTAATGAAATCTATTATTGTATTGATATAGCAATAAACAAAATTATACAGGAGCATTATGTAAGAATGATATACGAGGGCAATTTGGAAATATACCTCCGTTTGGTTTTCAATGACAGACACTCACAGATACAGAACTTTTATTATGCATATTAGAAAACTACAACATTACATTACTTTTTGACATAATTGCCATTCAAATTGTGGCACTTGTCACAACATCTTACAAGGTTTGAAATTCCTTAGTAGTAGTCGCTCAGTGCCAAATCTGGGCTATGGGAGGGGGGTGATCAAAAACATCCCAACAGAACTGCTTCAAAAGTTCTTGGGTGCGTCTAGTGGTGTCCGGGCAAGAATTATCATGAACCAACACCTCACCGGAAGTGGTGCCATAGAAAATCTCTCCAAATGTGAAGATGCCAAAGGAGTACTGCTAGTGAAGTTCATGGAGCGTGGTTCGACCATCAATTCAGAAGTCTACTGTGAAACATTACGAAAACTCAGACAAGTCATCCCTAACAAGTGTCAGGACGTGCTGACTTTCAGTGTGCTGTTGGTTCATGATAAGGTTTTTCAGCAGTGGATTGTCATTGCTTTCTTACTAGGGCTGAGAAAAAATGGCTGGCCCAAGGTAACCCAGCTGGCTTTGTGCCTAAGGCAAGACTAGAACTCATTGTCTCCCTGTTTCTATTCTAATGCCTTAATTACTTAATTACTATTCTAATGCCTTAAAAACTGGCTCTCATAAAATGCCTGTGAGAGTTTTCAACACTCTCACTCTAGACTGCAGGGCCTTCAAGGCACTTTCTGGTATAAGCAGCTTATGCAGCAACTATTGAATGTTCTGTGATACTTACATCATATGAAAGAAACCATAAAAGAGGATTTAAACTAAACATAGATACAATTCCAAGAAGGGAGAAGCTATTTTGCATTGCCCAACTCCTGAGAATCTGAATTTGTTGCTTTTCCCCCCAGCTACCTATGCTTATAGTTAATTCTAATTATGTAAATAATTCAGAAGCACCACCAGCTGACTAAAAAGAACCACTTGTCAGTATTCTGTAGTTACTTTGCATGTCAACTGAAAGATGCATTAACTAAGGAATTTCTCTGATTTATTATAATCTAAACCTGCCAACTTTTGTAATGTCTCATGCCAGGCTTGTGGATCTGATAGCATCTTGCTACCGACACTACAAGAGAGATTGTGTATGCCTGTTGTGTATGCCAGTCATTCACTTTCTTCTCTGGACATGGGATATCCCTACACTAAGCATAAAATATGGTACTATATGTGTATGGACTGTATAATTTTTTTTATGTTAGCGGATCATAAACCACTTATTCAGAGACTTAATATTAGTCATTTGTCTTGAGAGGAAGGTGAATGATTCAGCTGTTTATATTACATAATAAGAAATATTAGAACTAAGTGAAATATTATGCTGATATCACACAAACAAGAAAACTTGTTTTAAAATTTGGGAATCAAGTGTATGTTGCTAATATAGCATGTTAACCTCATAAAATTATAATTCGACGCTCTTTGAAAGTCTGTGTGGAGTACGCTTTGAAGCATTTCTGAGTATTCTGTTGAACTATTTAGCATTAAAGATAGTAGTGTTTTCATTAAAAATAAAAAGCATCTGAAAAAGTTCAATCTCAAGTGCAGTGTAGTATGCAGTGAGCTGTTATAGATATTTTATAAGGCAGGGTTTATTTCAAAGTGCTTCCACAATTGCTGGTCTCAGATGAAGGCAATGTCATGCTGATATGTAAATAATAAATAGGACATCTTCAAGAGACAAATGCAGCCGATTGTATATAAGAGGCAAAGCTTGCATTGTGATTCCAATTCCAATTTCAATTGTTTGTTCTGAACATCTCTCAGTATATCCAGGTGAGAATTATAGAACAGGAAAGCAGGGAAAGCAGCATACTTAGGAATAGATAGAGTGAGAGAGAAAAACAAGCACTAAAAAGAGTTTTGAAATAATTCATCAGCAGTTCCTTTTTTCTCTACGTAACTTTTTCATATATGCTTGCTGTTTAGTGAAAGTCTTTATCCCACTGTGATTGTCAAAATAGATTTTTTTACCTTATCCCTTTTCTCTTCTTTCCTTCATGTTCTAGAAGATTGGAAAATTTGTGGGTGCAAGCTGAAAAAAAGGTCAGGATAACTCCTGCAAAAAATAATTTGCATTGAGTGAAATTCTTGATAAACAATATTGCTAGTCTATTCTAGAAAAAAATGGTTTTGGAGGGTGACACATGCATTTTAACATTTTAATTTATGTATACATGACTGTTAATTCATAAGCAAATTTGGTCTTCACAAATGAGACCTATGTATTTTTTTAAGAAACTATTCAGTTTTCTTGCCGAAAATAATTAGCTTTCTTTTTGATATCTTTTTATATCAAGAACATATTAAGTATGTTCTCTTGGTGGCAGTATTGGAAAGCAGAATGATTATGTAGGATTCTCTCTCTTTGGTGTCTTATTTATCTGGTAGTGTTAAAGAAACTGGTACAGGTGATAGCAAATATGTGCAAAAAACTGTTTGGGATTCTCGATTTGTTTTTGAATCTATAAAAGTGTCAAAGGATAGGAGAGCCTTGTTGACTTTCCAGCAATGTAAACATGTTGTAACATTTTCAGGCAGTGTCCTTCAAACTATTTTGAGGGATAGCCTCATATTCATGACAGTACAAAATTTGGTACTAAATTGCTGCTGTGTTAAAATTCCCCGTTGATTTCAGTTTCACAAAGAATGAGTTCAAATTGGAAAAATCCATATTTTTGGATGATAATAAATTACTTCCATTCTCTGCATTCATATACTTGTCATGAGATACACAAATCACGTATGATTTTAATCTAAACAATAGCATTTAGCTTACCATTGTGCTATTATTGTGTTATTATTACTCATTCTTATATTTTGTTATATTGCTCATTTTTAAGCTTGTGTTTAAGTTGTAATTGTGAAATAGACAGCTACATAAATTGCTAACAAAATAAAATAAAAAATCTCCACTTTCTCCCAAGACTGTTAGAAATTTTTTTAAGGATATTTAACTGACCTTGACTTATTTATGACTGAAAGTCTTGTTTCTTGTCCTGTATTATGGAACAACTATGAATTATTTCCTCCTCATGGATCAACTATGAATTATTTCCTCCTCCATCCCTTACTCAAAACTTTATTCTTTGTAACAATCTATTGCAGTAAACAGAGCTTTTCAGTTTCAGTGAACATGTATATTTCTCACTGAGAGATACACTGTAGAGCAGCTTCTCCCAATTTAATGTTTCTTCAAGATATGTAGAACTATAATCCTGATCATCTACACGCTAAGCAAAGCTGATGGCAATTAGAATCTAATAAATGTGGAAAACAGCAATTTGTGGGAAATACAGACTTTCGTGTATTCTTTTCAGGTAAGGGACAGACATTAAACAGCCTTTTGTGTGTTAGCATATGGTAACCATAGATTTTTGTACGTAAGTTCAAAATAGGTCCCTGTGGCATCACCATAATTTTTCTTGGATCAAAATACCATTTTTCTCTGCGTGTATGGTAACTAGTCTTATAGTAGTTTTCTCTACTTCATTTTGAAAGTCATCCATGTGTTTAGAGCATTTTTAAAACTCATTTTACAGGCTAACACAGGGGTGTCAAACTGGCAGCCCGTGGGCCAGATGCGTCAGGCACAGGCCACGCCAACTCCTGCTCCGCAAAGGCAAAAAACATCACAATACATCATGATACATCACATTACACAATCGGGTTTGACACCCATGGGCTAACACAACAAACATCATTTTTGTGTCAATGTCATCATCTGCTTTAGCAAAATGCTGCCAATCCTAATGAGGTAAAAGTAGGCCAATTAAATCAAAGGAAAGCAGGTTTTCTTAGATAGAAGATACTTCCTTTTATTTATATATTCCAGATACTAAATTATTTTCTAACTCTAGTGTGTAAATAAGTTGTAATGTTTCTAATTCAGGGAATGATAACATTGGAATGTGTGATGACCAAAACATGATATGTTGTATATTAGAGAGATAAGTTTCATAATCCAATCCACAATTGAAATAATTTTGCTTGACACTGAATGAGTATAGTGCTTCAGCAAGAAAGAGAACATTCCTATCCTTGTGCTTATAGGGGAAAAATAGGAACTTGCAACTTTTCTGTCTTTCCCTTAGCAGAAGGCATTCTCATGTAATTCCATTTATTATATTCATTTAGTTTCTTTTAAAAATAACCTTTAAAAAAAGACCTTAAAAGTTCTATTGTTGAACATTCACAATAGAAATTGAATAAGTTTGGAAATGGTTACATATTACATGAAACTATATAAATATAAAGTGTATACCAATACCATTATTTTGAAGCATAAAGGAAAAACTATAGGTCTTTGATGTAATTAAGGCATCAGGCTAGAAACTGGAGACTTGAGTTCTTTTACCATCTTTGCACAAAGCCAGCTCAGTCCTAAAAAGCAAGCAATGGCAAATCACTTCTGAAAAATCTTGCCCAGAAAACTGCAGGGACTAATCTTGACAGTCACCAGGAGTCAATACTGATGCAAAGGAACAAAAGAAAAAAGAAAAAGTGAAAATAAAAGAATTTAAATGTGGGTATGTTATTTCACATAAAATTGACAATTTTGTCTTATTTTCTATAATTTAATACAATTTTGATACAATTTAACTAACTTTAAAACTTAAAAACTGCTCTTAACAGGAATTTAGTTAATAGTCTCTGTACAAAAGTGGAAATCAAGTTTTATACCTCAGAAAAATTGTTTGCATTTATAACATCCCCAAACAAGCCTTAGGAAATTGCTTTTAAAGAACCATTATTATTTCAAGTTGACTTCACTTGTACATTTGTTATTGTTTTTGCTTCTGTTATTTTTGTACTGATTAGCAGGAAAAGTTACCTATGTTTAACTGTGTTAACAATCTTCTGGAAAAGTCTGGAAATCTTGTAAGTGAAGCTGCTCCAAAACAATTGCTCAAATTATTCAAATTCTTCTTCTTTACTCTTTTGTTGAAGAAAAAAATACTACTGCAAATGCTGACAAACAACACAGATAGCAACTAATTCTATAATGTAAATTTCCATTCCAAAAGTAATAATAATAGAACAAGTCATATTTAATATTCCAAATGCTGATTGGCCTCTACATTAACAGAGCAATTGCAACTATTTGTTATTAATAATTTCCTGAAAAGTCTAGTATATCCCAAACCAAAAATGTGTGTTATATTAGTTTTATTTTATTAACTAATTTCACTTTCTTCAAAGCAACCTTCCACTAGGGTATAAGAATCATACATGTCAGTTTGTTTCCAGTTTAGCATCTTCAGAGAGAAATTGATGCCTGAGAGCTGCTTCTGAGATGAATGAACAGAAAATGCAAATCAGTACTTTAAGGTACAAATATATAGCTTTTTAACACACATACACACACTTTTTTTTCTTCTGTTCTATCATATCCAGTTCTTAAGGTCTGTCTGAAGAAGTTTCCACAGTTTTTTTGGCAAGTTTTTCAGAACTGGTTCTCCATTGCTTCCTTTCTATGGCTAAGGGAAAGTGACTGGCCCAAGGTCATCCAGCTGGATTTTTTGCCTAAGGCAGAACTAGAACTCATGGTCTCCCTGTTTCTAGCAACTTAAATTTTTGTTATAATGATAATGATAAATATATATTATAATTATTAAAATAATTATAAACCAATTCCCAAAATGAACAATTGGATCAAGAATTATAGAATTAGTGTCAGAACAGTAAGGAAAGAAAATGTGGGCTAAAATACAAGACCAGTAGATAGCAAAATTAAAGTAAAATTATTAAAAGAAGCCACTCAATAATAGACATTGTCCTGAATGTTTCAAAATGTATCAGGAAGCATGGGACTTCAGTTATTCAAATTTGAATACTGTTTTTAAAATATAAGCTTGTATATACCATCTTTTTTTCAACATATTTTATAGGAATATCTATCTATTTATCAATCTATCGATCTGTCAATCTATGTATCTCCAAATCATTTGCCTGCATTTTCAATAGTTTTAATAATTAAGTATAAGCAATATATTTTATGGAAAGTATATAACTTCACTTCAGAACCAAGCGTATATTAAATATTATTCCAAAACATCTATGAATGGGGGCTACTGTATTTGGATTGCAAAAATCCCGGCAACCAATAGACAATAGCAGAAATAAATAGAAAACCCTAATTCTCTCTATAGATGTAAATCTGATTTGGACATCCCAGGTTTGGTAGCCCTTGTCTTCTTTAGTGCTACAAAGTCTACTTTCTAATTTACTGGACAGTGCAGTATTGTTGATATCTTCAAGTGTCGGCAAGAAAACTGCTAGTCCAGTCGCTTGGCTTGATTGCAGCAGCAGCAGTGATCTTGCCGTAAGCTCGCTTGCCGCTTGTTCAAATTGGCAACTTCACCCCAAGCTGATAGGAGCAGCAGACATTTTTGCTGACTGGAGTCAGGCTATCTTTTCCAGTTTGCTGGAATAGACACAGACACTGATTGGGTCATGCTGAAAACATTCCAGCCCCATGAAGCAAGTCGGTTTGTATTTTAGGTTTGGCAGGACTAATGAATTAAACATCTTGGCCTCCAGACAATTGGCTACTTTAATACGGTTCCTGAAAAGGGGGGGGGGTGCTCAGGAAGCATGACAATGCTGTAATCTTTCATTGCTGGGAAGGGAAGGGACTGTGGAATTGGGACGGAAGACAGAAAAGGGTGGTCCTGATGGTGTAAAAAGCCTGTGGGAAGTGCAGGTAGCAGCATGTTGCCCTGACAGCTGTTTCAACTTCTCAGACCTTGTCAGTTCACTGCTATGTAGCAGGTGCAGCCTTTTCTTTTCCTGAATCTTTACTCCATAAAGGCAACAACAAGTCAAGGCAGAGGCTGGCCCTGGATTTATACAAGTGCAGACACCACTAAGTGAGGTAAGGCAACAGGTGTGAAAACTGGACTAACTGATTGAGTTGTAACCACACTCGGGTTTGGGAGCTGAAGTTTCTTAGATATAAGCAAAGTGCATGCAGATTCATGCAGATAAGCCAACTAAAGAGCTGTTTCCTAGATGACTATTTTAGACAAAGAATACAATAATCAAAGCTGCCTGTCTTACACAAAAGAAAAGATCGAAGTGTATGCTTGAAGCAGTTTTATTTAGTTCAGTTTAGATGATACATGCACATTATATCTTTGTTCTGTTATTTTTATAGCTTCCTTTTGCTTTATTTTTCTAAGAGGAAAACCTCTTGGATATATGCTAAAATTAGAGAAAAATACATCTGTATTGAACAGGTCTCTCTGGAAAGCTTAAAAATGGATATTTGAAAATTCTTTTATGGGTTTATTAAAAAAAAAGAACTCGGTACACTTTATTTCAAGTTTCTGGCTAAAATATTTGTATATTTTTAACCAGTTAATAGCATCTTTTCTAAGAATTAATGTCATTAAAAATAGAATTCATGTGTTTTTAATATGTAGTACCTCATGCTTTTTTAATTATGTGGCAAGTCACATAATTAATGGAATAAATTAGACCCTACATGTGTAGCATCACTGAAGCTTTCATCTGTGATATGAAGTCAAAAACTAGACTTTGTACTCAGTGAATAGGAAAGCAAAACATAATTGTATTTTTTCTAATCTAAAAATGATATATGAGGTTTTCTTTTCACAGTTTGAAGTCTAGTACTGTATTTCAGACAAACCATTAACCCAAATTTTGTTTATATAATTTTATCTAAAGTATGACATAATTCATATATTTATTTGATTTTTATTTTATTTGAAAGGCTAGCAAATATAAAATTTTGTCAAACTATTTTCAGAATCAACCGGATCTAAAACTGTACTATTTAGCATCTTTATCTGATTTAGGTATTAATATTCCAGTACCCAACATACATGGGCAGCAAAAGTTCAGAAACCAACTAGTGGCACAAAGAGATATAGAACACTAACTTTTGTTTTCCACCTAGCATCAGCCTGGATTTTTGCAAGTGAAGTATAGTAGCCTTATCAGTATTTGGAAAAAAAAGGGGGGGGGCATCAGCAAGCTACTTTAAAAGCATTTTACCACTTCTTGTTTGTTAGGCAGAAAAAAGTTTAGCTTGAGACAATACAATAAGATGTATTCTGTTATACTATGGAGTATAATAAACTATGAGATGATTTCTATAGTGGAAAAATGTCAAATGTATTAGTTCTCCAGTACCTACAAATTACATTAGTATATTATCCTCAATTGAATGACAAAGATTCCTGGATTAAGAATATAATCAATTATTTCTTTTCACAATCAGAAGTCAAGATATATTGAAAATTATATATACATTGGCCAACAAGTAAAAAGAGTGTCATGCTGAATTTAAATTCAGTTTACATCTCACCAATAAACCAGTTTTAACTCTGTTTTGTACTTTTACTTGTATAGTTAAAACCTGCTCCATGAAGAGTTGTCTGTTACTATAACAATAGCGATCTTATCTGAGCTGAAAAGGAATACAGAAAACTCTAATAATGGACTGTTATTTTTAGCTATTGAGACTTTTTTAGACTTATTCTATTAAAACTGTAGAGAATGCTACACACAATTATATTCTGACACCCATGAAATTGCAATGGCCTGGTCAGCACAGATTTTGCAGAAAAAAAACTTGCACTTATAGATATAAAAGCATACTTGATATTTAATGATAGGAGCAATATAGAGAATAATATATCTAAGGTATTTTTTTACACAACAATTATAGCAGTACCAATTGTCTGTATGACACAGTTTCCAAGACAAGTTTAAACTAAAATTAAGTTTTTGCATTTTTAAATTGTATCTCAAAAACTCTCCCACCCTCCCTCACCCCAAAATATTTTGGGATTTATTTAAAGATCTGGCCTTTTCCATATCCTTCTCCTTTCCTGGAAAACAGTACGTCTTGACATCAAGATAAAAGTGTAATTTTTCAACCCCATTCTTTTCAGATCCAGGAAACCTCACCACTTTGGAAGTGCTTCTTGTCTTATGTGGTTGGAGTGTTCCTGGAGCTGCCTGATCTGGCAACTGTGATATTTGCTCTAGTCATTTGCCATTACAATTATAACAAGGTGCCCCCTGGGGATGTCTTAAAAGAGATTGGGAAATTACAGCAGATTCAAAATGCAGCAGCAAGACTCTTCTCAGGTATGTCTTGGTGAGAGCATATTATACCTATCTGCCTAAGCTGCATTGGCTCCCAACTGATTTCAAGAACAAATTCAGTGTGCTTGTTATTACTATAGTATAAACCCTTAAACAGCTTGGAGTCTTCTTAGCCTGTAGAACAGTTTCCCCCCCCCACCCATAATGGTGGTCTGGGATCTATGGTCTTCAGAGAAAAGTGCTGCCTCAGAAGGCTAAGATTTGGAGACAATCATTACACGATCAGTCTCCCTTTAGGTTTACTTTGTGGGAAGCACTGCCGAATATTGTTCTGTTAAATAAATAAGTAGATATTACAGACCAGTCTGAATTTCAAAGCATCAGATAAGGTGTAAAGGCTGCAGTATAAACTCACTCAGTTGCATATACATGTACATCAAACAGATGGAAAGAGATAGAATGTACATGCAACTGAGTGAGTTTATTTTGGACCGAATTTTGTTTAGGAATTAAAACTGGAAGAGTGTACTGCCATCACTTTACAAGATCATTACCACTTTCAAAGTAAAATTACAATACGATGAGTGGATAAATGATCTAGTATTAGAAATTTCCCTACCTCCATTGTTTCCAGTTGTACTTTGTTTTGTGTTTTGTGCAGACAATCTGTTGAATCAAGAGCGGGCAGCAAAAGATGCTCTCTAGGCTTTCTCTTCATCACCTGCGACCAAGCTAAATAACTTTCTTTTAAAAACAGAAGTCCAGGGAAATGGATTGTGGAGAAGGAATAGTTGAGCACCTGCCCATCTGTTTGAAGAATATGCCTGTGGAGGGAGAACAAGGAGATACTTAGACTGGACTTTTTTTTAGAGCTTTCAAGAACTATGGTTATCTCCAACAATCAACATATGGTTTACTGCTAGAGCATTTTCATTTCATGACAGTGTAGCCAGGAATGAATATCAATTGAAGATACCTGTGCAGGAAAAGCTTTAGACTACTTCCAGATACAGATAGTCAGTTTCTTGTGATGCCAATCAAAAAGTCATTTAGCACATGTGTTCTCTCTCTCTCTCTCTCTCTCTCTCTCTCTCTCTCTCTCTCTCTCTCTCTCTCTCTCTCTCTCTCACACACACACACACACACACACACACACACACACACACACACACAAACCAGAATTTCCATTGTAAGTTGCTGTGGTTGTAAGTCACGTCTGACACAATTTTATGACAATTTTTCAAAGGTCATTAAGCAAATCATATGGTCATTAAGTGAATCCAGCTTCTGCAATGGGCGCTTTTTTGCTGGAAATCAGCAAAAATGTTGCATATTGTGACCACATGAGTACAGGATGCTGCAATCGGTGATAAATGCAAGCTAGTTGTCAAGCGCTCCAACTGCAATCACATGAACGTGGCATGGTGTGACGGTCAAAAATGAAAGCACAAGTTGTAAATCCTTTCTTTGAAGGTTGTTGTAACACTGAACCATTGTTAAACAGTCATAAGTCAAGGACTATCTGTAAGTTTCCCTAAAATGTCATGACTCTGTCCAGCAGCAGTTAAAATAAAAAGTGTGGCTCTAGTTAGGAGTTGGGAAGAAGTTATTTTTTACTATAAGTCACTGTTGGAATATGAATTATAATTAACCCTATTGACATTGTATAAAAAGTGGTGTTAGTCTATGGTAGCCCAAAATCAGAAGGATTTGGTAGCTTTTTTTCAGAATAATTTTTATTAAAAAGGATATGTTTTCGTGAACTATAATTCACTTCATCAGAATGATTCTGTGGCTTCCTACATCTTGTATTAAAGTAACCATGATGAACTTCAATGAAAGTGCATAATTTACATAGGAATTAAAGGCTGTGATTACAGCTTATCCACAGATCAGCCTAACCTAGTAACCTAATTTTTGGAATGGTGTTCCAGAAAAGCTGTGCTAGCTATCTGCATTGTATAGAGTAGGTTTGAAATGTCATAAGCTTATTGTTTAGCAAGCTCCTATCATTTAGAACTAATACAAGTTAGTTGTTCTCATGCAATCTGTTAGCCTGTTTATCTATTATAGTTGCATCTATTTACATGCATACCCATAATACTATTCCCTTTTGGGAACATTATGCAAACTACAGAAATGTATTAAGAAATAGAAAGTCACTCTCTCAAAAGACATAAGAAAAAGTTACCTCAGTACCATCCACATGCCCATTTCCAGTCTGCCCTTGATTCTACCACGTTCTATCATGCAAGTCAGTATAACAGCTGCTGGGTTGCATTCATTGACTCAGATTATACTTTGTGCTAAACTAAACTATGGTGGTTTGTTTTAATCCTTGCTTCCATTGTAGAGTTAAAGTTAAAGCAAATCAGTTGCATCAGCACAATGATTCATACAGAAAGTCTTTTCTTTAAAAAAGGAAACACATATTCATAGACAGAAAACTAAAAATTTAAAAAGCATAATTCACAGAATTTGATGAGATCAGCATTTCCATTTGATTCAAATACTTGTATTAGAATTATATCTGTCGCAGTCACTTGATACAGCAATTAACAGTTAATTAACTGCTTTATTCTGCCTAATGATAGGCTAATCTAGAAAACATTTGTCTTTAATTTTGTAAAAAAATAAATAAAGGTCATTGTGGGAGGAAGGGACAGACTTGTCTAAACTAATAAAAATTGCTGATCATCATCACACACAACACAATTCTATAACTTGCTCTGCATTTCGGTAGAGCATGTCAAACATTTAAATAGACCCTCTTATCAAAGCAAGCCTGTTTTGCATTTTAAAATCTCTCTACTTTGCATTTGAATATGACAAAGTATTATGGGACCATAATTTCTTTAGGGAAAATGAAGAGAGCATCTGAAATTGTTGAAAAATCTGGATGGAAATCTTTACTTGAACATCATTTAAAACATGTTACAGGAGCATATCTGACAGGCACCATCAATGAATTTGCATGACCTATAAACATTTGCTATTTTATTCTCTAGGTGAAACATACAACTAGACGCATAGGTTCGAGTGCCCACATGATCACCACAGCAAGGGTACCTGCTGATAAAAGGATACGAATTGCCTTCAGTCTAAATGATTCCGCAGGTAATAGTCAGTCTATGGAAATATTCTTTCGCTTGCCTTTGTTTCTTCCACTGATACTGTCTTTACTCTTCAAGGGAGTACTTGATTTTTCTTAGGTGGCTGAAATTATTTGCTTTGTTTTTCTTTCTAAAACATGGGGACAGCATTCGGGATGTTTAAGATGTTTCCTGTAGTATTATTTAAAGCATATTCAACTCTAAATTTTCTGAAATGTTTAAATGTGTACTTTTTAACCACTATTTTTTTAAAAAAAAAGACAGGATCAATCTCAGTACTTAAAATATATCATTTTCATTCAAGCCCAAAAATCCCTTTACTGGAATGTCCAATACCTGCTTTATGTGCAACTTTGACTAATTTTCATATTCATTACCTCATAGAAAGAATTGTTGAGGACAAATCCTGTAAGGAAGGCCAAGCTGATAAACATCCCAGGGTTACCTGGAGAGTCCCATGCTTGAAAGTGGAATTTGCAAGTAGCCTAAATCCAACTTTCAGACAGAACTCCTTTCTAGACATTGACGGATTTAAAAAAGACAGTTGAAGTAAAAATAAATTGTGTGAATAGTACCAATGAAAAAGCTTGTAGAAAGTATTTTAGGAAGAAGTTATGAATAATAAAAGCAAACCATTCAGAAGCCTATGTATGATTAGAAGTAAGTTAGGAGTACCTAATTTGAACTGCTACTATTTGAACTACCCCTACAGGGCAATAAAAATAGCCACAGAACCCTTAACTCTTTGTTGCCCCCTGGTAATTTAGTTTAAGCGGTCCAGATGCCCTAAATAGTTGGTAAGATTTGACTCCCTAATAAGAGAGTTTAAGATTTAAGCATTAATGTAAATGGTTGGCAATAAATTTGGTAGTGTTTTCTGCCATCAACCTTCCTATCTTTAACCATTCCATGAAGTAGCAACTCAGCACTGAAAAATTTGCCTGTTATAGAAAGATGGTCACATGAGGACCTCTTTTCTGACACAAAGAGCAACCTGTGCCAGGGAATTGCCATCCACTCATCTATTTCATTTCCCTTGAATTCAGTTGGCACCATGATTAAACTCCACAGGGGTAATACTGTATCTGTTCTAACTTGTGGAACTAGGGCTCTCTTCTAACGGAACATTATATATATTTTTATCATTTTCAGGAAGATAGTTGTTAACACAGCACTACACTTTAAATCAGTTATCATTCCTGCTCAGATATGATTACTATTTGATTCATAAACAAAAAAGTAAAAACTTTTTGTATTAGTTCTTCTGTTATATCTAATGTATCTTAAATCATAACAATATTCCATGCTTAATCAAGGAGACCCCAGATTTCTGTAATTATCTTCTGTCAAGGAAAAAAAAATCCTCCCAGGCATGTGCTCACTTAAAACATTTATCAATAAAGAAAGGTGAAATTGAACAGGGACGCAATAGCTCAGGGGTTAAATACACTGAGCTTGTCAACTGGAAAGCTGACAGGCCAGGTTCATGAATGTGGCATGATGGGGTGGGCTCCCATTACTTGCCCCATCTCCTTCCCATATAGCAGTTTGAAAGCATGCAAATTAGAGTAGATAAATAGGTACTTCCTTGGTGGGAAGGAAACAGTGTTCTGTGCGGCTGGGCACATATTCATGCTGGGCACATAACCATGGAAGTGTTTTTGGACAAAACTGGCTCCCTTGGCTAAAAAACAGAGATGAGCACCATCTCCTAGACTCAGACACGACTGGATAGGAGAAACCGTTACCTTTATCTTTTGAATAGGATTTCAAATATTCATTGTCATTCAGCAAGGATAACATATTTTTCTTATATTTTCTCATACACAAAAGTGTCTCTATATTAATGCAAATATATATTGATTTATCATATTCCTGCTCTTACCAATTATTTTAGCCAGGACCAGATCTCCAATAGGAAAAAAAAATAAAAGTTATATTACGCAGCAGTTGCTGACAGATGCAGCAAAATACTGGAGAGGACGCTTCTGTGCCAAGAAGCTTGCTTTGCATGCTAGCTTCTTGGTCCCAGCCATCACCTGTGCTGAAAACAAATTCAAATGTCATACAGATAGTCCTTGATTTATAGTCACAATTGGGACTGGAACTTCCATCACTAAATGATATGGTCATGCTCAATTTTACAACCTTTTTTGTTGCTGTCATTAAGTGAAACTGGTTTTCCCGTTGACTTTGTTTGTTGGAAGTCATCTGGGAAGGTTGCAGATGGTGATCACATGACTCTGCAGCTCTTATAAATACATGCCAATTGCCAAGCACTCAGATTTTGGCCATAGGATCATGGAATCACTGTGAAGATTGTAAGTACAAGGATGGACCATCATAAAGTCACTTTTTTAAGCCCCACTGTAACTTTGAACAATCATGAATGGTAAGTCAAGGACTACCTGTAGGGATATCAAGGTTAAATTCTGACAGAAATAGAGCTTGGAATAAACAAGCCATACTCAAACTTATACAAATACATGCAGAACAGAAGCTCTGTCAGTATTTACTCCAAACATTACTGTGTGTTTTATTTTAATAAGCCAGTTTTGGGATTGTCTAGGAAAACTGAGAGCAGGTGAGATAGTGATTCAGCTTTACAAGTGCAAGTTAGGTTATAGCAGGGGTGTCAAACTTGCCTTGTCACATGACCTGTCACGATGTATCATGACATTTTCCCCCTTCCACATGATGCATCCGGCCCATGGCTGGCAGTTTGGCATAAAACTGGAGGCCTGCCTAACCATAATCCTGGCTTTGCTCATTATTTCTCTTGTGCAGGCCAAGCCAGAACTGTCATTACTTGCTGCTATAGGTTTCCTTGGGTAATTTAGCTATTGACATGTAGACAAAGCAGGGATAAATTATGGCAAAGAATTTGTTCACATGTGCAAGTTGCCCAAAACCCAACAACCCCCTCAAATTACAGCTTAGTAGGGATTTGTGGTCCAAGGTTTGAAAATCCCTAGCTTAGCATGTTGAGTAGAGTAAGTATTGTCTCTCTGGGTGTCTGTCATAATGCAATTTCCTATGTGTCATTTTTCCACATTAGTGATTAATTCTATAATACTTAGATTGGAAAAACTAAAAAGCAAACCTCAAAATAAGTTTTTTTTAATAACCCCCCCCCAGCTAATTGGCCTTATAGCTTTTGAAAGCATCAAAATGATGGTATACAATACTACCCTCAGTGCATTAAAAATGTTTTTTGTGCTATTGAGGTATCTGACTATGAAGTTTACAAGTAAGCAGTGTATATCTGCTTAAAAGAAAAGGTTGCTACTTCATATTTGTATGAAATGGATAAAGAAGTTTGGACTGATAGGGTGGAGGACTGATTTGAGATTTGAATGGGAGGCCCTTAACATTTATAAAAGATATAAATTACAGAAGCTTTTTCTGGGTAGCACATCTTGTGGCATGTTCCTCAGATTGCCAAAACAACCCTTAGTCCTATACAATTTTGATCCTGTGTCTTTGTTGAAGCATTTGACAATTACCAGTCAAACATTATTACAGCAGCTGTCCCATTAAGGAGATTGAGTCATGCTTCTTAGTTCCTTTTGGCTTTTCTGTGATTCATCTTTCTTCTTTTAGAACAATGGTCTTTCTTTAACAAAAAAAAAAAAAAAACTGTAGGAGGCTACTGGCATTTAAAGCAAAATATGTGCATTTAAGGATGAAAGTATGTAAAGCCTAAACTCTTTTGAATATTTTTGTTGAGATACAGACAGAGATAACATTAATTTTGCATAAGCCATTAACATGCATTTTTGTTGTGGCTGTTTTTCAATGGTTGCTTCAGGGACAGGGAAGATAAAATTGAGTGTTTCCTCAACTACCATCATCTCAGTGCAAATGTTTTACATCTGCTTTATTAGCCACAAGTTTTCATCTGTGGCTAATAGGAACCAGGGGATTTGATTTTCATAAGATTATAATAGAGAGGGGGAAAAGCAAATCCTTGTCTTCATTTACCATTCTTCTCTCATATTATATTTAACTGTTTGATAATATACATATTGTATATTAATTTGTTAAATTTACATTCTGCCCTTCTTGAAATAGAGCACATAGTTCTCTTTTCTTTAATCTGTCCCCAGAAGATTGGGCTGAGAAGAGTTATTAGTGTAAAGTCAGCAAGTGAGAGGAATGGTGAACTTGAACCTGAAGCTTCTTGTCCTTGAGCCATATCTTAACCATGGCACTACAGCTATTATTTGCATTTAACTAGAGTTACCCTATTGGAACTGCAAAAAAAAAAAAGAAGAAGAACCATTAGTTAAAAGCAAAGACAGTGTTTAATATATTATTTTTGTGCTGTTTAGTTGTTGCTATATTTTAGTCAATGAGAAAACAGGTAGAAGGTCACAAATGGTGACCATGTGACATCCTTAATGCTCAACAGTGATTCATTCAGCCAGAAGTGCCAAAACTTCTGTCACTAGGCTGCATGGTCATGTGACATTGTGCTTTTTTGACACATAACTTAGCGACAGAAATTCCAGTGCTTATTGCTGTCATTAAACAAGGACTAACTCTATACCCAATGTCAACAGAGAGTATTTAGTCCATACATCCTGAAGTCTCTCTAGTTTAACAAAATAGGAATGTGTGAAAATAATCTTGCTTGGTTAGTTCCAAAAATTTTCAGTCACTTCATTTATTCTAGGTTATATAGACCTGAGGATTCAGTATGTGCTTTTTTCTACAAAAACCTAGTACTTACCAAGTAGAGTTTTATGAACAGTTAAAATGAAAGCATTCTAAACTCAAGAATTTATCTGAGCACTAAAAAAAATGTGATCATACATTTAAAAAAGTACTACCCCAAACTTTCTTAAATTCAAAAATTCAGTTCAAGAAAGAAAATATTTTTGTATAGTTGCTGTGTTTTGCATTGCTAGAAATCAGAAATTCTTGATAGTATAATCCTACATCCATAAATCATTTATTTTTATATCCATTTATAATTTAGACAGTATAATTGTAATTTTTGCTATGTTAGTCTTCATAATTCATAAGTCATTATTTCATATCAAAAGTTGCAGAGATTTAAATATCATCATGCTTAAGAGTGCCAGCTGAATTTTTCCAGAGTATTATTAGGAACATCTGAACATTTATTTTTGGTCAAAGTATACTGTCTTCAGACTTTAACTTGCTGCTAGGATTAATCAAACAACTTCTCCATGCTTAGTTGTAAGCTTAAAGGTGCTTTTTCATGAGGCAATTGGACTTCCTTGTTTTTCTTTGAAGACGTTTTGCTTCTCATGCAAGAAACTTCCTAACAATGAGGATAATTAACCAGTGGAAAAGCTTGCCTTCAGAAATCGTGGGCGCTCCATCACTGGAGGTTTTTAAAAAGAGACTAGAGTCACTTGTCTGAAATGTTATAGATTCTCCTGCTGGAGCAGGGGGCTGGACTAGAAGACCTCCAAGGTCCCTTCAAGCTCTATTCTGTTCTAAGCTGAAGAAGCTTCTTGGATGAGAAGCAAAATGTCTTCAAAGAAAAACAAGAAAGTCCAGTTGCCTCATGAAAAAGCGCCTTTGGGATAACTATGACGTGGATGACTGAGAATCTCCATAGACGCTTAGTTGTAAGGCACAGTTTCCATGTGAGTAATATCTTTGCAGACCAAAGCAAACAGGATGTTAATTCACAAGCAGTGGGAAAATATTCCTGGACCATGTATGGCTTCTGTGGTCTCTTCCTTACATCCCACTCCTGATGCTCTTTCTTTACATGTCCAGCTGTTGTTACAAGTGTTTCTGTCCTGCAAAACAGATGATTGAGTGAAAAATATTTATCCAAAGGAAAAAAATGTGAGGAGAACACTGCTTATGGTCTTCTGTTATGGAAGAACTCCACAGCAGCCTGCTATTCAGTTGCAAGTATAGATGGACAGGGGAGAGGGATGTCTTCCCCTTTCTGTTTTCTGGATAATGGGACAAAGAAACTCTGTATATATAGGAATGCGTGCATACCAACCATCAGACAACATGACTCTTGAAATCTAATTAGCCATATATCTTATCTCTGCAAGTCACAATTAGAACAAACTATTATTCTTGTCCATGAATCCAACAACTACCTTTATTAACAATAAAAATAGCATTATCATTTCCTCTTCCAAATGGTCAATACATTTTATAGGCAAATTATTGGTTCAGAGATGCATAATTAATACAATTTGGCATAAATTCTTACTGAAACACATCCTACTCTCAACATTATCAGAAACCTGAACAAAGCTTGAAGCACCTCTACTTTTTGGCAGAAACTTGTAGGAGATGATCAGACTGAGCCTGAGGGAGGGATCAAATGTGTAACAACTTCTTTTGGGCCTACAAGAAATCTAAGTCCAGCCACCCTCTCTTATCCTTTCCCACATTTCCCTTGATGGTCAGTTGGCCAGATTCTTGTAGAGGGCTTAAGCTTGCAATAAATCTTTATTTGAACTGCCTGAATCTTCTGGTTTCCAGGGCACTTGATAAAGTTGCTCTTTTTGAGATGAATTTTGAAATGAATTCTCAAATTTTGACATTTCTGAAATTTTGAGATGATTAGTTCTGATGTGCCTCCCTAAGATACTTCACTACATTACGCTAGTGTGACATGTTTTTGTTCAATAAAGCACTTCTTGAGGTATTATTACACAAGAGCCACATGAGTAATAATCACCCAAACCTAAAATAAAGATGTAGACAAAACATATGGTTGCCACATGGAAACTGCTTTTCTAAGAACAGTCATAAAGGCAATTTCAGTCAGTTCATGTCAATTAGGGAATTTAATCTTTTTGAAAATCAGGACCACGACTTGTAGCTATAATTAAATAAGAAAAAAATTCTGATGGGTATCTTCCTGAGAAACAGGAGTTTTGAGCTATATTGTGCAGTAGTGAATATATGTCATCTATTTGTCTGTCTGTCTATATCTATCTATCTATCTATCTATCTATCTATCTATCTATCTATCTATCTATCTATCTATCTATCTATCTATCTATCTATCTATTTATCATCTATCTACAGTGCATTCAGAAAGTATTCAGACCCCCTTCACTTTTGTCAATGTTATGCTACAGCCCAATTCTACAGTTGTTGGAATTCATTTTTCCCCTCATTAATCTATACTCAGTACCCCATAATGACAAAGTGAAAACAGAATTTTAGAAATGTCTGTAAATTTATTTAAAAAAACCTGAAATATTACATTAGCAAAAGTATTCAGACCCTTCAATCAGTACTTTGTTGAAGCATCTTTGGCAGAAATTAGAGCCTCGAGTCTTTTGCCAGATTGGAGGATTTTCTGCCATTCTTCCTTGAAAATCCTCTCTAGCTCATCAGGTTGGATGACAACCACCAGTGGACAGCCATTTTAAGGTGCCTCCAGAAAAGTTCAACAGGGTTCAAGTTAGGGCTCTGGCTGGGCCACTCTTAGGACAGTCACAGAGTTGTTCCTTAGCCACTCTTGTGTTTTCTTGACTACGTGCCTAGTATCGTTGTCATATTGGAAAGTGAACCTTTTGCCCAGTCTGGGGTCTTGAGCATGTGGAATAGGTTTTCATTGAGGATATTGTTGTACTTTGTTCCATTTAGCTTTCCCTCAACCCTGACCAGACTCCCTGTCTCTGTTGCTGAAAAACACCCCCACAGCATGATGCTGCCATCACCATACTTCACTGTTGGGACGATATTTGGCAGATGATGAGCTGTGTCTGGTTTTCTCCAGATATAATATTTAGAATCGAGCCCAAACAATTCAATCTTGTTTTCCTGAGACCAGAGAATCTTGTTCCTCACAGTCTGAGAATCCTTCAAGTGCTTTTTTTGCAAACTCCAAATGGACTTTCATGTGTTTTGCATTGAGGAGAGACTTCCGTATAGTCACTCTTCCATAAAGCCCAGATCGGTGGAGAGCTGCAGTGATGGTTGTCCTTCTGGAACTCTGTCTCATCTCTACACAGGATCTCTAGAGCTCAATCAGAGTGACCATCAGCTTCTTGGTCACTTCTCTTACCAAGGTCTTTCTCCCCCAATTGCCAAATTGTGCCAAATCTCTTTCATTTGAGAATTATGGAGGCCACTGTGCTCTTAGGAACTTTCAGTGCAGCAGAAATTTTGTTGTAGTCTTCCCCAAATCCATGCCTTGTAATAATCCTGTCTCTGAGCTCTGCAGGCAGTTCTTTTGACCTCATAGCTTTTGCTGTGCTACTTACGGGACCGTCTTCTGCCATATACTTCCCTTCGACCGGTGAGAGCGCACAGGGTAGGCCTCCTCCGGGTCCCGTCAGCGAAACAATGTCGTCTGGCGGGCCCCAGGGGGAGGGCCTTCTCTGTTGTGGCGCCCACCCTCTGGAACCAACTACCTCCTGAAGTCCGCGTTTCTCCGACTCTCCCGGCCTTCCAAAAGAATTTAAAAACCTACCTCTTCCGGCAGGCCTGGGGATGATTGTTGATTGTGGTGTGACTGAGGAATATGTGTGGGGTTTATTTTTAATGTTTTTTCGGATTTATATTGAATTGTTTATTTGTATGTTGTGAGCCGCTCCAAGTCTGCGGAGAGGAGCGGCATACAAATCCGAAAAATAAATAAATAAATAAATATGCATTGTCAGCTGTGAGGCCTTCTATAGAGAGGTATGTGCCTTTCCCAATCATGTCGACAGGTTGACTCCAATCAAAGTGTAGAAACATGTCAGCAACAATCAAGAGAAATTGGATGTACCTGAGTTAAATTTAAAGTATTGTTGCAAAGGGTCTGAATATTTATGCAAATGTGATATTTCAGTTTTTTCTTTTTAATAAATTTACAGACATTTCTAAAATTCTGTTTTCATTTTGTCATTATGGGGGATTGAGTGTAGATTAATGAGAAAAAAATGAATTTCAACAATAATCAGGCTGCAGCATAACAAAATTGACAAAAGTGAAGGGGGTCTGAATACTTTCTGAATGCACTCTGTCTGTCTGTCTGTCTATCTCTCTGTCTCTCTCTCTGTCTCTCTGTCTGTGATCTATTATCCATCTGTCTATCTAGCTATTTTTCTATCCAGGTATCCAGGCTTGATGGAGATAACTAGGATTGGCCTGCCCCATCTGTGCTGGCAGAGGAGGCATGCTGCAGGCCCCATTGGCCAGGGTATTCGGCTGATAGGTTTTGGAAGAGCCTTCTCTGCCACCACTCAAGTCCTTTGGAACATCTTGCCAGGTCTTTAAGCTCTTTAAGCTCTTGTGGAAGAGCAGGAGGGTTGGAGCCAACCCCCCAGAGGGAAGTCAGCTCCAACCCTCCTGACCTTCCATAAGCGCTTAAATACCTGGCTCTGACAGTTGGCTTGGGGCTCCAGTGGGGGAGCTTCACATTGGAGGTGGTTGATAGAGTCATACATTAATACTAGACCCACCTCTCCCCCCTGCTCATCCTGCTCCTTGCCTCCCCATGTTTTAGTTAGGGCTGAGTATTCTTATAGTATTTTATTCATATTATATATAGGTTTTGTATAGTTTTATCCTTTTCATCATTGTAAGCCACCCAGAGTTATCCTTGGTAAAGTGGACAGCTAATAAATTTAATAAACAAACAAACAAACATATAAAATATGGTGCGCTTCCATAAAGAATAATTAAGGAGCATGGGCAGCCTTATACTTATGTCAAAATCTCTGCTGTTACATTTTGTCAATAAAGTAGTTAATCAAGTAAATGCTAATTTTTAAAATGACTGTCTTATTGGCATATTTGGAATAAACTATGTTCAATGCATCAAGATTTCCTTTGAGCAAACAAACTGCTAATAGCTTCTACCTCTCTTCAGAAAAACACTGGTATTAAGAAAAAAATCTATTTTTTGCCTTATAGATGAGGAATCTCCTAGTCAATGTTATTTATAAAAATAATTTAGTAAGCCAAAGGAATGATGGTTGAAATACCTTGTTTTATTAGCCAAAGATTAGATATAGTTCCACATTTTTTTTTCTGTTCAATCATGTCTGATTCTCGGAGACTGCCAAGACAAGTCCCTGTAGTTTTCTTGGCGAGGTTTTTCAGGAGTGATTTCATTAGACACAATTCCATATAACATGCATAAAAACATGTAACTGAGGTATAGATTAAACTAATCACTGGAAGAGTAAATGCAATGCTGATTACTGAACCCATCAATGTTTTCCCCTTACCCAGACTGGTTTGGGCTGCCTGCCATATGGCAACTTGCCCCAGAGATCTGCTCATTCCATTCTCATTCCAGAAGAAAAAGAGGATGTTACTATTGTCCAGCTGCTCATTCTTGACATCCCAATAGTCTTTCATGGTCCTCCTGGAGCTCTTAGGACACTTCAGACAAGGCTTTTTTGTATTGCGACATAATCCCAGAGTAGAAAATACATCTGCTGCATATCTTAGTATGAAGTGGGCACATATATATATATTTAGCTCTTCATCTTTTTATAATAAATGGAAATAATGAAGCAAATATGAGATCACCATTCCTTATTTAATGAATCTTTATAGTTTCTTCCTTTATAGGAAAAACAATTTTATATGCAGTGTGAGCAAAGGCAGTCCCAACACTAGGAGAACACATGTTAATGTTGGGAAAGTTACAGCAATGAATTAAAGCTGAACAATGCCTGACCTCACGTTGCATATTGGAATAAAACTGTAGAAATAACATTAGGGCTTAGAGTGATATCTATGTATATGAGGCTTATCTTCCCGCTTATGTAAGCAACCATATTTCAACAAGTCATATTTTGGCAAACTGTGTAAATCCAGAATACTATATGGTGCCATTAAGATTCAAGAAGAAATAATATTTAGTTTTAAAAACATTACATAAGCCTCCAATGTAATTGACTTTTGAGACTATCAAATTTAAATAAAGAATTGGCAGCTGAGAGGTTTTCTGAGAGTAATTTAAATTAAATTACTAATATTATATAATGTATATTAATAATGAATAATGGATTTGGGGGAAAAAAACCAAAGGACTTGATATTTTTTATCCAGGGAAAAGAAGCCTGTCTACAGCAATATAAGACAATAAATGTTATACAGGACAAATGTAATATAGAAATGTAAGACAAATTAATACATGGCAAGCAAAGACTTCAAAGTTTTTAGGGACCCTTTTAGTGTCAAATTCAGGGACCAAGAAGTCAACACCTTGGTCAGACATTATGTCCCAGGAATCAGTGGGGTTTTTTTTTTAACATGAGACCTCTGTAGCTGCTGCTTCTCTTGATACTCTGTTAAGATATACTTTATACAGTATATAAACAGAATTTGATTTTTTATCCAACTTGCTAATTATTTGTTTACAAATAATTGTTTGCATTTTGTTTTGCGTGTTATGAACATAATTGTGGATTATTTAAACCATTATCTTAGAACACATGAACACAGATTGCTCCTTGGCTCTGGCAGCATTATTCGGCATTATAATCTATAGTGTTTAGCATTTAAAGAAATGTTAGTGTTGCATTGTAAAATATATTAGCACCAAGAGGGTTACAACAATGATTTTGTGTGACTGGAAATAGACTTGGTGAATCTTCAAATATGGAATGTTTGTTTCTAGTACCCCAACAACTGTCCTTTCCATTTATGAAGAAGCAGCTAAGGCAACCTCTGTTCACTAAGGTGCAGCATCGCAGGAGAGCTTGGTTCACCTCACTCCTCTCCCCATCTTTAGTGGATTGGCAGTTGTGTAATTGGAGTGAAAAGCTTGATTAATAACTAATATCAACTACAATGAGAAGAGAGAAGTACCTAACCATTCTTCCAACACATGTCACTGTGAAATCAAATATGAATTCAGGGTGTAATTGGCTGTGAAAAATTCCAAGGATGATACTTTCAGTGATCAATTATATTGGATAGACACATGTACATATCTTTGTTAAAAATATACATATATTTTTATATACATATATATATATATATACATAGATAGATATGAAGACATATAAAATGTGATAAAATGTCAATCAAAATGTTATTTCTGTACATATAAGGATACAAAGATAAACAAACTCTAATCTTTACATCATGAGTTCATAATCTTTATGTTTCTATTTCAGATGATTCACCCGCAGAGAATGCCTTTCCTTTGGCTTTTCCAAATCTAGAACAGCAGCTCCAGGTGCCTCTGTTTTGCTTTTTTAATATTTAAAGCTACAATATGGAACATATTTTTTAAAATTATCAATAATGTACTATTGTTAGTGGAAATCCAAATATATATGCAATTAAGATGTTCTCAGATACTAAAAAATTATCTGATCTGCAAGATAACGTAATAGAATTTATAATAGGTAAAATATAAGGAATAGAATTTAAGTGTATTCTTCTAGGGCAAAGAGTAAAGGAACTTTACTTAGAACAATTATGAGATGATACAGTTCTTCCTGAGGCAAATAAATAAATTCTAAAAGCTTCTGATGCCACAGTGATAAAAAAAAAAGAAAACATTGCAATATACGATTCAATCCAAGGAGAAAGGGAGGAGATATAGGAAGGGATATTAGAATCTCTTAGTTTCAATTGTGTAGCACCGTTAGCTCATTATATGACATCATTGGGAGATTAAAAAGAGGTCAGTTTAGATTGTGCATGTCATTTAAATATATCTTGGTAAGTAAGAAAAGGAAAGACAAAGATTTTAAAGAAAGGAACAGTAAAGAAACAGGATTTTAACTACAGTTCCATACAATTCAAAATGTTCAAAACATTCTGACCAACAATTACAAGCATAGTATGAGGCACACGGGTTTGTACTTAAACAAATGATATCCTGCAATGCACAAGAATTTCTTAATGGGAGAGTCCTGAAAAATGTTGGAATCACTTTTTCTTGGCCTAAAGAACTAATAAAAATAAACAGTGCTTTTTTTGTGTGTAAAAAAAAAAAAGGTGCTGGAACTCACACACGCCATACAACCTGCCTTGCCTACCCTACAAGGTTCCATCCAAAAAAGGTGCCGGAACTCTGTTCTGGGCGTTCTATGACAAAAAAGCCCTGAAAATAAATATTTAAAATCTTCTAAAGCCATTAATTGCATAAGGTGCTTTATTTGATATTACACCATTGTTGTAAAACACTAATCCTAACAGTGATATTAATATTGCACAATTTGTTCAGTTAGTGCTCTAAATATTGTAAGCAAAACAGTTCTTTTCCTCATTGGTTTTGATCTTCTTATCAAAAGTCCACTGGAAGATATTATTTTACAATGTTGCCAAGGTGTGCCAATACTTAGTGTTATGTTTTCAGTTCAGTGAGGCATTGAAGAGGCACATGGTGCAAACAACAACTCTTTACTCAGTTAACAACAGAAGCAGCCTTAACTGCTGCTTAACCACTATTTATACAGCTCACCACTAGGCAGCAGCCAATAGAATTAAAGCAGTATTTCCCTCTTAAAGACAAGCTACTTAACATGTAGACAGTCTGGAGCAGCGGTTCTCAGCCTGTGGGTCGCGACCCCATTTGGGGTCGAACGACCATTTCACGGGGGTCACCAAGCACCGCAGTCTGCCATTTTTTTTTGGTCGGCCATTTTTTTTGGTCGGTCATTTTTTCCTTATTGTGATGTGGGCCGTTGCGCCACACATGCGCGATGTGCCCTGTTGTGCCACGCATGCGCGATGCACCCTGTTGTGCCACGCATGCGCGGTGCAGGCCCGCCATTTTTTTGTCGGCCATTTTTTCCCTATTGCGATGCGGGCCGTTGCGCCACGCATGCGCGACGCGCCCTGTTGTGCCACGCATGCGCGATGCACCCTGTTGAGCCACGCATGCGCGGTGCAGGCCCGCCATTTTTTTTTGTTGGCCATTTTTTTTTGGCCGGCCATTTTTTCCCTATTGCGATGCGGGCCGTCGTGCCGCACATGCGCAATGCGCCCCATTGTGCCGCGCATGCGCGGTGTGGGCCCGCCATTTTTTTTGCGCGGCGCGGGCCGGGATCGAGCCCCGGAAAAGGTTGAGAACCGCTGGTCTGGAGCTTAAACAGTGCAGCCTTTTGGCCGTTTCCAACAGTTTCCAAGTAAATTAACCTCAATACATAACACCCTTTCCCCCTAGATAGTTCATAATGACAAATATTGAGCATAGTCCTGTAAATATTTTGGTGGCCTTCTTGACCATTCTGAGCACCTCGGCACCACTGTAGGTCCCTGATCTAATAGCACGCCGGCCAGGCTTGGTAGACTGGGGCTTTGGGACCCGTTTACTACTGGTAGCCCTGAGTCTCTGTGGCTGGTCTGTCCAGGTAGACCCAAGCCAGTGTCTATAGGTGGAATGGTTTCCACTGGGCTGGGAATCGGAGGCGACTGCCAGAATTGCTCAGTGGGTACAGTCTCTGTGTTCAGGGCCAACTCGCTGTCTGCTAGTGCCCCTGTCCTGGGAGTCTTTCCCACACTCGAAGACTCCAATGCACAGCTGCTGTCGGTCTCCCCCTGGTTTTGGCTTTCGCGAGAGTCATGAGCCAGTGGCTGGTTCACTAGCCTCCTGCACAGTTGGTTGATGTGCCTGCGTATCACATGACCGTCTTCCAGGACCACTTCGTAAGAGAGTGATCCTGACACCTTACCAACCACAGTGCCCCTGGCCCATAGTTTCGAGCCCAAACTGAGTCGCCAACTTGCAATCTCCTCGGTGGCATTGGCTGTGCTGATTCCGATGCAACTTAGTCTGGGTGCAGATGATCCAGCTTAGTGATTAAGTGATGGCCTCATCTTAATTCTGCTGGGCTTCTGCCCATGGAAGTGCAGGGAGTTGTGCGTTGGCAGAGTAAGAGGTCTGCTAGTCTATGCTGCCAGTTGCCAGTTATGATTATTTTTAAGGATTCTTTGGTCGTTCGGATCATGCGTTCTGCTTGGCCGTTAGAGGCTGGGTGAAAAGGTGCCAAAGTGGCATGCCTGATCATGTTAGCCCTTAAAAAGGACTGGAATTCTGCAGCGGTAAATTGAGCCCCATTGCCTGAGACTATCATGTTGGGTAACCCGTGTGTTGCAAACATCCTGTGCAGTTCCTGAATTGTCTTGGTAGTAGTCATAGTTGGGACAGGTGCGACCTTCAACCACTTAGAGTGACTGTCCACCATAATAAGGAACAGCTGTCCCTGAAAAGGGCCTGCAAAATCGATGTGGTTTCTTGACCACGGGGCTTGTGTAGTTTCCCATCAACGAATGGGCTTGCGGCATTTCTGGTTGGGATTGCTGGCAAATGTAGCAGCTATGTACTTGGGCCTCAATATCTTTATCTAACCCTGGCCACCACAGGTAGCTTCTCACGAGTGCCTTCATCTGGACTATTCCCAGATGTCCCTCATGCAGAGACTCAAGTACCATGAGCCTCAAGGAGTGCGGGACTATAACCCAACTCCCCCACAAAATGCAGCCTTTGTGAGCTGAAAGCTCATCCTTCCTCCTACTGAAACTCTGAAAGCTGGGTCCCAGACTTATGTCCAGCCATCCTGTGAGCACCCAATTCAACACACGGCTCAGTGTCTTGTCCGAAGCTGTTTCAGCAGCCACGTCCCTTGCGTTAAGGGGAGATTCCGGCAAATCCTGGATAGCCAGAATGCGAGCCGCTGGAGCAGGGTCTGGCTCTAAGTGTGGCAGGAGCAGTCTGCTAAGGCCGTCTGCATGGCCCATTTCCCTGCCCGATTTGTGAATCAGACTGTAATTATAAGCTGAGAGAAAAATGGACCACCTCAGCATCCTTGGAGAGAGAATCTGAGGTGTTTGTTTGTCCATTGTGAACAGACCCAGGAGTGCCTCTTTATCTATTTGGGCGTAGTTACATTCCGCCGAGGACAGAGTCCTTGAATAATAGACTATTGGAATTTGTCTTCCGTCAGCTGTTAAATGACTCAGCACAGCCCCCACCCTGTACGGGGATGCATCACAAGCAATGCAGACAGGCAGCTTTTTGTTAAAATGCGTCAATACTGAGTTTGAAGACAGTAGTGATTTGACTGCTGAAAAACTCCTCTCCTGAACATTCGTCCACTGCCACTGTGCCTTTTTGTCCAAGAGCCGGTGTAAAGGCTCTGCCACTGTGGCCCTGTGTGGTAGAAAGGAATGATAAAAATTGAGCAGTCCCAAAAATGCTTGAAGCTCCCCCTTTGATTTTGGACTTGGGGCCTGCTGAATTGCTTTGAGCTTGGATTCAGCAGGGTGAATGCCTTCAGCATCTATGCGGAAACCAAGGAATTCGGTCAAAGCTACCCCAATTTTACATTTCTCCTTTTTCAGTTTCAGGCCCACTTCGCGGAAACCCTGAAAGACAGCCCTGAGCAAATGTGGTTAAAAGTTCCTTGGGAAATTATAGACAGGGCTGACCCCGTGTCTAGTTCCATATTGCATGGGACTCCATGAAGCTTGACTTTGAGTCTCAGCTTCTCCTTCATGGGGCGATGGGCGCCTGTTCTAAACACAAGCCTTCTGCTGGCACAAAACCCCACTCTGTGTTGCCCTGCCCCCCCGGTACCTTTCCTGAGAAATTCTTCTTTTGGAATGTCCCTCTGGCAACCTTTACAGACGGCGGCGATGTGGTCTTGCTTGCCACACACGCGGCACATTGCTGTGCAGAACCTGCATTCCGAGCGTCTATGTCGGCCTCAACAGCCCATATATCGAGTGAAGGGAACTTCCTTGTCAAGTGGCTGTTGAACTCTTGCTGGTGGCTTCTGCAGCAAATTGATTTCGTGGTCTATGTTGGGGACCTCGCCTCTTTCCGAATCCTTGTGGAGAATGGTTTCTGGGCTGGGAGTGTTCTTGGAGGACCGTAAGGCTTTTACGGCTCCCCCGGCGGCTTCTTCAGCCATGATTTCTTTTAGACTGTCTTGGAACGACAAAGTCTCTTTTGCGAACAACTTTTGCTGAAGATCCCTGTTCCTCAACCCGCAAACTAAATGGTCTCTCAGTCTCTCTTCGAGGTGTTGGAAATTGCAGAGCCAGGACGCCTGTCGTAGGACAGCTATGAACTCAGTGGCAGACTCGCCTGGTTGTTGCTCCCTTTGTTCAAAGGCATGTCTCGAGGCAATGACTGAGAGCTTTGGTTCGAAATGATCCTTTAGTATTTTCTTGAGCTCAATGTAGGTGACCGATCTGAGTGTGGCTGGTGCAACCAGGTTTTTGGCAATATTGAACATCATCTGGCCACACACGCACAGCAGCGTTGCGCCTTTAAGCCGTCTTTGCTAATTTGGTTAGCTCTCAGGTAGTTCTCAACGTGCAAAATATACGAGCTCCACCTCTCAGGATGTGACTCGTCGAACACCGACAATTTTCCGAGCTTGGCCATAGTGAGTTGTCTCTATTGTCTCGCAATGCCTTGTGCTGCTAAGGCTTCTGTTGTTGTCCTGGGGATGGGTCCCTCAGGGCATTGGCCTCCAGCGTTCCTTGCTGGCAGGCAGAGGGGGAAACATAATTCCTACCAGGGCAGTGAGGCCTGGTCTACCCCTAGTGACTTCTGGCTCTTTCCCTTTTCGCAGCACATCCCATCTTCGTTGCCACTGTTATGTTTTCGGTTCAGTGAGGCATTGAAGAACCATGTTGCATGGTTGCATGGTGCAAACAGCAACTCTTTATTCAGTTAACAACAGAAGCAGCCCTAACTGCTGCTTAACCACTATTTATACAGCTCACCACTAGGCAGAAGCTAATAGAATTAAAGAAGTATTTCCCTCTTAAAGACAAGCTAATTAACATGTAGACAGTCTGGAGATTAAACAGGTGTAGCCTTTTGGCTGTTTCCAACAGTTTCCAAGTAAATTAACCTCAATACATAACACTTAGAATGTATAAACAGGCATATTTGTAGGACTATCAATTTTTTTTGTAAATTAACATTTCCCAAAAAATTAAATCATCAAGGATTATGATTTTATAGTAATAGAGTACAGTATTTTATCTTTAAACATATGAGGTCTCTATCATTTTTTTTCATTTTAGTTTGAGATTTGACATATTAATACGCATTTTATAAGCTCCAGGAGGACCATGAACTTTGTTTAGTATAGATGAACTGACGTATACTCAAGTGCTTCATTATTTTTATTTATTTATTTATTTATAATTTGATTAATAAATTAAAATATTAAAATAAAATCCAGATTCAGACTGAGATCAAGAAGTTTAAAAAAAAATAAAAAATAAATTTGTCACCCAACCTTCTCTGTCGTCCACATAAAGAAAACAGACACTTTCTAACAAAGTGCTCTTTATATATTTAGAAGAATTACATAGCCAATAATTCTGGCAGTTCACAACAATAATAAAACCAACAACTATAAAACAATAATAAAAATAAGATAGTCCTCAACTTATAACCACAACTGAGCCCAATATTTGTGTTGCTAAGTGAGACATTTGTTAAGTGAGTTTTGCCCCATTTTATGAACTTTCTTGCCCCAGTTGTTAAGTGAATCACTGCAGTTAACTTAGTAACACGGTTATTAAGTGAATCTGACTTCCCCATTGACTTTGCTTGTCAGAAGGTCACAAAAAGGGATCATATGACCTCAGGACACTGCAACAGTGATAAATACGAGTCAGTTGCCAAGCATCTAGATTTTGATCACGTGACTATGGGGATGCTGCAATGGTTGTAAGTGTGAAAAACGGTCATAAGTCACTTATTTCAGGGCCATTGTAACTTCGAATGGTCACTAAATGAACCATTGTAATTTGAGGATTACCTGTAGTAAAATAACGAAACAAAAAACTTGTGCCTTAATCTTAGGATGCCACACAGCAAGCTCCAGTTGCCCTCATTCCATACTTTTAATCTACGCAATCTGTCCCAGCATCTCAGTTAAGAGCTAGATCTCAGTGGCTTTCTGAAAGGCTAAAGTAAAAGGGCCCTGCTGAATTGCCAGAGGAAACTGTTCCATAAGGTGGGGGCAACCATGCAACGTCATGCTTCTGAGGACCCACTAGTTGGCAGGATTTCAGGGAAGGGATTTGTGTATGTGCCTATCCTATCTGATCTAGTGGGATGGGCAGATATTCTCAGGGAGAGGCGGTCCTACAAATAACAGAGTCTTGTGCCATTTAGGGCTTTAAAGTGATAACCAGCTCTTTAAATTGTATCTAAAAGGAAACTGGGAGCCAGTGCAACTCATTCAATAAAGGTGTCACGCGTCCTTCTTAGTCCATGGGAAAAAACCAGGAACATAGGAACGGGTTAACAAGCAGTTTAATCTGTACAGAAACAAAGTCAGTGCTGGGAGTGATCTGCTCCCAGCGCTTTACATAGCCTCCCCCATCCCGCAGTTCTGCCCTCAGTCAACAGGCCAGCATCCGGGGTTCAGCTGTGAAAAGCAGCATTCCAGCGCCTGGCCGCCCTCCTGCCGCTATCTAGTTCAGGCGTGTTTCCCAGTGTCTCTCGCTCTGGGCTCCTCTGGCCTGCAATGGCTTTGCCAGGGCCTCTTTCGCCGTTGGAGGCAACCTGCCCCAACCGGCACGGAGGCTCATGCTGCCAATTGGGACCCGCGAGGCTGTTCCTGCTCTCACCAACATTGGCAAGCCGCCCCTGGCCAGAAGCCACGGGGCTTCCATGGAGCACCTCACCCTTCGGCGATGTTGCCACGCCGCCTCCTGCGCCACCAGCATCGTCGAGCCGGAACTTGCTGCAACGGACTGCCGACTGGTCGGTCCTGCCAGCCACTGACCGGTAGGCCTGTTCTGTGCTACTGACATCCTTGGCCTGAACCCGGTCAGCCCTGCCAGTTGACGACACTGGAGCCTCCTGCGCCACCTGGTAGGTCCGCTGTGCTGGCTTGGATGGGACCGCACCGCACTGCAGGCGTTTCTGGTGGCTGGCTGCTTGCTTCCCCCTCTCTCGTGAATGTTGAGCCCACGGGGGCTTGACAGGTATAACATGGACAAATACTATACACACTGCTGCATTCTGGACCACTTGTAACTTTCACGTGGTCTTCAACGGCAGCTCCCATGTAAAAATAAAGGTAAAGGAGTCCCTGGAGATTTTACTTCACTGATCATAGCTGACTATAGGAGGCAATGCTCATCTCTGTTTCAAGGCCATTGAGCCAATGCTGTTCAAAGACATTTCCACAGTCATATGGCCAGCATGGAGTGCTGTTACCTTTCCACTGAAGTGGTACTATTTATCTACCTGCATTCACATACTTTAGAACTGCTAGGTTGACAAGAGCTGGGGAGAGTATGGGAGTTCACCCATTGCATGGTGCTTAGGTCTTGAACCTGGGCTGTTGGTTTTCCAGCTGACAAACCCAGCATCTTAACTGCTGAGCCATTGCACTACCCCATTGCCTGATGTAAAGCACATAGCAATAATCTAATCAGGAAATAATGAAGATGTGGGGTGACTATGAACAAGACTAACTGTTCCAGAAGAGAGTGCAATTGACTCACAAAATAGATCTGCTTAAAGGTCCACCTAGTTATGGCTACCACCTGCTCATCAAGCAGGCAGCATGAGTACAGGGATACCCAAATTGCACACCAACTCAGTGTAGGAGAGTGCATCCCCTTCCAATGGTAAAGATAAATCACCAGACCCAGGAGAGCCAAAAACCCAAAGCCACTCTGTGTTGTTAGGCTTGAGCTGCAGTTGATTTATCCCCAACCAACCTCCAGATGCTTGTATAGCACTGCAACAGCATCACCTGCATGGCCAGGGGTAGAGATGTATACCTGGGTATCATTAATATACTCTAGTTGCTCTGCTGGCCCAGCTAACTGGTACATTGTTGGCTATCCACCAAACTAGCCAAGACCATCATACACATACACTTATCATCCACTATATCATGGGTGTCAAACTGCCGGCCCGTGGGCCGGACGCGTCATCCAGAAGCCGCACCCCACCCCATTGCCGGCAATGGAAAAACCGTCCCGATACATTGCACAACGTCACATGACATCGTGAGTTTGACATGTCTGCACTATATCATCAAAGTTCTCAACAAAATGAGCCTACCAAGCAGGCATCCATATCAGTACCATGATGGGGGGAAAAGGCAATTCCTTCCTATCCTTCTTTTGGGCATATCAGGCAATCCTTAGCAATATAAGTCTCAACAGACAAGCTTCTCATTAGGTTGTCATTTTAGTAAGGCCCTGATACTTTTTGTTTCTTTACTTTCTTTGCTTTTTTTTTAAGTTCATGATGTACTTTTGTCTCCAACTCTTGTATGCAATTACCTTGGGTCATCCTTTTTCTTGCTCTAAACTAGGATTTGCTTTAAGAATAGCTAACTGAATAAGCCATAGTTGCTTAATTAAACATAAGAGTAAGCAGTAAACAAAAATGGCTATGTCACAATGCCTAAGTACATCTGTCTTGCCAAGCCAAAGTTAAATAAAGACTGCTTGAATTAACCTAAAACCAAAACAAAAATAGTTGTTTTGGTAATCATGACTGATCACTACTGATTTAGACATTTTTTTGTAACTATTCATATAATGAGAAGTGTCAAGAGAGAAAAGGCAAAAGGAGGGTTTGATGTAAAGTTCTATAAATGCAGTGCTTTTTTTGTAAAAAAAAAAAAAAAAAAAGGTGCCGGAACTCACACATGTCATACAATTTGCCTTGCCTACCCTACAAGGTTCCATCCAAAAAAGGTGCCGGAACTCCGTTCTGGGCGTTCTATGATTAAAAAAGCCCTGTGTAAATGTTTACATAATAATTAATTATCATATCGGTATCCTTCATTCACAATATTTTGGAAGAATAATAATTAAGGAATATATGAGATTGATTCTAAACTGTTATAACCATCTTTTCTTGTTCTGTCTTTTTGGCATGGATTAAGTGGTGCTTAAGAAACATTTACCATATGCTTTTCACTAATATGAGTTTTGTCTAGTTCTACGATCCATTTTCTCATTTTCCAACAACTTTCTCCTTAAGTAATATCATCTCCTTTCCAGTCTACTTCGGCATTAATTTGTATTTTTTCTTTCTTAATGCTGGTTCTTAATACACTTTGTTTATTATTACTTTTTTTAGGTGCTAAATAGATAGAATAATTAATAAGAGACTCATTCTCTTGTTGTTCTCCTCTTAGTTCACTATTTTGGTTGTAATTGTCTTCCCATTTCTAACCTATCCTCCGAATGCAATGGATTTCAACTCTTAATTCCCAACCAGCATTATTTGAAAAAGACTGTTCTGAGGACTGCAGTGCTTGATCTGGTCTTCTCTAGGTGCATGATATGCAGGACCATTAATATATACAAAGCAGTCTGATGTATAGTTTATTTTAGAAACTAATATTACATACTCATTATACAGGTCAACATGTTTATTTTGGATTAGAATAAAAGGATGTTCAAAATTACTCTACATGTCTGGGGTTTTTTTCCAATTTAACTACTTCTTATATAATCAAATGTGGTCTAAACCTCTAGAAATAGATTTCATACTAAATATTAAGCATTTCTTGGCCTACTTCATGTGTGGTATTTATTTGTCCTACACTGAGACAGTTCCTCCAAAGAACAGTGTATTATTCACTGGTTTATACCAGGATAACTTCAGAATCATCTGCTACCTATTATCCTGGAAATAGATCAGTATATATTCATATGAAAAACAAATTAATTTAGAAGGCTAAAGCTAAAATATTATATGCTTAGGAGTAATTTTTATTTAGTGCTTTAAGAATTACTTTTATGTATACTCTTATTTTTTTGAAGATGGTTTTGTCACAGGTGGGAATCTGATCCGAGTGGGGTGACTATACGTCTTCTACCTCAAGTATAGTTCTGACAGGGCAAACTATACCAAATGGATAACTGTAAAGATATGAGATGTAACATTGGTGGAGACAACTTGAGCTATTAAAATTCTAAAATCTGAATCCATACAACTGGTTGACTAAAAATGACATTACGGGAATGAGAAGCATGGAAAGAAGGAAATGACAGATTTGTTAGACAGATGGGCTGCCTTTCTCTTTATAGAAAGGGAAGAAAAGATAAGAGCTGCTTAAGTCAGGAATAAAAAAAGTTTTCTAGTTTTGGAAACAGGATTTACAGAGAGGATAACAATAGAAACATTCATGAAAGCCTAAACATGTAAGGCAAGCTGAACATAGTGTGCAAATCAGAAATATACATCTGGTCCTTTTGTAAATAGTAGGGAAAAGATCATTAATCTGAACTTAAAATTAATCAAATTAATGAAATACTATATGAAGCAGCTGTCCCTGAACATTGGGAATCAGGCCTATTTTAGACTGTTGCTCAGGAATTTGGTTGCTTCTGATTCTTCTGGAAGTCATCATTTCTCTACTATTGTGCATCATAGCTACTTCTTTGAATTGTTGGAAGCTCTTTCTGGTATCATCTTGTCTTCTGTGCTCTTTTTCAATTACTTCACCTTTTTCAAAATATTTTTTTCAAATATCCAGATCTATTCCACAAGATGTTGATTCCAACTCCACAGTCATGTGTTACAACAGGTCCAACTATGGGCTTGACAATATGGCATCTTTGTTCTCAAATAGTTACAATAAATTTAATATTACTTGCTATAGTCTTCTGTTATAATAGAAATTCTAGTGTGCAAATAGTGAGTGATATATGTGCCTGGAGAAAAATATTGAGCTGCTAATATAACAGATAAGACATGTCCAGGAAATATATATTCATGTATTCCTTCCCCTGAATATTGTATCTAACTGACTGCACATACTATTATTTCTACTGTTACGTTCTGGGCTATTTTGCTAGAGTATGGACAGATGAGATAAAAACCTGCCTAATATTTTGTCTGCCACATTAGATTCAGTAAGTGATACAAATCTGATCTGGTTATTTGTTTGGCCTCCGGTTTGATGTCTTGGCATAACAGACACAGGAAGACGGGGCTCCATCTTCTGTGTTCAATTTTGCCCAGCTGGGGACCCTAAAAAAGTCTGAAAGTCACCCCGGAGAGGCAACGAAGAAGGAGGGGACCCTCATAGATCGCGGAGGAGTGGTGGCCCTTCCGTTTGATCTGAGGAAGCCCTCCAAACTGGCTGGGGAAAGACTGGCTACATTCGTGTGGCCAGTCAGAAGCTGCTGACAACTGAAGAAAATAAGTTTTAACCGGCAACTTTTGAGCAACGTGGATAAAACTGGGTGAGACTCTATCCTCTCTTTATAACTTTAAGACTTTTTCCTAAAAAACTGCCCAAAGCAAAGAATCCTCCCTGATGAGAGGGAAAGGGAATATCTGCCCCATTCCCTCAGGAAAAAAAGTAGCGAACTAACTGCTTGGGTGAAAATGGAGAAAATTATAAGATTAATTTGGAATCAATATAGATATATAGCCTTGAAATTTGGGGACTAAAAGTGCTTTTGAGACTTTTTTTAGAAAAGAGACTTGAAAAGCTTGCAATATACGTTTGAAGCTGGAAGAAGGCATTAACGACATCTAGTGGCAAACCATGGCATTACAATTTATTATGCTTAAAGGAAATATGGCCTGAAGCCCAGACTCAGATAAGGCTTGGGTGTCCTTGGAAACTTTCACTTTTGAAGACTGCAGCTGGAGAAGGAAAAAAAAACTCATGGGCTTCTTATCTGCGGGGCAGAGATGATAAACTATTTTGAAATTGGCCTGCTTGGATTATGAATATAAATACTAACTGACTTTTAGAGCTGTGTTGTAGAACTATTCCCCTGTAGAAGAAACAGGCATGACTGATCAAGATGATGGAACACTTTGGATTATAAACTTTTGATTGATGAATAACTTTTAATTGTTTATTTTCTCACTGGACAGAAAGGATATGTTTTTCATTGGACAGAAAAAGCTGAACTTTGCTTATATTTGTTTAGGGGAGGCCTAAGGATGGATTGAGAGGCTGGCTGGATAATTTGGAGTTCAAATGACAATTGACTGAAACTTTTTAAATCTCAAAATAGATTGGACTATAAAGACCACAAATAAAAACAAAATGGATGTTCCACACTTAGTCTTAAATGGTAAAAAAACATCTCTAACATTTGTCTCCAAAACCTCCCAGCTTCACAAGATCTCAGAACACATTTCAGGATAAGGAAGAAGAGCTGATTGAATGGAAGATCAAGTTGTCAGGAGAATTGTGGAAAACTGGAGAAGGAGGGAGGCTGTTTAATTAATATAAAATTCATTAAAAAATATTATGCAGCCCAATATACAGTCCAAGATTAAGCCCACAAACATTAAAATTTACACACACAAAATTGTTGAAATAATTTACACAGAAGCCCACCTTTTGATCTGTAGTTTTAGCCTATTTGAAGTGGCTAGTAACTGTTTTTCATTGAACAGAGCCATCACAGGTGTGGCCTTTTTCTATGTTACAGACAAGTGGTAATTAGTAATCCATAGTATGCAAAACATGCATCCCTCCAGAGATTGTAGGTATCTTGGTGGGTGATGTATTTAAATTACCATTCATTCGAGTCTGGTTCAGCAGTGAACTGGCAGCCAGTGAAGATATTTTACTACATGTAAGGTACTAGTTATAGCTTCTGGAGCAATCTCAAGGGTGACATCACATGGACTGCATTACAGCAGTTATTTTGGAGGTTATCCCATGAATCAGCAGAGCCAAGCTATCCCTATCCAGGGCTTAAGAATCTCTCATCTGTAGTGCTTTTTTTAAAAAAAGAAATAAAGAGCCAGGAATTTATCTTCAGCACCTGGTTCATAGGTGAACTCATTGCTGGTCATGCACAAGCTCTCTTAATGTATATGCTTTAACTGCATGTCATTAAGCTGTGGTGATATTTTAGCCTAAACTTTCTAAGAAGCTAGAGCTTCATATAAATATGAAACATAAAAAAATAGTTCCTTCAGGCATCCTAAAGCAGAAATCCATTGTTACTTTCTAGAAATTGGTTCACATGAGTGAATGTTCCATAATTGTCTCCAAACAATACTATCAAAAGCAAGATCAGGGGTGGGGGTGGTGGGAATCTTTTTCTCTATCTCTCTTCTCAAGTTATTTAGAAAATTTATATAACTGCCCAACTTAAGCAAATAACTCTAGATGCGAACAATACAAAACCAATATAAAGGTATACAAAAGTATAATTAAAACAAATATAATAAATACAAAAGCTGAAGGAACTTACAAATAAACCACAGCCCAAAATTCATATATATTGGGCTGTGCTAATGACTCATCCCTAAAGCCCTCACATTCTTAATCAGCTGAAGTTTCCAAATGCTTTCCAAGGGCTGACCCATGTAGAGAACATTACAGTAATCTAAATGGGAAGTGACTGAAGTATTGTATGAGTAACCCTGAGCAAAGTTTCTGAATATAGGAATGGGCACAACTGGTGCACAAGATAGATTTGGACAAAGACCCTTCTAACTGTTACATCACCTGCTCCTCAGGCAGGACTTGAAAATCCATGAGGACTCCCAGATGCACCAACTCTGGGGAGTGCTACTCTATCTGGAGTTAGTGATAGAACAGCTCCGGAACCATGGGGCTCTGAAACCTGGAGACATTTGGTCTTGCTTGGGTTGAAATGTTCATCCCTATCCATGCCCTCATCACTTCTAGCACTGGTAACCGCTTTTACTGACTCATTTGAACAATCGAGTATAGAGTACCTGAGTACTAACAGCATGCTTGTGATATCCCTCCCCACTCCACCCTGCTGATAGATGATCTCACTTAGCAGCTTCATTCTCTGGGTTGCTCAGCCAAAATCTATCTCTGAGCAGATCCAAGTGACTTTACCTAATAGATATTTAGAATAGTCCTTGGGATGATCCAAGTCAATTCTGTCCCTAAATAATTAAAAAAGCTTAGATGAGATAGATCTGTAGATAAACAATATGCTAACAGAATTTCTATAGTTAGGTTACAGCTATGTTTGCAATCATTTTCCCCAAAAGATGGCATTTACCCATGGACATCTATTATAATCTTTTGGGTCCAGAGATATTTTTCTCAGAATAATTAAGATCTTCTTAAGGACCATAGAAACCAACTCTTCAGTAATGAATTCACTATTTATAAAACCCATCCAGGCAATCCTGAATTTTACAAAAATCCCTCTTTGAATTTTTCTGTTAGTTTCATTTTCTTTTTCTTGGACTCTAGCACTAGAATAATCTAAATTACTGGTTTCCAAGCTCCATTTTGATGGCCTTTTCTGGAACAGTATTTAACAATGTAGATATTACAGATGTGAATGGATGTTAATGGTGGACATAGTACAGTACAACACATTTGTTTACTCTGCACGTGTAGAAATATTGGCTTGAGTTCACCATTTAAGCAACTGAGACTTAAATTATATTTTGAGCCAAAATAATGAGCATGACTGAAAAAGGTACTAGTTCAAAATTTAAAATAGAATATTAATTTATAGGATTTGTAATTAATTTATAATTTAAATCAGTATGTTGAAATGAAAATTGATTATTTGTTTTGATAATTGATAATTTGCTTGTAATTTCCTTGTAAATAACTGAATAACTATTTGGAGGATCCACTTTCAAAAATCAGATTTACATTTCTTAATATTTTTAGGTTTATTGCCATTAATGCTACAGTATAGAAGTTGCTTTGGTTCAACCCTATATTCTGAGAACTGAACACTTTTGTTTTATATTTTCTCATGTTAATTCTGTTTTAAATATACTGTGAAAATATAAAACAAAAGTATTCCTATCAAATACACCCACCACTTTACACACTGCTGTGTATATCTCTCTCTGTGTCTTTTTTTTTTAAATAATTTTTTTTATTAAAACAATCAACATTAAACATAAGATCATATTAAGAAGCAGTCTTTTTTAAAGAATATTGTCAGTCTATCATAACTTTCCTGATCCTATTCTTTCATACAGTTTTGTAATTTGATCCTTGTTCATTCTCTCTATACAACCAAAGTGAGGGTAGAGGTTCGTTCTCCGAATTTGTCGGTTGGTTTCTGAATATTTTGTTACAGGCTAGTAACATCTTCAATGGAATTTAGGGAATGTCAGTGTGGGTGTTTTTCTGCTTATAAAGACTTTGTGTGGTCACTAGGTCTTGTGATGGGAGGGTCACTTCAAGTGATGAGTCAGGTGTGGGTGACTTCAGGTGAGGGTCTTGTGATGGGTCAACCAAAGTGCCTTAACATATATCAACAGTGGGAAAGAAATACTTCAAGATGGTTTGATTAAAATCAAAATCACTAAGTAGAATGTGTTGCAAAAAATAAAAATAGAAAGAAGACCAATTACTTCTTCTTTTCATTCTCTGGGATTGTAAAATCTGTAGACTGAAGAAACAGTTTATAACCAGTCTACAGCAGTCTATAACCATTAAAATTTCACAAAAGCAGTGCTTTTGCCACATGTATCTCTTTAGTGAGTATTCATTTCATGCCTGATGAAAAGTTTTTTTCTGTGTATCTGAGTTGGAAGTTGGGCCATATTTCCTGCTGATGTAAACTAACCAGGAAGATTCACAGTGTGCAAGAGAGTCCCAAAGATTATTTAGCCTTATGCCATTTATTAATTTATTTTGCCATCAAATCTAGCTGACACATAACAGATTATTTTCCAAAAGTCAATTCCACCCCTTTAAATTGTGTCCAGTGCGCAATTGGAACTAAGATTAAACAATATAGAAGATAAGATAAAACTTTTTGGCATCATAGTTTATTCACTAGAATCTATGCATGTGCCAGTAGGAACAACCGGTTCTACTGTAAAACAGTGCCTCTGACACCAAAGCATCTTAGAAAGCCAAAAAGGATACCATGTTTGATGTACTTAAAGTTACTGAGAAGTTTAAAAGAATTATCAGGATCCTACTCTTTGGATCTGATAATTTTTAATTATAGGTCATTATTCATCAAGACAAAGCTGTGTCCGAGACATTTCATATAACCATGAAAGCCAATAAATTATTAGAAAAACATTGATCAGCTCCCTAGAGTTATTGTAAAAAGCAGAGACTTTGGTAAGATACTTTCATATTCTGATAAATGTTCTTGAAACAATTACAATTAATGTTTAAATTCAAAAACTGAACTTAGATCCAAGGGTATTATAAGCAAACATCCAATTTTATCATATTTGTTGTCGCAGGCCAATTATTAGTCAAAATTGTTAGCTGTTCTTTTATTGAAAGTTACTAAAATAACATGCTAACGGTTAGAGAATAATATTGTACCATTTTAAAAGGGCCAATCCAAGTATAAATATTCTGTGCCACTCCCCACATAGAGACTCTAAGCATTTTCCTCCACAAATAGAGGGATCTAAAACAAGACTACAGGGATAGAAATAGTTTCTCTTTTATAACAGAGGAATGCTGGTGCTGATTAACAGGGCCATGAAATTAAACAAGTCCTTATTTTTGATTCAAAATAGTATGGTAACTTAATTTAATCATTATAGAAATGTGTTTAACTTAGTTATAGGTAAAAATAACCTATCCATCAATTTGGGTCAAATATAGATGGTGAGCCAAATGAAACAAAAATACATCATCTGAATGAATTTATGAAATGATACCTGTTATGGGTATGTACATATCTTTGAGGCTTCTGATTAAAAACTTCAGGTTCATAGAACAGTTTCCCCCCTTTTTTATTCACAGAAAAGACCGTAAGAAGCAACTTCAGCTATACTTTATTAGAACAGTCAAGTCATTTAACTTTTTTGGCCTGATTAAATGTTTTGTGTTCTTTTGCAAGCAAATCCCTCTCCTGTCTGATACTATTGCTGGTCTACGACCGTAATAAAGTTTATTATTATCTCCTGTCTGATACTCTTTTGTGGTATTAAATAGTAAAACTATTCATATCTAGATTAAAGAATAATATCTAGATTTAAGAAAATAACTTATAGAATTTATAGGCAAACTTTCATTTGTCTCTCAGCATCTGACCTGATCTAGTGATGACTCTCCCATAAATAAATCTTGCCTATAATCATGTTCATAAGAAAGCTCATTTTTTTTCAGAATGCTCTTTCTTTAATCTTAAAGTATCATTCTCTGTATTTTAAAACTTCCTTTAGACCAGCGGTTCTCAACCTGTGGGTCGCGACCCCATTTGGGGTCGAACGACCATTTCACGGGGGTCGCCAAGCACCGTAGTCTGCCATTTTTTAAAAAAAAATTTTGGTCGGCCATTTTTTTTGGGTCAGCCATTTTTTCCCTATCGTGATGCGGGCTATCGGCCGCGCATGCGTGATGCGCCCCGTTGCACCACGCATGCGCGATGTGTCCCGTCGCGCCGCGCATGCGCAATGTGGGCTGGGGTCGAGCCCCGGAAAAGGTTGAGAACTGCTGCTTTAGATAACTGTGTATCTGCACTTCTCCTTTCTCCCATAACCACCATGCCATAAGAGAATCTAAACCATCATCTATTCCTAACTCCTTAGCAACAAAGCATAGTGTTGAGAATTATGACAGAGCTATTTGGATATCTAAAAATACCAGCAAGACACTATAGAGCAGACATGTCAAACACAAGGCCCGGGGGCCAGATGCGGCCCGCGAAGTGGTTTCATGTGGCCCGTGAAGCCATCCTGGAAACAGTGAGGGAACGGCCCCCGTTGCCTTCGCCCTGGCCCAGGCTGGCCCGGAGCCAATGTACAATTTTATGGTGGCCATCTATGCTGAAACACATTCAGTCTTAGCTCCACAAGGCCATCTGGAAACAGCGAGGAACCAGCCCCTGCCACGTCGCCCCCGCCCCCTGGGTGCATGCTGGGGAGATGTCACTCTTTGTGAGGAATGAAGAAATGGACCATTGCGCTGGCCACTTCCAGGCGATGGTGCATTTCTTCATTCCTCATGAAGGGTGACACCTCCCCAGCTGAGTTTCTTGCCTGTTTTTCTTCCTCCCTCATCTCAAATATTTTCCCACCACTTTGTACTTAGGAAAGAAGGAAGGAAAGAAGGAAAGGAGAGGGAAGGAGGGTCTGAGGGAAGTCCTACCTTAGTCCTGCCCTGCTGCCCTTTCACCATCCCCTTGCCCCCTCCTCCTGGCCTATCTTGGGGGGTCTCCCATCCTATTGCTAAGGAAGCTTTGGATACAAAGCTGGATCTCCTCCCATGGAGAGGGAATGGGCCTCCCTCTGACTTTGCCCTTGTACCCATCATGAGCAACCTGCCTAAGGAGAGCAAGCACAGCAGCAGCAGCCTTGAGGAGGAGGTAAGTGCAGCTGGGCACCTCCTTTGGGAAGTGGGACTAGGCTTGGTGCCGCGGGTGCTCAAGGGCCAGGCTGGGCACTTGACCTCTGCTGCCCAGGGCTCCGGGCAGCCCGCACCACCATCCAGCCCCCCCGCATGGCCTGAGAGGAACAGTGAGGCTCTTCCAGTGGACCATGCCTTGACACTTGCCCTGGTCCCACCCCCTTCTGCCAGAGACCCTCATATCTGTCCCACTCCTGCCCAGGCCCCCACAGGCACCCTTGACGCAAACGATGTAGAGCTGGCCATGCCCACCCAGGAGACCACACCCACTCCATCCACGCCCACCCAGTAGGCCGCACCCATCCTGGCCACACCCACCCAGCTCCCTGAGGGCAACAGCAATGCTGATGCGGCCCTCAATGAAATTGAGTTTGGCACCCCTGCTATAGAGGAAATCAAAATAATTAGAAATACATAATTGATTTTGCTTTATAAAACATAGAGCACTTCTTTGTCAAGTAGAATAACTTTATCTCAGGCCCCATGATGGTGGCCTTCTCTTGCCCCAAGTAATGATTTAAGCCTATCACAAAACATAACACAGAACAGATAATAGAAAAAAACTAAGACAATGCATTCCTATGTTAACAGCATCTTCCATTACACACCAATTACATTACATTAAGGTTCAGTAAAGCTAAAACACTCTTGAATTGTGCATGCTTGTGTGGCATGAATTTTAGTGCTTACTATGGAACTTCCTACTAAAACTGCCTTCTTCCAACAGAACATTATTGTGGATCTTATCCAGTAGGTATGAAAACTAGAATTGATTTCAGCAATGTAAAAACATCTCTTCCATACCTTTATCTACAGTATGACTATATAACAGAAAAACCCACAATAGCCAGCAATTGTCTGCATATAGGTATTTATTGTACAAAAGATTTAAAAACTTAAGGCGCTGTTTTTATTATTAATAATAAACCTACAATGGATCCTCAGAATGATGGCTTCAAGATACTGCAATAAATGTTATCATTCTATCACATCCCAAAATATTCTGTTATTGGAATGTAAACTATGTTACACATCTAACTCAATGGACCCTTCCAAGACACTGTTGACATACATGGGACACATTTGTGATGAAAAGAGCTGCTGCCTTCCTGACACTCTAGTAAGATGTATAGCATTTCTATTTGGCATATTCAGAAGACCAAAGGTTCGTTTTTAGTAGCAATAAATACACTATGTGCTTCTAGCTGATATTTATTTATTATTTATTAAATGTAATTTAAATTAGCACAAGACTAAAAGTTCTATTTGAAGACTGTCTAGTTTAATGAAGAGAAGAACTAGGAGTGACATGATAGCATTATCCAATATCTCAGGGGTTGCCACAAAGAAGAGAGAGTCAAGCTATTCTCCAGAGCACCTGAAGGCAGGACAAGAAATAATAGATGGAAACTAATCAAGGAGAGAAGCAATCTAGAACAAAGAACAAATTTTCTGACAATTAGAACAATTAATCAGTAGAACAGTTTGCCTTCAGAAGTTGTGAATGCTTCAACACTGGAAAATTTTAACAAGAGATTGGACAACCATTTGTCTGAAATGGTATAGGGTTTCCTGCCTGAGCAGCGGGTTGGACTAGAAGACCGCATAGGTCCCTTCCAACTCTTGTTATTCTATTCTATTCTGTTCTGTTCTGTTCTGTTCTGTTCAATACATTGAATACTCAGATTTGTCTAGTATAGGGATAAGAGTGTTAGATTAGGAATGCAGTTTCAAGCTCCCACTAAAAAAGAGTGTTCTAGGTAATTTGGAGCCAATCATGTATCTTAATGCCACCCATCTCATAGGACTGTTGTGTAGGTAAAATTAGAGGCAGAAATAATTTGTATATTGGCTTGAGCTTTTTCAGAACAAAAGGCAACAGAAAAGAAATGGGACAATAAATAAATGAAAGATAACGGGCATTATGGTATCACACTTTAGAATGTAGATGTGGCTTATGACTTCCCAATAATATTACATCATTGCTGTATACAACAATATTGCTGTATTGGATAATTAGATTAGATACCCCTGATTACTGTTTTCCAATTACACCTGAAGTCTTTCAGAATCTTGCAAGTCTGAACATGCTTGGAATTGTTCATCAAGGTTTTTCAGAATGCATTTAATGCATATCTTAATGCACTTCCCCCTCCCTCCCTTTACCTTTATGAGATCTAGAGAAAGTCTTGTATGAGATTTTTTTCTCAGGTTTCAATTCTGCCCTGGGCTCAGGTTGCTTTCATCTGACAGTTGTTCTTAGCAGCAATACCATCTATGCCTCAAGGCAATTCCCTTAGTGCCTTAGTCAAATACTGCCTCCTTTATCCTTTGGGATGTTGCTCCCTTCTTTCCGTACTTTTTGTCTTTGCACTCACTGCCTCTTCCTGCATTCCCTTGCTTGAGCCTAATACAGTCCTCTCATTGTTATTTTGTTTTCCTACAGGTAGTCCTCAATTTAGGACCACAGTTGAGGCCAAAATTTATGTTGCTAAGCAAGACAATTGTTAAGTCAGTTTTGCCCCATGTTATGACCTTTCTTGCCACAGTTGTTAAGTGAATTACTGCAGTTGTCAAGTGAATCTGGCTTCCCTATTGACTTTGCTAGGATGCAGACAGTGATCGCACGACACTGGGACACTGCAACTGCCATAAATGCCAAGCATCCAAATTTTGATCACATGAGCATGGGAATGTACAATGGTCATGAGTGTGAATAACAATAGGTCATTTGTTCAGTGTCATTGTAACTTCAAACAGTCACTACACAAATGATTGTAAATTGTGGACTACTTGTAACTACAGTGCCACAAATTGGAGGTAAATCCCATGATGAGACCTGACAATGGCCAAGAGCAGGAAAATTGAAGAAAGAGACAGAGGAGCTAATTCCAGCTGCACAAGACCAATTCTTAAGGACAAATGCACACAAAGCCAGAATTGAGAAGACAGCAGTAGACAGCAAGTGCTGCCTCTGCAAAGAAACTGAAGAAACAGTGGACCACAAAGTTAGCTCTTGCAAGAAGATTGTACAGACTGACTACAAATAACAGCATGATAAAAGAAGCGACAAAGGTGCATTGGAATATCATGAGGAAGCTAAATTTTTCTGGGACTTTAGAATTCAAATGGACAAGCACCAGCCACATAACTCCCATACTTAACAATTGTCAGTCAGAAAGCAAAAAGGTCTGGATAGTGGACATATAGTAGCAGTATCTGGAATAGCAGAATAGAAGACAAAGACTGGAGGAAATACAAAGATCTGCAAATAGAAGTAGATAAACTGTGGCAAAAAAAAGCAAAGACAGTATGAAAAGTAATAAGCACCTTTGATGCAATCCCAAAATATCTGGAGCACGCCATCAGCATGGACAAAATCTTCTTTAGCACAATCGAACAACATCTGTATATCCCAGGTCCTTGTGAAGGATTTGATAGGTGGATAAAAATGCCAAATCCAGTCTGAACATCTGGCTAACTATGCAACAAACTATACTGTATTATTGTTATGTATTAAATTTGTAGTCCATCTGAATCTTAGTGACTCTGGATGGATGCCATCCATTCCTGCCCTCCAGGAACAGTAAGAGGCCCATACTGTCAATAGGGCAAACAGAAATTATGGATTTGAGGGAGATGGGCAGTTCAAAATGTGAAAAATAAATAAAATAAAAAATGGGATATCACCAGAGAATATTTAATATCTATATACTTAATATGACCATTTCTAAATAACAACATATAGTGCTTACTTTTTAAATTAAATACATATTTTAAAAAACCATATGATGAATTCTTACTCACAATTATTCACCGAACTTGACATACTAAATTATTGAGTACTACTTTTGAAAACAAAATTCTGACCAATAGTGTCAGGTGTGATTCTAGTGATGGATATTCTATTCAGTTTTTCAGCATTGCTTTTTATTTAATATTTGTTCTGGTTTTTTTTTAAATTATAATTTTTTATTTTTTTATTTTTCCAAACTCTCCCCCATACATATACCGTGATATTTATCAGATGTTAATATACATTCTTTTTACATTCTTATATATAAGATACTTTTAATAAAATGAAATAAATACATACACATGATTTTTGATGCTGCTCGCCCATTTCCCCTTTCACTGTATCCACAGGGGGGAAGGAAGGAAGTAGGAAGGTTGGAGGAGAAGAGGAGAAGTGGGGAGAAAGGAGAGGAGAGTGGTGAACGAAAGAGGAGAGGAAGAAGAGGGAAGTAGGGAAGAAAGAGAAGAAAGGGAGAAAGAAGGTAGAGAAGAAGGAATATTTGTTCTGTTTTATTAAATTAGGTACAAAATGTTATTCTGAATGAAGATTAATTACTTTTTTCTGGAAAAAAGGGAGATTTTTTTTCCCTGGGAGAAGGGGAAATATAAGCCTTTTCACAAGAGAAGTATCAAATAAAGCATCTCCTGTTTTATGTTCAAATAACATCTCCATTTAAATTCTATTTCTGAAGGATCCATTTAAATACAAAGTCTCAGACCTTTTTTTTTTCTTTGTTCATAAAGCCCCTGCCTCCTTGCCATGACTCAAAGGAATCTATGCAGGTGTTCAAACAGCATTGCCAAATAGCAGAAGAATACTATGAAGTCAAAAAAGAAATTGCACTGCTTGAAGAAAGAAAGTAAGTTTCCCCCCCCCCATATCTCACAAATAATAGTTTATCGCTGAGTCATTAACTGGTTTAGTAATTTAATTAAAGTGAAATAAAAATTCAGTGCATTTATCTCTATGCATATGTGGAACATGTGACTTGCATTTAAAGTAGCAAGAGTCATTTGTTGAGGTGGACAGCCATAGAATTGAAATAAATGAATAAACAATAAACATAAGTGTGTATTTTCCCAATGTTTCATGTTTCTCTGCCAAGACAGCACCTGGTCTGATTTTACTTACAGTGCAATAATTTTCAAAGAGCTTTAGAAACCTGGAGAAATGCTGGCATTCAAAGCATGAAGAATAAATTGAAAAGTTACATCCAATAACTTGGATTTGCTTTTGCAAAGGAGCGTGTTTTCATGGGTATTAATTAACTAATAGAGAAACCAGCTTTCTTCAGCCTGGTGCTATGATGTGTAGGGCTGTTAGATGGTTTTCAGTTATAAAAATCTAGAAGAAACCACTTAAAACAAAATATGATATTCAAGATGATAGTCTCCCAATTTTTACCCATGGGGGAGGAGATACCTGGGATAAAGTCTTGAGGAAAATGTGTTTCTTTTTGATAAGCAGATATGAATTTGTGTGCTATAGGAACTGATTCACAGTGCAGTAAATTTGAAAACATAAGACCTATGTGATAAAATGCAACCTATTAGTATTAGGAGGAGTTGTCATGGTTGTTAGATGGAACCAGTAGTACTATGGAGGTAGTTTACACAGGTTGACTTCAAATATTGTTTTAGTCAGTGTTTCTCAACCTTGACAATTTTAAGGCATGTGGACTTCAACTCCCAGAATTCCACAGCCAGCATTGCTGGCTGTGGAATTCTGGGAGTTGAAGTCCACATGCCTTAAAATTGTCAAGGTTGAGAAACACTGTTAGGTTCAGTTGACTGGGAATATCCTTTTAGCTGTAATTTTTTTTTCTATCTTTCTAGCTTGCTCCTTGATCAGTAGGAATAAGCATTCTTGTGCAGGGAAGGCCCCGTTGAACAGATAATCCTAGTCAGAGGCTGGTGGGAGGTAGTTCAGCATGCTTCCTTCCCTTCTCTCTCCTGTACAGTACCACAGATCCGAACACACACAGCATCCTCCATTTATTCACACACATATATGCAAACATGCGAAACAGGTGAAATCAGTTGCTGGACAGCACAAAAAAGAAGTCATAGCACTTAAATTTTCTCAGTGGTTTCCTGTGTCAAGTAAGGGAGAGACATAGCACAGAATTGCCTGCCTTCCAGCACCTCTGCCTCTGCCTCTCTTTTTCACGGTTGGCACTGGTAACAAAAATGCAGCTCCTGTGTTACTTGTTTCTACTAAAGAGCCTCACTGAAGGTGTACAGTTAAAAGGGAGGGAAAAGATTATTGTAAGTATTTAACTGAAAAGATTTATTGTTTGTGGGAAAGTATGGTCTATAGCAGTGATGGCAAACCTTTTAGAGACGGAGTGCCCAAACTGCAACCCAAAACCCACTTATGCATTGTCGGGGGCCGGGTGGGTGTGGCCCATTGGATGGGTGTGGCCCATTGGGTGGGCATGGCTGCAGTGGTAATGGCAGACTGGGTGGGACTAAAAAGTTCAATCAATCAATTCCAACTTTGCAAGATCTTTTTTTCCCGTGAGAAGTTGAAATTGATTGATTGATGGAACCTTTTTTTTTTTTGCACACGGCAGCGGAGGCCTAAAGTGAAAAGGTTTTATAAAACCCAGCTGAAGGCCTAGGACTGGGGCGATGGCACACGTGCCCACAGAGAGGGCTCTGAGTGCCGCCTCTGGCATCCGTGCCATAGGTTCACCACCACTGGTCTATAGACATAAACTGAAAAATAACTACCTGGATGATGGATACAACCCAATTTCTCAAAGAGCAAACCAAATGCTCAGGAACACTGAAAAAGAATTTTTTAAAAATGGTATTGCGTCTGTTAATCAAAGTTTGGGTAAACTCAGCATTAGATGTTTAGTTTTGTCCTTTGGTATTTATTATATATAGTATGTGTTAAGTTACACACTTACATTTCAAATGAGCAATTTGTTACCTAGAAATAATGATTATAAAATCCTTCAGATCTTTCCATAGTTGCTTTCCATTTATAACACTTGCAGCAGGGATATCTGAAAGGGAAAAAAATTAAGAGATTATACAAAGAATGAATATATATACATACATACATACATGCATGCATACATACATACATTATGAGACAATTATTTTTTCCATTTAATTCAGATTTACCTACAGCTGTTAGTGAAATTATACATAATGGATTTGTTACCATCATGAGCATGTTGACTGCTATACTGAACACACTAATTTGAGTCTTCCCAGGAAAAAAAATTCATACATTTTCCATAACTGATGTTTTCAGAAAGCATTCTCCTTTTTCTTCTTTTATTCATGTATCTTTGGATCCAAGCCAAAGTATATGTGTTTACCTTTAATATAATCTTGGAAAATAAAGACACTTAATTTTTGTTTTCCTTTTCAGAAAAGAATTGATCACTAGGCTAGATGAAGCTGAGAAAGAGAACAGGGATGCGGCACAGTTAACGAAGGAGTATGCAGATCTGACAGAAGAGAACCGGACACTGAAGTTGACCCAGACACAATGTGTCGAACAGCTGGAGAAGCTTAGAATACAGTATCAAAAGAGACAGGGATCATCATAATGAATGAACATATCTGGGCCAATAAAATTGCAAATCTTGAGTCTGCTGGGTAAAGGGATTTTTTTTTCTTTCCATGTCTCAGAGATTCCTTCTAAAGAGTTGGAACACTTAAACTTGCAGACTATACAAGCATCTATATTTAATGTAATGCTTTCCAGCCACTAGCTAAATATGGATATTGGATATTTTATTTCAAGTAGCATAGTTAGAGGCTTATCAGTCCCTATTATATATGCAAATGGATCAGGTTTCTGTTCTAAAGATATTTCTTTCAATTTTAAGAAGGTTTAAGTGCATTAGAAACTGGTATGAGTCATCTCTGTTGGAGGGTGGATTACACTAAGATATATGGCAGGAAGAATGTTAAAATGGGCAGGCTGCAGCAATGCTTCTTTTAAATTTGAACTAAGAAAATGGAGAAAAATCAGTCTGTTATTTAGCAAGATAGGTGAAAAGGTACTCAAACATGGAAGAATATTTAAAAGTTAGCAACATGCTATCTAAATCACTTTCTTTGTAAAGCTATAGCAAAAAAAGATATATAGAGAGACAAATTCCTTGGCTATAACCTCCAACATATTTAATAGGATTTCAATTCTAAATAGATTATCTTAGAATTTCAGTATAAATTGACACGATGATATGTACATTGTTAAAACAACAAAGGGACAGGTCTATATTGTACAACAGTATTAAACTTCTTAAAAGTAAGTCCTGTTGATTTTAATGGCATTTTTTGGTTTGA